>OW388298.1:32806807-33406807 GCA_936450465.1 Gibbula magus
AGGCCGACCACGAACAACAACTTCTCCAACAGGAAATTCACATGAGAAAGACGCACTTGCTCGTTTTTGGTATTCCGGACAAGAAAGACCCAGAAGCGGCATGTAAAGAAGTGTTTTCATCGCTTGACGTGGATGTCGAGAATATGATGTTTGTGACAATTCACCGCCTCCCGCGCAACTCGACAAACCCGTATACAGCAAAACAGCCGAAGCCAGTGGTCGCCAAATTCGTCAAATTAGACGATAGAAACGAAGTTCCTCCATCAGGACGGATTTGCCGGTAAAATTGAAGAAATTTAGAGGAAAGCTCGCGGCCAAGGCCTACGAACTGCGAACGAATAAAAAGCTACAAACAAGAATTCTGGAAAAGGGGACAGATATCCAGTTAGAGGTCAGGAAGAATGCCAGCTCATCTTGGAAGGGTTCCGCCTTGACGAAACTTCATAAACACTGTGCATATTTCTGTGTGATTCGGTCTGTCAAGAGGTAGAGAAGTGACATAAAACTTTAGTTACTAGCGATTGCGATTTTCTTTTTCAGGTTATGGATGTGTGTACTAAGGTTTTTATAACATCTGACACTTAGGCTAAATGTGTTTATATTTTTATGGACATCCGTGGACTGGAAATAGATATAAACCTCACCAGAACGCCTTGAACTGGGACACTTAGTAAAAATATTATTGACTCATTAGTCAGTATAATGTGTTTGTGATTATATTTTCACGGAGATTCCTGGACCGGATTTTCCATAAAGGTATTTATTGAACCTAAACTCTGTACTGTATAACTCCATATTACTTCACCTATAGGCCTATATTTTAGTAGGAATTGAAATATGTCTGTATATCGTTTTATTTGAACATGATAATTATGTCAAAATACAAACTTTCTTACTGATTATATACCAACTCACCAATTTAAAAAGTATAGTTTAATCAAATATCAAGAAGATATATATAGGCATGACGAATTATGATTTTATTATTGACACTGGGGTCATGTACTCAGCGCAGCGCGCTTCATTAAAAACTTAGTTTTTTACGCACCTAGATTGCTACTTCCGCTTCCGGTATACGAAGCTATATGATTTACGTTATTTCTTTACCTGAATAAGCAACGTTTCACTTCTAGACATCTAATAAATGATGGAATAAGGTATTATAACTTTTAGTTGTTTGGCTAGTCCACTCCATAACCAAAGTTAAACATAAGAGCAGGGCTAATTTCCCATCTCATGCCGACTAGCATCGCTCCCAAGTTTTTTCTTTGTTTTTATATTCTTTGTTTTTTGTTTTTTGTTTTTATACTTTTGTTTTCAAACCATAAACTTCGCATTTGTAGGTACTTCACTATATGTTTCATCTATGACACAAAGTTGCCTTACTGCCTTAAATATATCATCATTCACTAATATTCTTGAATTTGACCAATTTGACCATGGATAACAAAATTAAGATAGTGTCAGCAAACTGTAGGGGCCTTGGAGACAAAAATAAACGTAAAGAGATAATGAATATCTGGAGGGAAAAACGCTGTTCTATTATTTGCTTACAGGATATTCACATAGCTGAAAAGGATGAACTGGTTATGAGAAATGAATGGGGATTAGATTGTATCATTGCCCCTTACAGATCAAACTCAAGAGGTGTTGTCATTCTTTTTAATAACAACACTGAAATAAAAATCGGCAGAACTATCAAAGATCCAAACGGTAATTTTATTGTTACAGATATTACTATTGAGGGAATAAAACTTACCCTTTCTAACATATATGGCCCAAACAATGACGATCCAGCTTTCTATGAGAATTTCTTTAAAATTGTTGATAACTTTGAAAATGATTCTATGGTAATATGTGGTGACTGGAACCTTGTTCTGGATCCCTCAGTAGATCTGGAGAATTATCGCAATGTTAATAACCCAAAAGCCCGGCAAGTAGTTTTAGATATGATTGAAAACTATGACTTGTCTGATATCTGGAGACTACATAATAAAGATGCTAATCAATTTACATGGTGGAAAAAAAATCCAAGACAACAAGCTAGGCTAGATTTCTTTCTTGTGTCTCAGGACTTGGCAAACATAACTGTTGAAAGCGATATTCTCCCTGGATATAGATCTGACCACTCAGCAATTACAATTTCAATATCAAATGCTTTAAGCAAAGAAAAGGGCAAAGGCTATTGGAAATTTAACGCTTCTTTATTACATAATAAAGAATATGTGGAAAAAGTAAACACAATCTTAAGAGATATGAAACAGGAATATTTTGACACAAGCATTCATCAAGACATACAAGATATCAGTGACAGTGACCTACATCTGACAATTAGTGATACTCTTTTTTTGGAAACTTTCCTAATGAAAGTTAGAGGTGAATCTATATCCATGTCTTCATTTTTGAAAAAAAATCGCTGTAAAAATATAGAACTTTTGGAAGAAAAAATACATGAAGTTGAAAATGAAATACGGGATAATTTCCAAAATATTAATGAAGAAAAACTAAAGGAATTAACCACCATACAGGAAAAAATTGAAACATTAAGGGGTGAAGAAATAACAGGGATCCAAGTAAGGAATAGAATAAAATGGTATGAAGAAGGAGAAAAGCCTACAAAATACTTTTGCCATCTAGAAAAAAGAAACTATACTAGTAAGTTAATTAATCAACTTATTAATGACAGAGGAGAAACAATACTAGATGGCAAACATATTTTAGAAGAACAAAAACAATTCTATAAAATGTTATATACCAAAAATGATAAAGCTTCAGAAAAAGAAATTGAGGATTTCCTTTCAGATATTGATGTTCCTACTTTAAATAAACAACAAAGAGAATCCCTAGAAAAAGAAATTACACTACATGAGGTTTCGAAGACTGTACAAGAAATGAAAAACAATAAAAGCCCAGGTATTGATGGCTTTCCCATAGAATTTTTCAAATTTTTTTGGAAAGAACTAAAGTCCTGGGAATACATAGCGTGAGAGATTTGTGTGATGAAAAAGGACTTTTATCTTTCATAGATTTAAAAGAAAAATTTAATATGAAGGGTACATATTTGGACCACTATCGTGTTGTCAGCAATCTTCCTACACAATGGAAAAACAAATTAGATAAATTGTCCTTTATTCACATCTATGATCTTATGATCAACAAATTCCTTATGGAGTGGCTCAAACCCTCAAATGGCTCACGCAAGATCTATGATAAATGTTTGCATACTGACCAACAACCAATCGTCTGCAATAAATGGCAAGAAATGCTCCTAATTTACCTAGACTGGAAATAAATATTTAAACTCCCCAAAAGATGTTGTAAAGATATTAAGCTACAAGACTTCCAATTTAGATTCTTGCATCGCATTACATATACTAAAAATGAACTAGTTAAAATGAAACTAATTGACAACAGTATGTGTAATAGATGCAACGAAGAAAATGAGTCTTTTGTACATGTTTATTTTGAATGTCCATCCGCAGCTCTTTTCTGGAATGAAATTGAATGCTTTTTAAGACAACACTTGTGTTATGACATCCAATTTAGTCTCAAAGATATCCTTTTCGGTATTCAGGAGACTGCAGATTTCAAACTGTTAAATCATATTCTTTCAGCTGGAAAGAGACACATATATATAAGCTGCATTAGAAATGAACCCCTGTCTTTTCAAACATTCATAGTCATCTTGAAAGATATTTTTCAAGTTGAAAGATACATAGCTAGAATGAAAAAACAATCAAATCAATTATGAGAAAATGGTTACCATGACAAGATGCACTTGATTGATTTTATACTCATTATGTAGCAACAACTATGTCCAACTGTGATACTCAATACTATTGCATGGTGAATATATGTGACATGTATTTGTATGTACCTACTCTTGTGAATAAAAACATACAAAAAAACAACAAAAAAAACTTTTATGATTATGTAACCAAAGTAAAACCAACAGAAAAAAACAAATAAAACAATTTTCATTGACAATATATGAATAAAAAATATCTGCAAAACTGAAAAAGTATAATGCCTCAGTAGCAGCAGGAAAGGCATGTTTACAGGTAAGATTTGACAACGTGTCACTCTGTAGGTTTTGATAATATGTAACTTTTGTTGATTCTGAATTCTATGAACCAACTATATTTTACGAGAGGATGAAAAATGATTATTCACAATATATTTATATATTCATTTATATAATATATTTAACATTCCACCGAAATATGATATATATGTCAATTGTCCAGGTATTTTCGTTATTTAAATATCAATAAGATGCTGCCTCAGTTTGTTTAGTCATTTGTTTAACGTTTTTGCAAAAATAAGAAAAGGTAGTCTAGATCAGTATAAGGGACAGAAATTAGTTTGCAACTGTAATGGAGATATCTCGATAATAGGGTCACTGACCATACACATTCATATATAGGGCCTATGTGTAACATTGAACAGAATTAATTGTTCAATGTCTATTTTTGAAAGCTTTTTATAAGAAAAAAACAGCACATTTAAACCCGATCTTCTTCCTTCCGGGTCTAGAAATAGATTAGAAATCAGGGGAAATCGATGACTTAACATAAATTCCAATATTCAGCATTGTGATTAAAAGTTCTCATACATAATTTTCACATATTTTATATGTCTTTTCAAACATTTGATCACGTATCGTACGCCACACGGAAAAATACCAACTGCAGACAGGCTACTTATGTTACTAGAAAATATATGATACAGGGCACCACGACCAACCAAATGCGTGTTTATGAACAGGTTTGACTTGACATGGGTCAACTGCAGTGACTCGCACTGAGGCGAGATTGAGGGACCACTATCACGTCACATTACGGAAGGTACCGAAAGCTGGGTTTGCCGACACCCACAAGTGTCATCGCGGGTTTGCAAAGTGACATAAAACATGACGACTTGTCTACAATTTAAATACATCACAACAATGGAGGTGAATAATGAAAATGGGGTTTTGAAATCCTTTAAGCATTCAAGAGTTACTAAACAACAGCCGACAATTATGTACACTGTTCTTACCTTTTGCAATGGCAATATAAGAGATTTTAGCTTGGTTTGCATTGTTAGTTGAGGTGAAGTGATTGCTATCAATGTCTCAACCCCTTTTCTTGATAGCCTATATCGGTAATTTACTATAATATAATCGCCATCTTTTTTGTGCGTGAGTAACTTACGATAGTCTAAGGCCTATCCCACACATTTTCTTGAATATACAAATTCTTAGTGCTACAAACGTCAGGACAATTTGGAAAGTAGAACATGTTCTTCACTGTCACATTAATCACTCAGCAGATTGAAAATAAATCTTCACATTAAAATTGATGTATACTTACTGATTATATTCTCAAGCGATATTCCTCCGTAAACTGAAAAAATATAAATTTCAAATACAATTTTCAACTTCATCACTTATACATATTTAACATCTTTAAGCTTTTTTAAGGGCATTTAATAGCGGCATACATATAACATACAACTTATTATTTCTAAAAGAAATAAAATGTTAGTTTCTGTGTCATTTAGGCTGTCAATATAAGAAGGATTCCAAATGTAATGGGAAGCAGATAAATGGGACAAATGGTTACATTATCGTTTTGTTAAGCAAGTAATACAATCAATGAATTAACATATATTAAACCAGTTTCCCCCACTCTAAAATTTATAGCATCACAATAATTTAGTTTGTAAATGAAAATAAATGAAACAATTCATCAATCATAATATTAAGGCAAAAAGATGAAATATCAAATACATGTTTTGTTTCTAAATTGATGTTAAGATGCAAATGCATTTTGTACCTTTTTAGGTAATCCCATTTTCACCCTTTGTCTTACAGCCATTGACTGCTTTGTGTTATTGAGAGCGTACCCTGTTGTGCAATGTCAAGTTTGTCTATCAATATTTCGGGAACAATTTTCAGTTGAAAACAGTTGCAAGTTATATATTGTAATGTTTAATTTGAACTTCAAATAACGGCTACAATGGTCAGAATGACATGAAAGATTGGATTGGAGTGACGAGACTCCATGGCACCTACAATAGGGCCGTGACAGGGAAACACTGCATGGTCATGAACATTGTCGGTACTATTAGTTGTTTTTAGGATATTTATAAGCTACCGGCAAGCTACCCGCTTCAGAACATAATAATTTAAAGATCTAGCACTTGACTGAAACCATCAGTGTTGTATTTACGAACAAAATCCCCTATTGTGACACCTCCTTTGTCTTTTTAAAATTAAAACTAACCTTTGCACAAGGTTCAATAAATGGTTTCAAGAAAGATAATTGACAAATATTTGTTTTAATCAAATGTTGGCGCAAAGTTCAGAACATAAACTGATTCTGATTTAAAGAAAACAAACGAAACGGTATCCAAACAATAATGATTTTATTTAATAAACTAGTGTTACCACGTCTGATACCACGTCTTTGAGCGACCATTACAGGAAAACTTAACGACACAGAAATTTGAAATTGGTATTATTCTTTTGAGATTTCGTTCATTTAACATGTGTAAAAATTTCATTTCAATCAGTACTTTGCATTCATTTGTACAGGTCTGTATTGACGTTAGGGGTCTGAAAATGAAAATTTCATTCACACAAATGACTGAGACAAATGTTGAAAATGTCAAAGAGGGGTCACTAAGTCACATTTGTATTCGGTATGTCCTCCCGAGCGTCAGAACAGGCAAGTACACGTCTATGGGTTGATGACGTCAGACGTCGGATGACGTCAGAAGATAAGCTTTGTCATTCATCAAGGAGGCAATGGGCTGACTTGATGGACGCAAGTCAGAGCATAAAGGTCACTAATTCTTCGGTACACACGCTGTCTACCATTGTTCTTGAAGATGCACAATCTGCTCCCATATGAGAGCATGACCATTGCTCATTATCTTGTTGCCAACGTTGAATTCGTCTGTTTGTTTACTCGTTGTTGACGCCTCAGGAACGTTTTGTGGTATGGACGACGTGTTCAGATATCATGAGTCTTCAATCTCTTTTACCAAGTTTGTCTGCTAATCACGTGTCTCAGTGACGTCTTTGACGTTAATGTCGTAATGATGAATGGGTTTCAGAGATGAAATACCCGGATGTGAGGTCTTCAATCACCTTCTTCTCGACCTGCATGTTGTCCGATCTCTATCACGTAACCTTTACGTTAACCTGGTGACTGCTATGCGCGCGCAACCAAACCTTCTGGCGTCGTAGGCGTGTGAGACTGGCTATGTGACAATTGCAAGGGCTCTCTCACTCTCAATGGCTGTCAAAACCGATATTTTCTTGTGTGCTTTTTGTTGCTTTGATACCAACGTGTATGGTCAGCCGTTTTATACACTTTATCTGCAGTTGCAAACTATGCTACCTAAAATAATGTCATTCTCACAAAGTGCACCATTTCTTCGGATGTGATAACATGTTCTCGGTATTTTCGATTGAATACACTGCATTTGGGATGTGGGATACGCAAAACCATGTGTTCATACGAAGAAATCAATTTGTAAAAAGATATTTAAAAAAATAGATGGTATCGTTTCTTTTGGACACTATAGCTAGTTTAGTAAAACCAATCGTTGTCATTTTGGAAAATATCTGATAGTCACATTTTTACTTTTTCAAGAAGTAAATTTTGTTAAATATGTATAATTGTCCATAATTCGATCATGTCCATTTTCCAGTTATCAATATAGGGTTCACTTTCCAGCCAAATTTGATTGTCAATAAAGAGTATGTCCACCTCTAGCATCTATGCACCCTCTGACACAATGTCGTACAGACGTTACAAGCCTCCTTAAGACGACAGGGAGGATACAACGTCATTCCTCTTGCAGTGCCTGAGTCAACGTCTGTCTGTGGCGTGGAAGATTCTGACATTGCCGAATCGGTGTCCCAAGATGGACCCAGAGGTGTTCTATGGGATCAGGCGGTCGGACTGATCACGGGAGAAATTATTTGTTATTGGTACATATATTTAAATAGTCTCTTGTTGCATGTGCAGTATGTGGAGTGGCAGTGTCCTGTTAAAGCAGCTTTCGTGTGTTGTTCTTAAGGAATTGAACTACACCATTTATAATCATAAGATCAGTCTTGGTGTCACCACAAATACCACCCCAAATTACGACACTGGGCCTGGGTTCTTCTTCTTGAACACGACAACGTGACGTACGTAACCCTCTACGCAGTAACACTCGCGTTTGGCCGTCAACACTGAACTCCTGGAACCTGCTCTCACCAGTTAAGAGAACTCTGTCCCAATTGCGTTGTTGCCATTGCTCTACCTCATTCTGTTGAAACGATGTTGTCGGGTCAATGTCATTCCTCTCAGGGGGCGATAAACTCTGATACGGAAATGGCGGAGACGTCTGGCTACGATCCTTCGTCTGACTGTGTGTTGAAAAGCTATTCTTGCTGAAGACGTCACAGTAATAAATATATTACGTAGGGGAAACACACGTTAATAGTGGTCTTCGTTTGCGGTAGTTACCAATGGTCTTCCGCTTCGTTGTCTGTCTGATGTCAGGTCGGCATCTCTGAGACATTTAACCAAACTCTCGATTGTGGTTATGTGGCAATTCATGATTTCTGCAACTCTACCCTGAGTTGCACCAGCGTACATCATCTCAATGACTTTCTCTCGCTGCTCAGTGGTTAAACGTGGCATACGTTTTGGTGAAATACAATTAGAAAGTGTGTTTTTTGTGCACAATTCATAATTGATTCTAGCACGGATTTTTTCGAATGTATCTTAATTTAAAATGTGGAAAAACAGCATTTCACCATAAAATCCTGCTGCAGACCTGCAATCACCCTTCAGAAATGAGTGTTGCGTTTGTGAGAATGTTTTTATATCTAATCGAAAAATTGTTCAAGGTTTTGATCATCAAACCAGTGTTTCTTTTGCCAGTAGGAAGGCCAAAAATGTATAAAATGATATGAACATACACAATGAAACAGTTATTTATTACAATGATTTAGAATATTTGGTACTTTAAATGTAAATTTGTTCTTTTTGTTTGTGCAGGAATAAATTCTGTCTGTACATTTTATATTAATACCCTTTCTATCAATACTCAATGTTATCATACTACTTTAGCGTCAAACATCTTTTTATTTTATTTAGACCACGTTAACATTACTCTATCATACAATGGTATCTATTTCCCAGCTAAGTAAACAGCTTGCGATCTATGTATATCCACTTCCGGTACTCTCAAACTTGGCTCTTCGTCTATTTACTACTACAGTTTTAAGTTTGGATAATTCATAGCACAGTAACTGCTGTAATAGTGCGAGAATAGCGGTCAGGAATGTCACGGTGGACTTTGCGTTGTGTACTTTTTTTGTTTAGATGTTAATGACCACAATCACCAATCTCATCCATTACACCCAGGTTCTTTCTCTTCATGAAGCGGGATTAATGACAAAGAAATGAATTACCAGATATGTGAAGTTTATTCAACAAGTACAAAACTTGTGGTGCCACAGATCAACATAGTTCCTGCTCTTACAAAAAACCAGAGCACAGGGATAAATAACTTGAGTTATAGATGACAAATACTTATCAAAAGCATCAACAAATAAATGCAAGTTATCAAAAATATATAACCATAGTTTCTAACACTAGAATATTGCAACCGTGTGGAAGGTATCAAACATACAGGACGTTTTTCTCTCAGCAGCACTTATGTAGGAACGATAAATACAGAAGACTAAATATGCAAGACTGATTACTCACACTAGCACTGCCCACCAAGCAGCCAGAAGAGATAAGAAATCACCCCAAAGGGAGGATGACACATCTCTTCCCAGCATTTCAGGTTGTCCGGGAACCGGTTCCATAATGACCTGGCCAGGATCCGCAAGGCAGTGTCCATTGTTCTGGAGACCACGCCGCTTTCAAGAGTATTTCACTTATATCGCGGCTGCTAGTATTATGGCAGGGAGAAAGCCCGCAACGCCATGTGGCTATGCATTGCGGTGAAACCTGCGAGCATCGGCTGGAACTAGGGAACCAAGGGTGGTACTGCACTGAAATTCAGTGTAGCATTGCACCCAAACCTGACTGCGTGCAGAACAGTTCTCTACTGCAGACAAAGTTGCCGTGCCCCTGGCGGGATTCGAACACCGGACCTCTTGATCCGAAGCCGAACGCGCTAACCACTGCGCTATCCCGCCCCCCTGTATATGTTGGAAAGAAAGCAACTAACTTCTCGTTAGCTCAATACCGGTATACTGTTTGTTTGGGTGGGTTAAATATAAGATGTTTTCATTTCAAATTTCAATTAATTATTAGTTTCAAATAAAAGGGCGTCATAATTAGACTATTTGTTAAAACATGTTATTTTATAGATTTATAACATTTATCACATCATCAGTTATACATGTCAAAAAATGATTTGTGCGTATGTACATTTTTACTATTTCAAACATTTTTTTCTGGTAGCAGTATTGACCTTTTTTAAGTGTTTGCATCAAAGCATGGCTAATTACTTAATTAATAGTTACAGTTAAGATTGCATATGTCTTGTTCAAATTATTCAATGTTCATGGAATACTTATAAGTAAAAGATCATGACTTTTATACACTTTTGATTTTTGTTTTTCAAAGACCGCAAAATTGCACTCCACAGGATTTTGACAAATATACTATTGTTTCCTGTCGGTTTACATTCATGAAATCACCAATTGATGACTCCATTGAATGGAAACTAACATGAGTTTCCTGTACGTTTCCATTCATGAAAGTAGTAATTAATGATTCTGTTGATTCAGTTCGATTAAGGATTATGAACAAAGAACAGTAAATCTAGTTAGTTTTACTTAGGTAACTGACGTATATAGGACATGAAAGCGGTATTGGGCTATCTAAATACGGACATAGGATCTGCTTAAGTATAACCACCTGCACTTATGAACTAAGTCACGTTTGGCAGGGAAGTTTATCAATGTAGCCTGTTAACCTATTATACTTTTTATGATACAAAGCACGTCAGTATTACGTATGTCGTCTCAATTAAGTAAATGGAGCCTCCCACACCCATGTTGCGAGAACACTCGACTGTCACCCTACTACTGTTACTAGACTCGTGCAGCAATATCGTCAGACAAGTCAGAGTTCAGACAGGCCAAGATCAGGCAGACCAAGGGTAACAACGGCCCAGGACGAGTGGTATCTGCGCACGTTGCGTCTCAGAAACTGCTCCCTGACGGAGACATCATCAGCGGCTTACGCCTTGGGTCACAAATGTTAACCGATTCAGAGTGGCCAGACGACTGATGTCCTATGGTATAAAGGCTTACAGACCTTGACAGCCAAACAGCTTCAACGAAGACTGAGATGGACGCGGACGATTCGACATTGGTTGCGACGTGAATAGCAGAGGGTGCTTTTCTCTGACGAAAGTCGTTTTTCTCTGTTCATAGCAGATGGATCATCGTATTTGTCAACGACAAAAAGTTCCAACAAAACCGCCAACAACTTGTTCAAGCTCTGCAAAAAGAATGGCAGTGCATTTCACGTGCTGACGTCAGACGTCTGACCTTCTCCATGCGCATGAGTGTGTACGCTTGCATAATGGCAAGGGGAGGCCATACACATTACTAATGTGATTGGTATTCGACACACTGAAGAAGGATTTCCCTGCACCGTGCTGTTGCATTTATTTTTTTTATTAATTTGATATTGTCACATGTTATTGTTGAATGAACGTTTTGGTTTTTGGATATGTCTTTTGTATTTATTCCACAATAGGGTTTTTCACCTACGGTAGCGTTTCATTTGCTCGTCAGTTTAGATCTGGTTGTAACCAAGTGTAAACTATAACATCTAATCTGAGTTGAAACCTACAATAAACTTATTCATGGAAACCAGATAATAAGGATAATATCTGGATACTGGTGTCCAGTTTCAGTTTTGACGCAAGTCACAATGAAACGGATACCAAGTGGAAATAATGGTTTCCAATGGAGTTCTTCTACATGTTCACTGCTCTGAAAGTCAGCTCGTGTTTTCTGTGTTCTTAAATAAGTTCGAGTTTGATGTCATGAACTGGCTTTTATTTCAGATAAAAATAACCTACCTGACGTGTTCCCCATCCCTCCATAAACAATGCCAGCAACATTTGCTGTCTCAACGTTTCCTCCTGTCACGCCCGTCACGTTGATATTACCTTCTGCCATTTTTCTGAAGAGTTAAAACAATAATTAAGTCAACAACTCGACAAGCATTAAAACGTTTCAAATTCACAGGGGCGACCAGGAAATATACTCTCGCTTTCTTTCATTCTTGTATCCTAGATTTCATTCACCTATACACTTCATTATCATTATAGTGCATAAATAGCATGCATAAAGTACTGATCACATTTCAGTCGTTTTCATACTTATCCACGAGTTGTGGGGATACTTAAGCATCTTGCGTTTGTCTTTCTCAAAATAAATATTTGAAAACAAAATAGTTTGATTAAATCACGTAATTTAGAAGTGCAATCTTGATTTTCAAATAAAATATTGTTCACTTGAAAGTGTATGAAGAGAAGTCCCTTTCGTTAAAGATAGAATGCGATTTAATTTCAAATAATTATAATTAATTGCACATTATATTTTCTCTGATTGGCCATTTATCATTAAAGTTTGTACAATATTGTGTTGTGTTAGAGGGTTAAACATCGTATTACACGACCAGACAAGCGCATCCATAGAACATGGTTATCAGTATTGGTAGAAAATAGGGCGATGTATAAAGGGAACATTTTGTGGATCACTTCAGAGTAAGAGATAGATTTGTAGGTCTCGTGCGATTTTGAGTAGTTCTCGTGAAAGTCGTCAAAGTTGACTTCATCAACAACAAGGACAATGCTCCTATCAATATCATAGGCTAAAACTAGCTGCAGAATTGTATGTAACCTTTTATTGTATGTAACTGTTATATTAGTCACATATTTTACCTTTAATCAAGTTCAATAAATTTAAAAGTTTTTCTCACAAAGTTTAGAATAAAATATGAGAAGAAACTCTGCCTCTAATACTGAATACAGAATTTGACTTTGATTTTAGACGTTCTAGAGTAGCATTATTAGCAGCTTGATATTGATTCACCTATACCAAACAACTGTAAAGCGCCACTCACTCCTAAACCCAGATCAGCTCTCATTGCAAGGCGTGATATTTAGATTCAATACTTCATTGGTATAATACAAATAAAGTATTTAAACATGAATGATAATCGCTATAATGTAAACCTCCCTGAAGAGTAAAACGAAACATGTAGGAAGAAATCGGACTTAGTTATTGTTCTTAAACTCATTTCAATATATGATTGCTAGCTGTTCACTTGAATATATATATATATATATATATATATATATATATATATATATATATATATAAAAGATGAGTTGCTTCTCACGTGTAAGTAAAGTAAGGTTATATATAGAAAAGAGTAAACATTAGATGGTTTTGACTGGATCAGTCTTATTTAATACAATACGATGAGCTCATTTCGACCGCAGTATTGGTCTCTTCAAGTATTGTTAACACATGGAAGATTGCATATATGTGCTGGAGTGTTTGGATTGACGTTTCCGCTGAAGGAGTTGGCAATCAATTTCATACGGGTTGATATCAGGGAAACGAGATGGCCAGGGGAGCACGTTTACATTTTAGTGATGAGAAAGTTCCTTGAGACACTTGCCATGAGGGACCAGACGTGTTCATGTTGGAATATCTCACGTTGGACGTCCCTGGATGGTGCTCCTCCCTACTTTGTCAAGTTGATGCACGAGTTTCGGGGCATAACGTTCATGCACCCGTCTGTAGACCCGGTACCTACAGCCAGCTCTATGCAACAACAGCCTAGACTCATTTTTAACCAAATACCTTACAAGTTAGGAGTTTTGGGAGGAGTCGCAATGCGCATGACGCTTAAGACGTAACACGTGTCCGACGTAGGGTCTCAGATCATGTTCTCTTAGCCTGTTTCGTACAGTCTGGTCTGTTATATTCCTACGTCCGGGCACCTTGGGTGTTGTGCTCTCACCTCTAACAGTACCATCGCCAAATGAAAGACGTATGTAGATCATGGGCTGTTGTGCTGATATTACGTCTCCCTGTACAGGACGGTTATTTATATTGGCAGGCTAGTTGTAGTGAACTGCAACACCTTGATATTTTACTCTAAATAACATTAAGACGTCTGGCAACTGAGTGATTCTCCCCCTTCATGCTATGTTCCATCTGCAAGCATATATACGTGAAATTCCGAAAGAAAGTTGACTTTTTATTGCCTGACACTTCATATTTGTACTGCATAATCAATTAATTAAGACGTGCAAGATGCGTTATGGCCATGCATAATTTACTCATTCTAACAATCAACAAACAATTTCTAGCAACATATCTGTGTTGCAGAATGTGTAAATTGATGCTTTTACCAATAATGATTCCTAGTTTGACAATAATATTAAAAGGTATTAATTTCGTTTGGAAATTTAAAAAAAAAAAAGTATGCGTTACTTCATTTTGAATATCAATATATCTATGAATGAGTGTTTATAAAATGACACAGGGCAAATATTATAGACAACACATTTTTGTATTTGTTTTTCCCAACGGTTCTTGGGTACCTTGTTTGCAAGAAGTATCCAAGAAACGTTGTGAGATACAAACAAAGAAGTTAATGATAATAATTGTCTTTTTTGTCTATTATCAGATCAACTTGAAAATGCCTTTGCAAAATTTCAATGACAATGACGTTCTGATATAAGATAAGATAAGATAATTCTTTAATGTCCATTGGAAATTTGTTGTACACTGTTTTCAGGCAAAACAAAAATACATAAAATTTATATATCACATAGATATAACTATATATACAATACACACATATATAAACCAAATTACATAATACACAATTAGATGGCTATCACGTTAAAACAAGTCACAAGGTCACCCACCCAACACCCCCAACCCGTCCCCATCACAACCCATCCAAGTTTTATACAAGTCTCTTTTCTTATTCAATTTTCGTATACCAGATGGTAAAAATGAATGGCGAGCCCTGTTTGTTTTCAATGCTGGCATGCGTAATCTTCGGCCTGAAGAAAGAAAGAATAGAATATTCCGAAAACGAAACATGAGATGAGTCACTTAAAATTTTGTTTGTCTTTTTAAAAAATTGCTGTTCATAGAAATAGCCAAAACTTTCTAAAGGTAATCCGATAATTTTTGAAGAATTATTTAGAAATCTGAAAATTTTATTTTTGTTTTGAACTGACAGATTCCCATATCAACTTAGAAAGTTAGAAGAAAGTAAGAACACTTCGGATAAAACTTTTATAAAATAGCATCATGATGTTTTGGTCTAACTTGAAGTGTTTTAATTTCCTTAAATGTAATCACTGCTTGCATTTTTTGTATATATGATCAGTACTAGAATTCCATGGTAACTTTGAGTCTAAAATAGTGCCGAGATATTTGTATTCTCCAACAACCTCGATATCCTTGTCATCTATGCTTACTTTTGAGTGAGATGGCTTACCTCTTCTGAAATCGATTATCATTTCTTTTGTTTTATTAACATTCAAAAACAGAAAATTTGAACTACACCATTCTACGAAATTATTAATTTCATTACTGTAACACATTTCAGATTCTCTAATAAGTCCAACCAATGCTGCATCATCTGCGAATTTAACAGTAAATGTTGTGTCAGTGTTACATCTACAGTTATTTGTATAGAGTATGAACAGTATGGGTGAAATAACGCAGCCTTGTGGCGCACCTGTGGCTGTACAAACACATGTTGAGTCACTACCATTTACACAAACAAACTGTGGTATGTTGACCTGAAAGGAATTTACATAAAAGTCATTCAGGTCATTGATAAAGACTGGCTTAGAAAATCTGTACTTGTTTCCATAAAATATAAGTCGCAACATTAAATTAGGTAGTTAACGATCTTAGGGCAATACCTGTTTTGAATTTGTCATCTAATAAGTGAACTTTAATGAAGGATGGAACATCTGCATTGTACTGTCATATGTTGAAAGTTACAAATGCTACTTATATTTTCTCTGCAGGATGCTCTGTGTAATCTACGATGTTGTTAAATGGAGAAGGCGTCCTCCTTCTGTTGTTCAAGATGCAAGTCCTCGTTTTATGCAAGATGCATGTCCTGGTGTTGTACAAAGTGCAAGTCCAAGTGTTGTTCAAAGGGCAAGTCCTGAATACGCTGAGGTTGATGACGAGGTGACAGTTACTTCTCCAAGAGTTTGTCGTCGTCCTATCAGACAAACCAGCTACATCCGACCTTGACACAGTGGAGACTATTCAGACAACCTTCAGATACAACCCCAGGCGGCAGCTGCTCCACCTCCAGACAGACGACTGCACGACGTTCTACGGTGCTCTGATGAGTGGTCGGATAGACCAGACAGCTACGTGATGCCAAATTACATCGAGATAAATGAGGAGCTCATGTCCCCCCTTCCACAACCCACTCAAGAAGCTCAAGGACCCGCCCCAGTCGTCAACAACTCCTCATTCTCTGTTGTAGCTGATGTACATGTACAGGTGGAAGATCCTGATAGTGGAAATGCAACTGGAGGCGACATCAACATTCCTCTTATAGCTGAATGCTTTGGGAACACTGAGATTGAGGACTCGGCATTTGACGAGGAACCCCGACCTGATGTTGAGAATTACGACCATCTATTTTGGGACGACTATGAGCAGTCTTAATAGTGGTTTCATGGATAAGTATATATTTTGCTGATAATGGAATTGAAATGTTCAGCTTATCAGAATTTTTCGCATTTTTGGTTTCTTCAAAAGGGATCAAGAGAGCATAAATCATATGTACAAGTCTCTTTGCCTGTTGGAATATGTTTTAAAGTGACCTCAGGCCTATTACGTATTTTTTTGTCTTTTTCTGCATGACCTAAACATATCATGTTTAGAACCAAAACAGCGAGAAAGCTTAAATCACAGAATGTTTTAATCATGTACATAGTTCCTGGCCTCACCTGTATTGTCACAGATTATCAGGATTATCGTATAATCCAGTCAGGGAGCCGCTCACATTTTTTGCTTAACTTCACGGATGGTGGTCAGCTATAGCTAGGACAAGGTATGTTTTGTGAAATCAGAATGTCATAGTTGTTAAACTCATTGATTTATCTAACCCATCATGTACATACTGTAAGTCACTCATGTAGCGGACGCTCAAAGGGCTATAAAAATGTGCTGCGACCGTTCGTTTATTGTCCATGTTAATTCTACAATATGGATGACTGTATTAGGCCATCCTACCCTAATGTTGATGTTGATGTTGTGTACAGGCAAGCGGAACTCCACACTAGCCATTACTCTGATCCCTTCATCCTCCCACATATCTTACAGGCTCTGTTGGCAATGCTAGATTCCTCGCTAGATCTATCCGTCTATTTCTGTATATTTGTATGAGAGGAATGATTTGATTAGATGGCTTTTCTAATATGGATACCTTTTGTCCAAACCTTTTTCAAAACTAAAATAATCAAACACACTACCTGTTAACATACACACAGACTTACGAGATAGTGAGCAAACTGCATAATTCTAAGATCATTCTTACTCAGTCTTAGCATTAGAAGAGTAAATTGTTAGAATGTTGAAGACTGTTTGCAACAAATAATTTTCTCAAAGGTGCTCTTCAATATATCCATGCAATTCCATTTGACAATGTAAGTCATGCTTTTTGTGAATTTTTTTTCAATTTATATTATCTATTTTTTTCATTAAGTGTTTTTTTAAATCATGATATCGACAAATTTCCTTTAACATATAATTTAATCATTCATGGTGAGATGTAGATAAAGTGTTTCTTTGAAGACGTGTACAACAACAAACCGACACAAGTTTTAAGATTATTATGACGGGTTGATAAGCTAAATGAACCTAAATAAGGTATTACTTTAAAACTCGGCTAGACAAGGCTAATAACACCACCAGGGACCTCCCTCCCCCATTTCATCTGATCTATGGTAATTCCTTTTTAGTTTCCATGGATGATTCGTTTGTTTGTTTTGATTAATTTAATTGTTGTTATGTTGTTACTGTAAACAATTCTACATAGAGTTATTTATCTTTTCCTTGTACATTTTTGCTTGATAACGGAATATATGTACCAATCTGTAAATAAAGAACTTGAAAATGTATAATATTATTCTGTATATATATATATTACATCTAGCCACGAGGTGGAAGGGGGTATATGCGTGAGCTCCAACCCTTCGTTTGTATCTACGTCTGTTAGTTCGTGATTAAGTGGTCATGTTTTCTCAGAAATTTAGAGATAGGATAATAATATTTAACAAGGGGAATATATAGATAGAATGCAAAACTTTAATTAACATAATATTTAACACGAGTTGCTTATTTAAATCAAATCGCTGTTCCGACACTCACTTGAAAGTACAACTCTGACCTTCTGACCTCTGACCTGTATCTATATACAGTTAACATTGCAGTAAACTCATTCATTAACATATCCACGTGAGTAATCGAAACTGAATATTTCCCCTGGTGTTTGATTCTTGGTTTGAACATTGACTGATCTATGACATGAAACATGTATATCAATAGTTTATGTGGTGAAACATTTAGCTTACTGATCAAATGGCATGTTCGACATTCCTCCGTTTTGAAGGCTCAGCATTTTCAAACAATTTCAACAGCGTCAATAAGATCTCCTTCTTCATTAATCAATATTCAATATTGATACTAAAAATTTGCATAATCTTTGTCCGTGGGAATCCATGTCTAAATATGTAAACAGGATGACCCAAATAATACTAATAACTACAGTGGAATAACTCATCTCAATATATATAACAACTTGAATGTTGAAAAGTATGTAGTACACGAATCAGGAAATGTCTGAACCTTTTAATAGTCAGTTTTACGTCAGACAAGGTTGTATTGTCCCCTTGTTTTTTTATATTTTCCTTGAATGAATTAACACAGCAAATACGTATCACATTGTATTCAATTATACCCAGATACAGTACAGTAATGTATGTTATATTTAACGATGATATATAGAATATTATTCTCTAGTACCGTAAGTGATCTACAGGAACAAATACATGAATTACGAAACCACTATTTGGTATATATTTTTAAAATCAACCATCTTGGTCTAAACAGGACACTAAACAGGACTAAACATAAGCCCCGAGAATTTGATTTCAATCTAGTGGTATTGGTACATCTAATTAAGAAAATCATAGCAGACATTTATTTATGGTAAACTGTTTTCGTTTAGGTTCATCTTTTTAGGATAGTATTAACAGGCAGTTTCACACTGTAAGATAATGGTGTGTTTCTAACAGTGTTCAGAAACGTATTATAAGTTTGTCTGTTATTTATAACAACCCGGATTGAATGTGTGAATGCAAAATATTTTGCTTTGAGGACATTGAAAGTAATGCATTCAAGTTCTATTGAATCTTCCACATGTGAATATGAACAGTGAAGCTACCACTCTGTATGTTTCTATGTCTGTGTAGTGTGTGTGTGCGATGCATGCTGGGATTGATCTCAGGTCACCACGACCTACCTGTGTCTCTCAACACGTCAGTAAAGTGAAGAATGGTCAAGGTAATTGTTAAGGGGTTTAGGTTGTATTGCTTATCAACAGACAAACCAGTACCTTTTATCTAAATGTCTCATAATTATAAGATTTATGTGATAAAATACATGTTTATTGAAATGATTCTCACCAAATGGCCAGGTCTAAACAAGCAGAAGAATATTCAGAAATATATGATAATTGTTTTTGAATATTTATAGAACGGCTTTTTGACTATTTTCAGATGGTTGTGTGCAATAATGTTTCTGAGTATAGGAGGTTTTGTGTAATAATTGTTTCTGACTATAGAGGGACTGATGTCAAAACTGTTTTTGACTAATTAAAGGGGGTGGGGGGTCTTATTAATTAGAGGCGAGACTACAATTTCATGATAGCTGGTCAAATATAACAATTGTAACTGACTACATAAAGTTGGGCACATTTTAAAAAACTGTATGCTCTTCTAGAAAGTATAAGCATGGAATGAGAGTCTGTCTGTTTAAACTGTAACATGAACGATGCCGCAAGCTCACTTCGTTCACGAGAGTTTAAATAATGCTTTGGCATCATTCATTTCCTTTGCAAACACACAGACTGACATCAATTGTTAAATATTGAGAAGTGTATGTGAATTAATGTACTAATGTTTTTTACTATTTATAGAACGGCTTTTTGACTATTTTCAGGTGGTTGTGTGCAATAATGTTTCTGAGTATAGGAGGTTTTGTGTAATAATTGTTTCTGACTATAGAGGGACTGATGTCAAAACTGTTCATGACTAATTAAAGGGGGGGGGGGTCTTATTATAGAGAGGCGAGACTACAATTGCATGATAGCTGGTCAAATATAAAAATTGTAATTCACTACATAAATTTGGGCACATTTTAAAAACTGTATGATCTTCTAGAAAGTATAAGAATTGAATGAGACTCTGTCTGTTTACACTGTAACATGAACGATGCCGCAAGCTCACTTCGTTCACGAGAGTTTAAATAATTCTTTGGCATCATTCATTTCCTTTGCAAACACACAGACTGATATCAATTGTTCAATATTGAGAAGTGATTGTGAATTAATGTTCTAATGTTTTTCATACATGATACTTTGCAATTTAAATTAAATTTGAACTTTGGTTGAAAATAGAGACGTTTGCATTTATAGACATTGTTACAATTGAATACAAACATAAACTTAACACGCATGTCATGTAACTAATATGTGTGCATAATTGAATTTTAACTTGTGCTAGTATGACAGATGTTATTTCTTGTCATTGTATTGGTGTTATTAGTTTAATTTATCATATGTGGGATTTTCTACATAGACATTACACTGGGACAAACAGTGGAAAAGATATATGTATACTTACCAAGACAATTCATTGAACATCTGAAGATCTTCACCAGTTCACGTTGAAGCTCTGTGTGAACGGGCAATCCAGGGAGATATCGTTTTATGAAATCTTGTGTTCTGCAATGATACAAATTGGAATTCACTTGCAACTCTCACCTCTTCAACTTGTGCAGTGAATGGTATGTCAGTGTGATGACAGTATTCACATTCTATATGTCGATCTGATATAAGGTATGCTTGTGTGAATCAACACAAAATATGTATTGATTTCTCCCGTGCGGGTTTCTTGTTATAAGAGTATATTTCAAAGAATAATTTTACTGAGTTAGTTATGTTTTAAATGTGACGGACATTTTAAAATTACTCTTATCAATAACACGCAAAAACAGACCTTTGAAAATATTACGTTTTCTATTTCACATGTATAAAATGACGTTACAATATTTGTTATTGTATGTAGTCAATGGCCAGCAGCCACAAATTTCTTCCATTATGTAAACAAATGAGAGATACTTTGGTAAATGAAAGTACGTTTTATATATATTACTGCTTACACTTACTTATATCTACCTTCCTATATAACATATAAAGGAGGGAAGACACTGTTCGCCATATTGAATCCTGCCATAGGACCGGAAATGTAAACTTGGATCAGTCTACGAATATTACAAAGCGTATTTGAGCCAGCAAACCAGTTTAACCATGGCATGATTGGCGGACAGTGTCTTACCTTCTGTATATGCTATAAAGGTAGGTAGGTAAAATTATGTATATTTATATATGTGTGTTCACTAGATCAGGTAAATCTGACCAGTGTATTCGATTCTGTTTTATTCAAGACGTCAGAGGCAGAGTTTGAGTCAATGATCATGTGACTTATGTAAGCCAATCAGATACAATCTACTATTAGAGTAGGTTATGTTAAGAAGTACAAGTGGTCAAATTGGCTTCAACCTCCCAGCTACTACTACACTTATGCCATGGGAAAACATGCAGAAATATCCTACGATTTGTCATCTCGGGACTTTTTCATTCAGATGAATATTATAGCTATGCAAGTTTATTAGATGAACATTGTGTATACACTTCTAACACGACCCACTCACATTTTGACATAGAGAGTTAAATATTATAGCTATGGGAGTTTATAAATGTAATGTTGTGTATACATTTCTAACATTCCCAACTCATATTACTACAGTGAGAGTTACATAGTATAGCTATGAGAGTTTATAAATGTAACATTGTACATACACTTCTAACATTCCCAAAGCATTACACATTTACATCTAGGTCAACAGTTTAGAGGACAAGAGAGATATTAGGTAAAACTTATAGGAATATTTCTCTCTTTTGACATCATGGGATAATAATTACTCAAAAGTTTTAAATCATCTATAATTGTGAGATGTAATATGTTAACCTTCCATTTATTACCACTCTATTAAAACATGGGGTGAAAGGACGTTCTAGAAGTAAATCTGGACACGCTAGCAATCGAAACTACATCAAAGGTTGACCAGGATATCGTCATGTGTTCTGTTTAGCCCCATCGAATAACTTTATCAAAGCTCTGATCAGTGACACGCAGTTGATTATTTGTATATCAGCAGAAATCTGGCAAATTGATGTTTGTATGATCCATATACAAGTGCGAGTTTAAAATACCAGGAAGCTGACAAATATACATGAAATGATGTATCAGAGTTGGGAGTGAAAGTGCACTCTTTGATGTTACACATGGGCCACGATTACACTATGACACATAACTAACAAACCAAATCATTAATGCTGACAGTTTGAATAATTTATATACAAATTCAGAATATTACTCTGTTCTACTCTATGAATGGATTTAGAGTCATATTAAGATATTTACAGTTCTTATGTATGTAAGGTATTTCGAGTTTTGCAAATTGAAATAAAGGTTAACAGATTGGCAATGCAGATTGAGGGAAGAGATATTCAGGGTTTATGAGAATTACATTGCTCGCAGTTTAATTTATTGAGGAGCATTACACTAAAGCAGCTCCAGTGATTCAGGGTTATACTAAAAACATGATTCAGTAATTAATGGATATGTAAAACGCAGATTCATACTGTAGGATAGTGCTTAACGCAAATTCAATGATACAGCTGAACATAACTGCATTGATTTACAACCATCCTAAACACAGCTGCATTGATTTACGGTTATCCTTAACGCAGCTTCAATGATGCATGGTCATCCTAATCACAGCTCCATTGATTTATGGTCATACTAAACACAACTTCAATGATTTACGGTCATCTTAAACACAGCTTCGGTGATGCATGGTCATCCTTAACACAGCTTCAATGATTTACAGCCATCCTTAACACAACTTCAATGAATTATGGTCGTCCTAAACACAGCTTCAATGATTTACGGTCATCTTTAACACAGCTTCAATGATTTACAGCCATCCTAAACACAACTTCAATGAATTACGGTCATCCTAAACACAGCTTCATTGATTTATGGTCATCTTAAACACAGCTTCAATGATTTATAGCCATCCTAAACACAGCTTCATTGATTTATGGTCATCTTAAACACAGCTTCAATGAATTACTGTCATCATAAACAGAGCTTCACTGATTTATGGTCATCTTAAACACAGCTTCAATGATTTACATCCATCCTAAACACAGCTTCAATGAATTACGGTCATCCTAAACACAGCTTCATTGATTTATTGTCATCTTAAACACAGCTTCAATGATTTACAGCCATTCTAAACACAGCTTCATCGATTGATGGTCATCTTAAACACAGCTTCAATGAATTACGGTCATCCTAAACACAGCTTCATTGATTTATGGTCATCTTAAACACAGCCTTAATGATTTATGGTCATCTTTAACACAGCTTCAATGATTTACAGCCATCCTAAACACAGCTTCATTGATTTATGGTCATCTTAAACACAGCTTCAATGAATTACGGTCATCCTAAATACAGCTTCAATGATTCAGGGTCATCCTAAACACAGCTTCAATGATTTACAGCCATCCTAAACACAACTTCAATGAATTACGGTCATCCTAAACACAGCTTCTTTGATTTATGGTCATCTTAAACACAGCTTCAATGATTTATGGTCATCTTAAACACAGCTTCAATGATTTATGGTCATCCTAAACACAGCTTCAATGATTTATGGTCGTCCTAAACACAGCTTCAATGATTCATGGTCATACTAAACACAGCTCAATGATTCATGGTCGTCCTCAACACAGCTTCAATGATTTACAGCCATCCTAAACACAACTTCAATGAATTACAGTCATCATGAAAACAATTTCAATGACTTATGATCATCCAAAACACAGCTTCACTGATTTATGGTCATCTAAATCACAGCTTCATTGATTTATGGTCATCTTAAACACAGCTTCAATGAATTACGGTCATCCTAAATACAGCTTCAATGATTCAGGGTCATCCTAAACACAGCTTCAATGATTTACAGCCATCCTAAACACAACTTCAATGAATTACGGTCATCCTAAACACAGCTTCTTTGATTTATGGTCATCTTAAACACAGCTTCAATGATTTATGGTCATCTTAAACACAGCTTCAATGATTTATGGTCATCCTAAACACAGCTTCAATGATTTATGGTCGTCCTAAACACAGCTTCAATGATTCATGGTCATACTAAACACAGCTCAATGATTCATGGTCGTCCTCAACACAGCTTCAATGATTTACAGCCATCCTAAACACAACTTCAATGAATTACAGTCATCATGAAAACAATTTCAATGACTTATGATCATCCAAAACACAGCTTCACTGATTTATGGTCATCTTAATCACAGCTTCAATGATTTACATCCATCCTAAACACAGCTTCAATGAATTACGGTCATCCTAAACACAGCTTCATTGATTTATTGTCATCTTAAACATAGCTTCAATGATTTACAGCCATCCTAAACTCAGCTTCATCGATTGATGGTCATCTTAAACACAGCTTCAATGAATTACGGTCATCCTAAACACAGCTTCATTGATTTATGGTCATCTTAAACACAGCTTCAATGATTTATGGTCATCTTAAACACAGCTTCAATGATTTATGGTCATCTTAAACACAGCTTCAATGATTTATGGTCATCTTAAACACAGCTTCAATGATTTATGGTCATCTTAAACACAGCTTCAATGATTTACATCCATCCTAAACACAGCTTCAATGAATTACGGTCATCCTAAACACAGCTTCATTGATTTATTGTCATCTTAAACACAGCTTCACTGATTTATGGTCATCTTAATCACAGCTTCAATGATTTACATCCATCCTAAACACAGCTTCAATGAATTACGGTCATCCTAAACACAGCTTCATTGATTTATTGTCATCTTAAACATAGCTTCAATGATTTACAGCCATCCTAAACTCAGCTTCATCGATTGATGGTCATCTTAAACACAGCTTCAATGATTTATGGTCATCTTAAACACAGCTTCAATGATTTATGGTCATCTTAAACACAGCTTCAATGATTTATGGTCATCTTAAACACAGCTTCAATGATTTATGGTCATCTTAAACACAGCTTCAATGATTTATGGTCATCTTAAACACAGCTACAATGACTTATGATCATCCAAAACACAGCTCCAATCATTAATGTTCATACTACAATAGCTTCATTGATTTATGATTGTCCTAAACACAGCTTCATTGCTCAAAGGCCATTTTAAACACAGCTTCAATGATTAAAGGATATGGTTAACAAACATTTCATTATCCAGGCTTTAACATTAACATGATTGTATGGTCTCTGGTACGGTATGGTCTCTGGTCTCCGGAAGTCTCTAGAACTTCTCAAACACTTGGACGTTATACTTGATAGAAAACATGTCATGATCAATTCACAAGTTATCAGGTGGTCAAGTTGTTCTAGATAAAAGACGCAATTCCTCCAGTGTTGAATATGTGCATTAAGAAAAGTTATAGTTACATTCCTAGTCTCAATTAAGGTAACTTGTTTTGTTAGAATCTGCTTACATAGATTCAAGTTCTGCAACATTTTTGTTTTCAGTTAGATACCATTATTTCCATTATGATAAATCGTTTTATGTTGAATTTATTTTTAATTTGTCACATGTGTGTAACTTTCAATACTTTCCTTTAGCGGACGTGTAAGGCCATGTCATATATGTCATTGTGGATTAACGTTACAAATATCGAGCTTTCAAACTTAATTAATGTTTTTGTAAACAATTCTACATATACTGATTTATTCTTTACTTGTACAGTTATGCTTGATAACGGAAGATTATGTTTTACCATAATGTCGCAATCTGTAAATAAAGAA
This sequence comes from Gibbula magus, assembly GCA_936450465.1. Taxonomy (NCBI): domain Eukaryota; kingdom Metazoa; phylum Mollusca; class Gastropoda; order Trochida; family Trochidae; genus Gibbula; species Gibbula magus. The sequence goes on from OW388298.1 coordinate 32,833,156, forward strand.
GTTGAAAATCCATTAATATGTTTCTTTATTGCATCTAGCCACGAGGTGAAAGGGGGTATAGGAGTGAGCTCTATCCGTCCGTCTGTTCCTCTGTCTGTCCGTCCATGGTAAAGGGGTCAGCTTTTCTTGTCAACAAAGGATAAACATATTTACTTGTAGCCTGAAGCCTGTTCTTATTTGGTGCTTTTATATTCTGTCTTTAGTTTTCTGTTCATTGTGTCCTCAAAGGGACAACCTTTCTCAGAAACTGTTAGAGAGTCAGTTCAGTATAATGACTATGTAAAACTGAATGTCGAGAGTTTTGTTTGAAAATTGGTAGCTGCACTGGGGTTCGTATTGCAGCCAAATAAAATATTAGGAAACATGCCTAATGTACCTTTAAGGTGTTGCTACATAATTTCTGTTCAGTGGGTTTCATGCAGTCATAATGTGACAAAGGGATTATGTCTACCTTTTGTAAGACATATACAAGCTGTCATTTCCCTGCCATTGCATGTGGGAATTAATAGGTAGAGAATACTATCACATATAGTTTGACATAATATTCATGAAACGAGCGAGTGGTTAGGTATTTAACAAGGGAAAGGTATCAATAGTTTAATTAACACGATAATTAAGAGACTAGCTTATTTAAATCAAACTTGCTGTTCCGACACTCACTTGGAAGTACAACTTTGACCTACTGACCTCTCGCTTGCATGTACCTTTGGTTAACATTGCATTGCCTCATTCAATAACATGTATGTGACTATAAGGATAACCCATGATACCGAGGATATGGTAAGGTTGTGGACCCTGATAGGAAGGAAAACGCCGAAGATGCGAAGTTTTTACTGACTATCATGGTCTACAACCTTACCATATCCGAGGTAGAATGGGTTATCTATATTATCAACCGTTTTTAAGTGTAAAACAGGCTTTTTACTTGTTATCGCGTTATATTGAGGATCCCTGGCGTTATATTGAGGATCCCTGGGTGATGTCAGCCTGTTAACAGCCGCGCTATATGAGTTTATTTTGTACAGTGAAATTTCGTCTGCCCCCTTAGCGCAGGAGTCTAAGGCGTTGACTCAGTAACTCCAGGTGATAGTGGATACGGGGTCGAGACGCACTTTCTTCAAAACATTTGCTGTACATATTCTGTCGTAAATTTAAGAAATCTTTCAAAATTAATCTAAGTTAATTTCTTCAGATCTTTACTTTCAAGCTGTCATCTTAACAAATATATCAGGGTTTACAATCATTATAATTCCTTATAACAGGGTTTACAACTGTCAATTACAATGTTGTAAGTCCCTCGTACCGGGTGATACGGTTTAGAAAGGTCGTTTCAAGTATCACGTTATATGGCTAGTAGATAACGACCTCCTTTTGTAGGAAAGGTAGAATCTGTCGATGCCCTGCCATAGCATGCGGGCATTGGTAAGTAGAGAATACTATCAAAGTATCATTTAATGGCATATTTATGAAAAGAGTGCGTGGTTTGGTATCTAACAAGGGAAATATATGGAGACCATTCAGAAGTTTCATTAACATGATAATTACACGACTAGCTAAATTCAATTAATTTTTTATATTGCAATGAAATCGCTGATCCAACACTCACTGGAAAGTATCAGTCTGACCTCTGACCTCTGACCTCTTACCTCTGACCTACTGACCTCTGACCTGTATCTATACACAGTTAACATTGCAGTGAACTCATTCAATAACATATCCACGTGAGTAATCGAAACTAAATATTTCCGCAGAAGCGTGTGGCTTGGTTTGAACATTGACTGATCTATGACATGAAACACTTATATCAAATGTTTGTGTGGTGAAATATGTACTGATCAACCAATATATGGTTTTGTGAACCAGTTGGAACTTTTGAAAATAATTAATTTCGAATATTCAGTATGTTAACGTTTCAAACATTATCAACAACATCAATCAATTTTTCCAGAATCTTTATCAGTTAGAATCCATACTTATGACTACTGTGGAATATCTCTTCTCAATATATTAAACAATTCATTTAATCATATTCTACAAACGAGTTAAGTGGGCGAATGTTACGGACACACTGTATAAAGGACAAGGGATTTTCCGGAAAGTTACACCACAATATATTATATGATTATTCTTATTGATTTTCTACGAAGAAATTAAATGTGAGATCACCTGCAAATGGAAGGACTTAATGATAAAGTGATTAAAATAAAGGTACATGTAGAATGTAGAATGTAGAATATATATATATATATATATTTATATAGTATGGTAATGCATGGTATGGTAAGGTATGGTAAGGTATGGTATGGTATAGTATGGTATAATATAGTATGGTATAGAATGGTAAAATATGGTATAGTATGGTATAGTATGGTATGGTATGTTATGGTATGGTAGGGTATAGTATGGTGTGGTGTGGTATGGTATTGAATGGTATGGTATGGTATGGTATGGTATGTTATGGTATGGTATAGTGTGATATGGTATGTTATGGTATGGTATTGAATGGTATGGTATGGTATGGTATGGTATGGTATGGTATAGTATGGTATAGTGTGATATGGTATGTTATGGTATGGTAGGGTATAGTATGGTGTGGTGTGGTATGGTATTGAATGGTATGGTATGGTATGGTATGGTATGTTATGGTATGGTATAGTGTGATATGGTATGTTATGGTATGGTATGGTATGGTATAGTATGGTATAGTGTGATATGGTATGGTATGGTATGTTATGGTATATTATGGTATGTTATGGTATGGTATGGTATAGTATGGTATAGTGTGATATGGTATGGTATGGTATAGTATGGTATAGTGTGATATGGTATGTTATGGTATGGTATGATATATTATGGTGTGGTGTGGTATGGTATGGCATGGTATGGTATGGTATGGTATGGTATGGTATGTTATGGTATGGTATGGTATATTATGGTGTGGTATGGTATGGTATGGTAAGGTATGGTATTGTATGATAAGGTATGGTATTGTATGGTAAGTCATAGTATGGTATGGAATGGTATTGTAAACTATTTTGTGGTATGGTACAGTGAGTAAAGTATAGTATAGTACTATTTATTGTTTAACAGTACGGTATGATATGGTATTTTATGGTATGGTATGGTTTGTTATGGTATGTTATGTTATGGTATTTGATAGTATGGTATGGTTTGGAATGGTATCTTATCTGGTATGGTTGACCTGGATAACACTTCCCTGTATGTGGAAGCAAATCATCATGTGTACTGTTCACTAGTCCCATGAAATAACTATCAAGTCACTCATCAATGACACATAGTTGAGTACGTGTATATCAGCATAAATTTGGCAACTTGATGTTTGTGTGTGAGTTGAAAATACCAGGAAGCTGACAAATTTACATGAAATGATGTATCAGAGTTTGGAGTGAAATATCACTCTTTGATGCTGCGTGTGTGTACCGATTAAACTATTATACATAACTAACAAACACATCATTTAAAATGACAGTTCCCTGTAGTTGGAAACAACCTCTAATCGTTGTTCATCACTCACATCCAATAATTTAAATACAAAATCAGAATGTTACTTTTGGATTTAGAGTCATATTAAGAACGTTTTGAGTTTTGCTAATTGAAATAAAGGTAAACGAATTCGCAATGCAGATGGAGGCAAGATATGTTTCAGGATTTATGAAGAATTACATTGCTCGCAGTTTCAAATTTTAAGGAGCATTACACTAAAGCAGCTCCAGTGATTCAAGGTTATACTAAAATCAAGTTTCAAATAATTCTTGGATATGTTAAACGCAGATTCAGTGTGTATGATAGTGCTGAACACAAGTTCAATGAGTCAGGGGATTGCAAATTCAATGATTCAGCTGATTTACCATCATCTAAAACACAGCTTCAATAATTTGTCGTCGTCCTCAACACAGGATCAATGATTAAAGGTCATTGCTAACATACATTCCATTATTAAAAACACAAGACATACATGTACATACACAAGACGATGACATGTATATTCGTCCTATGACAACACGTGAGGTCTGCTGTAAACCTTTATAAAAACCGGATATGTATATTTTAACTCTCTTTTGATTATGAAGTACATAGCACATGTTTGAGTAATTGCTATTAATCTAGTTTATAGTTGAAAATTTGGGATATAGCTGGTCCGTTAATCTGAATACAGAGCTCGTTCTTCACTCACATTTGATAAATACCACTTGTGACGTCATCCTATTGTTCTTTCACTCTGTTATGTTTCAGTTATGGATATTTGCTTTTTTCAAATTTTGATTTCATTTTTTTAAGATTTTGAAAGTAATTTTGATGAATAGGCAATAAGCCGCATAAAATGTTGATAGGCTACTCTCCCCGTAAGTGCCTATTATTTAAAAACAATGTGCCTGGCTTCATTTGGATCATTGCGACAGGGTCACTTCATAGTGATGCATTGTTCTAATATTTTTGTAATGTTTTAATCAATGTTGTTTAGAAAAGAATGGACGGTGCAGGTAATTAAGACTGTAAGTAATTAGCTTGCTTAATATTACTTTAAAGTATTTTATTTTTAGCTCTGTTGGCGGCCCGCAATTCTGTTTGTAGCCCAGGTCCTTCAGTCTGACATATCGTTCCGTCAAATGGTCACGTGACTTCCATAAGCCAATCAGATGAGTGAACACAGTACAATCCTGTCAATGCTACAGCCTGCTGCAAAACAATTCAAACTTTGAGTGACACGGTCATGTGAATTTCTTAAACACTGTCATATTCCTTCAGTATTGCAACTCGCAGTAAACCTACCGTATACATTTGATCATTGAATGCAGGCAGATACACATTAGCAAGTCACTTTGTCAGTCAGTTGTATTGAACCTTTAGAAGTTGTTACAATGAACGTTACCAGTGTTGATGTATGTCCTCTATTCAGTGATCAGCGCTTCCTGTAGCTCTGTGTGTGTATTGTTGATGTATGTCCTCTATTCAGTGATCACAGCTTCTAGTAGCTCTGTGTGCGTCTTTTTGATATGTGCTAGTCATATGTTCGGGCATGCAAACCTGCTTCTAAAGTTAAACGAAGCTAACTTTCTCTTCTGAATTCTGTAAACCTGTACTATTTCAAATCCTTTTCACCACAACGATCAACCCTCTAGGTGACAATATCACAGGCTGGGAGCCACTCTTACGAATAGATCACTCATATTATAGCGACTGGAACCAATGCAGAGAGAACAACCAAGACTTCAGTGCAGCAATGCAAAATACTCGACCATTTTGGCGTCGGTTGAAACTAGTGAATCCACATTATTCCAGAACAATTTAGAGCAGGGCTACACAGAGGGGTTTATAGTTTCGTTCATAATTGTGATATTGTAGACATAAGTTACCAATCATATTCAATCCTGTTGATTGTTAATGTTTACATGCATTTAAACATTATACATTGTCAAACTCAAACAGGTGTTGTTGTGGTGAGTATTCCGCTACAACACAGTTTGCGGTGGTTAAAACCATGTATGAGTTTCAACCATTCCTCCGACCATGCGTCAGTGTCTGGTTTCTGTACCAGAAGAGGAAAAGCTAACAATGCAGTTATGCTTTCGCTGTTCAAGGATATCTCAAGAAACATTTCTGATTCCATGAACACATGCTAGTTTTCGACTCAAAAAGAGAATACTTTTTAAAAAAATCAATATCCTTTCATAAACATTTACATCTACATTACACCCTATTGCATTTTGGTTCCATTTAAAAGGGTATTCATTACAGGTAAATACATGCCAACTTCAGTATGTCAGTGGAAATGAATATTCATTATGTTAGCCAAGGTTTAATGGATACTTTATGACCAATTCATCACTGTACCATGTGTAAAACTCTACCCTGATTGTTTATGTATCATTACATCAGTCAGATCAACTGAACTACCTTCTGGTGGCCATTTTACTGTGAACACATTAAAATGGCTGCTCGAGGGGACATGGACTCACCTCCTTCTCCACCCTCTACCAATAATCTCTACTCACATTGTTAGCCTTTACCTCTTAAAGGCACTGTAGCGCGTCTTTTTGCATGTTTTGTTTTCTCAAATTCGCTATTTATCATTTAACTTTAGAGAGTAATACACTACACGACCCGTATCCATAGAAAACAGTTATCTGTATTGGGATAAAATGGTGCTACGTATAAAGCAACAGTGGTGTGGAACTCTTCAGTGTGAGAGGTAGATTTGAAGGTCTCATACGCATGCACATTTGAGCGTTCAGACTACAATATTGTTGACCATTCTATCATAGCATCATGTAAAACTCAACTCCTCAGTTTGATCACTTGAGCCACCTTTGAGCGGCCATTTTAATGTGAACACATTAAAATGGCCGCTCGTAGGAAAATCGACTCGCGTGGATTAACTGAACAATGTTCATTCGCTTTAGAACTCTTTTTATTTATTCAGGAGCATTATTTAGCCATTTGTAACATGACATATTTATTTGTTCATGAGGTCACTTTATTACAGTTAGAAAAACGTGCTCCAGTGCCTTTAAGTTCCTATAATCTTAACCTAAACTGGCTAAAGACAGGGGAAGTTGTTATTAATAACATGCTCCCATTTTCCTCACTAATTGTGCTATAGGTATGCCATTGGTCATTTGAAAGATCAATATGATGACAATGACCATATAATCAAATAATGTTATCTTGCTCTTCTTTAGATCGTAGTCTCCTCCCATGTCACCAGGAATTGTCCCAGATTGTCATAGTGTAATGTTAAACATTTTGTATACATTTAAGTACTGAACTGATGATAAGCATTGATGCACTTAATAGGTGGGATGCCTTTGATGAAATGTGCATGCTTAAATATACATGTTGGTGATCTAACCACATACTTTATAGTTATTAAAGTAATATTAGAATGGTGCTTTTTGTACACATAACTAACTTTATTCATGATAGCATTGATGTACTTATCCAGTGTAATATCAGTTAACAAGTTAACAATTCATCAACATTTTTCAAACTTCAATTCTAATAGTAATCCAATTCCAACTATTCCTCCTTGTATCCAAAAGAGAAAAAATTATTATAAAATTGTTGTACTCATATACATATATGTAGTAGGAAATTGGATGTCTGTGATAAGTATGCATGCTTAGGCCAACTTGTGTCTGAATATCCTCAGTTCTTGTTTTAGTTTAATATTAAAATGGATAGTTTTACATGTAAGTAGAATAGTTTTACATGAAAGTAAGTAATTAATGAAAAGTCACCAAACTTATTGTTAACATTAAAATATGTTATTTAGCAAGGTGATTTTTGTTGTTGAAACTATGATCACAAGATCCCTATTGTGATACTATATCTTTTAGAAGAACAGTTATTATGACGTCAAAACATATCTGCAATTGTCAATTGAAATCATATACTAATATTGTAAAACCACTTTCATTTTGCAGAGGTAACATGGTAAAGTGCGCACCATGTGTGTTGAGGGAGGGAGGGAGAGATAGAGAGAGAGAGAGAGAGAGAGAGAGAGAGAGAGAGAGAGAGAGAGAGAGAGAGAGAGAGAGAGAGAGAGAGAGAGAGAGAGAGAGAGAGGGAGGGAGGGAGGGAGGGAGGGAGGGAGGGAGGGAGGGAGGGAGGGAGGGAGAGAGAGAGAGAGAGAGAGAGAGAGAGAGAGAGAGAGAGAGAGAGAGAGAGAGAGAGAGAGAGAGAGAGAGAGAGAGAGAGAGAGAGAGAGAGAGAGAGAGAGAGATTTTGAATAAACCTTTTACAGATATATATTGATAGAAATTAAGATATAATAAATATTCATATTTGGAGCCTGCTTATAACAGCCAATATATAATCCCTAAATGCAGATAATTTTACCTCGACACCATTGCATTTCATTTTTATTGAGCCCTTCAAAAGTGAATATCAATAGTGGACAGCTACCATTGTGACTGTATGTTTCTATGTCCGTGTAGTCAGAGAGAGTGATGCATGCTGGGATTGATCTCAGGTCACGACGACCTACCTGTACCGCTAAACATGATAATACTAGTGAGCAATGGTTTGAACATTTAGCTTTTTGATTCAGTTTAAATTGCTTACCAATAACTACGTTTAACCGAGAACATAGTGCTGAGCCGAGTGAAATCTTGCTTGTGTCGTACTCTACAATGATACAGTCTTGCTTGTGTCGTATCACTTGTCAGTATTCCCTCATAGTTTCTAAAGGATTGCACTTAACTTCTTATTTCCTTTCTCAATAGAAGATGATCATTTTCCTGTCAACATGTTCTGAAATATCGCTTTGATCCACTCAAACAGAACAAATTATACACACGCTCTTCCCATCTGGCTTACCGATTCTTGTGTGTAGCAAATTAGTCTGTCATACATGTAGGTTTGAAAGCTGTATATCACCTACAAAACCTAAAACGTTTTGGGAGAATGCAACATACATTAAGATAAAGGTCATTTTTCATTGTTCAAGGTAAAATATTGGACCCTGTGATTTTTGTATCATGTTGGGTATTGAATTGTGTGTAAAAATCTCCTTTGAAGGTTACAATGTACATGAATTCTTGAAGTAAATGACTTTGTCACTACTCATGTCGAGTTTCACATAATGCATGATATATATATGTACAAAAAGTCAAATGTCCAGGTGTATGGCTGCTTCAAATTATCAAAAAAATAAAAATATAACGCCGAGTTTCTTTCTCCTACCGGTTTCATTTCATATTCAGGGAGAATGATTCGTTACAGAAGGTTATGACGTCATAGTCTATATATTATGGCGTCATAGTGGGGACAATGTACATTCATGAAATTATGCGTCAGAATTTAATAGTATTCAGTTTTGGGTGGTATTTCTTTATGAAATATTCTTCTTTTAAAACTCTTTTGACTTTATTTGAGTTTTCCATTTGATAGAATGGGAAATTGCTAAATTTTATTTCTGTTCCTTTTGCACACACGTCATGTAATTGTGTGTAAAAATCTCCTTTGAAGGTTACAATGTACATGAATATTAAAGCCTGTTACTAACCAATCAAATTTTATTGTCAAGTTTTGCAGACAAATGGATAAGCTGATAGCTGGACAGACGAACAGACGAACAGGTGGGTAACAATATAAACCTTGCATCTCTGATTCGGAGGCATAAAAATTTATCATCAGCAAATCACCTTGTCTGTGTTGTAATCTCCATTAACTGTTAGTTCCCATTCTACAGTATCAGTATCTTTAAAAATCGAGAAGAAATAACTCTACTATATCTGGAAGTAACAAAAATACTCTTGTATCATCAGCGAATTACAGAAGAAACGTTTGTACTGTGTTTGGATATAACTGAATGCTATTGGAACATTAGTAAATGAAAATATATTATCAGCGAATTATAAAAGAAGAAAATGTACTATTTATGGACGTGACCACTTACTTTTGGATAGATATTATTTTTAGTTATTAGTTGGTGTTTGTTTTTTGTTGGCATGGATTGGTCACAATGTCCATTTACACTTCTTGGTATACACATTCAACATAATATGGCAGCAATGGTTGAAGGAAACTACAAAGATAAGTCTAAAAATGTAGATTCAAATGACTATCTGGTTTCGAAGAGATCTCACACCAACGGGTTGAATAACAGTTCTAAAAAGTCTTATTTTGCCAACATTAAATCACGTTGGACATCAATTCCTAACCCAAATACAGATACGATTAATGCATTGCAACAAAAATGCTTCTCATTTGTCTGGAAGGGTAAACCTGATGAAGTGAAAAGAAACTTGATTGTGCAAGATTATGAACACTTGGGCTTAAAAGCACCACTGATACTAGAAACTATACTATCACAGAAAATATCCTGGATCCGAAGGTTATACACAAAGGATACTAAATTGAAAAATCTTAAAAAATTTTCTTACCAAATACCTACAATAGTGGCCCTGGGAAAACAGATGATATTTAATCATTGACTCCTATTTACTCCCGGAGTAAATATCATCTTTAGTCATATTTAATCCTGGAGTAAATATCATATTTAGTCTTATTTAATCCGGAGTAAATATTTGTAAAGTTTTGTAAAGTTTTGTAAAGTTTTGTAAATATCTTATTTAATTCAGATTAAATGTTTGTAAATATCATGTTAATATAAAATTCAATGTTTGCAAATATAATGTTAAATGGTATTTAATATTTATTAATATTGTCTTTAACAAAATGTAGAACGCCGTTCTTACGGAAATAAAGAGTTCTATCACGGGAAGGAAGTGCCGTCAGTTGCTTAATAATACTGTCCTTTCAATGAAAAGAGTTGTTAAATAAATGTACTTGATTCGAATGAAACACTCCCTAAATTGAATTATGTCAAGGTGTAAAAAAGTAAATATTCATCATGTCTTTGGAGGGAATTTACAAGTTGAATACATTAAAATCAATATTCTATTACAAGTTTTTATTGTAAACTTATATCGGAGAAAATGATCATTACCAGATGAAAAAAACACCTCAAATTTACGTTAAAAGCGATCTCTCCTCTCATAAGTATATGAAACACTCATTCAGTTACTTATTAATTCAAGAAAATAAAAGTTGCATCCATAACCACGGATAGACGGACAAGACAAGACTTAATCCCACAGTATTGCATGCCATTGGGATAAAATAATAGTTTTATTTGCCTGCAAATATGATAACATGTTATGCAATAGACACTTTCAGTTGAAGCAATTGCATTTTGGAACAAATCAATATTTTCCCTCGTTATAATGCCAATCATCAGAAAACCGTTTATGCCATCTATATGATATACTATTTACGATGTTGATTTAACTATTTACACTGTGAATGTACAGTTTTTCGAGGTTAATCAAACACTTAGTCTCTGAAATAAAAACATTGAAAAGGAGGTTTCTTAAAGTTCCATTTCTTACAGTCTACTTTTCAATATTTGATAAAATGGTGATATTTTCAGAATACATACTTTTTTCTGAGTCTGAGTGTAAGTCATGCACTCAACCGCAAAAGAAATGTCACCAACGCCTAAATGTTGCTGTCTGAGAAAGTAGATTTAGAATGTATATGATGGACACATATTCAATAAAGAAGTACTCACAATGCCATACGTTAGAGAATGAGGCTTTTCTTTTAATGTCAGTTCAAATACAGTTGCAGTGTTGAAATCGCTTTTTCAAAATGTTTTTGGGTCAGAGTATTTGGCATTTAAGACAAATGTATAAAGTATAAAATGTAGAAACTACCGGTACATAAGATACAATAAAATATGGTGTCGACATGAATAACCTTCTTGAACTTAAATTTGATGACGCGTCTTTACTGTAGGATGTCGTACAATGCCCCAAAAAAAGTCCTTTTAGACTCCCCTATGTCATCAAGTCACGGAAATTCGAAAACGTGGATGTTGAGAACTGACAATTCTTAAAAGGTGTTTCTCAGAAATATGCATATATAATGTTTTGAAATTTCAGGTTTAGTTAAGTTTTCCTTCTGAAGACATGATGTGTTTCGGTTTCAGTCGTGAGTATCACTCTTGGAATGAATTATCTTGTATTTTGTATGGTGACGATTCTTTTGTGGTTGAGTACAGAATACAGCAGCTAAATTTTACTGTTGATTACATAAATCAAATCAAATCAAAACCTGCCGAACATCCTGTTTAGTGCCTGCGTAAGCTATGTAAGAGAAATCATGGGAGTAAGTGACGCCTGAACACACAGTTGTGTAGATGTTTATCTATAACATTGTCTTCATTCTCTGCAAACATATTATACATGCAAAGAACGTAAGTGTTTCCATTTGTCCAACCTGGTTACACCACAATAACAGGTGACATTATATTAAGGGTATACTATTTAACATTACAAGGGTCAAACATATCAGTATAGAAAAAATATTTTCGATTGCTACCTTGCTAAACCAGATTTGCCGTTATGAAGTGGACCATAAATGTGTGAATAACAGTAAAACCTGGAACTACTGACGTGCCTAATTATGATCAATCAATCCTCCTAGAAAGCGATAAATATTTAGTCTACTGTGATTTAAGCAAAATGAATATAATTTATGCAAATGCAATCGCTGGTTAAAGATTTAATTAATGTTACCTCCCTTGCATGTTAAGACATTTACGTTAAAAATAGATTATTTCAAGAAATAATTAAAACATCCAAATGAATTACGAGGATGATGATTAACATAAAAAGAAATGAACAGTCATTATTTCAAGCAAAACTTATACATGTTCCACAGAATGGAATAAACTGAAATACAAATGTAAACGTCTAAAAATAATCTAGCGACACTGATTACTAACTAATATTATTACAACACACAACCTAATTTGACATTTTTCGTTAATCCAGACAAATCTTATTGTACGATATGTACATGAAAAGCGTCTCTTACAGACCACACAGTGTAATCATTTGTAAACCAAAGCGCAGAAAAGAATACCTTCGATTGTATGTTGTGCCATACCGCATAATCATTTATACTTATTAACGATCAAAAACTTTTAATTCATAATCACCACGATGCAATACTAGAGTGGTCTGATTAAACACGAAAGCCCGGGGTTTGATATACAAACTTGCCTCCAAACAAACAGTTTAAATATAAGTGTAATTTACCATTAGATTACATTTTATCATATTGATCTGAATTTCACATGAGATTTTCTTTTGATCAGCTTGTAAATTATGACAATTCAGGTCTGAATGATCTAGTGACAATAAATACGCATGTCAAATATTGAAGGCATATCACAAAAAACTCTATGACCATAGTAACGTTTTTCATAAAATGCATCCTACACCAAGGTCACAAGGTCAAAGGTTATGACCTCAGTGTGCGACATTAGAAACAACATTTTCAAAGGCCTATTCTGACAAATTAAAACTTTTGGTGAAGATTAAAATTTCAAAAGTTGTGTCGTTCATTAAGATCAAGGTTAGAAGTTTTTAAAAAAATGACTACTTCAGTTGTCTTATGTAGTATTGAAAGTGAGGGGGGGGGGGGGGGGGGGGGGGGGGGGGGGGGGGGTGTTATGTGTCGATTTTTCTTAACAATTATATGTATGTGACGAAATAATTCATTGTAAAATCGATAATTCATGTATGTGGTTCAGGTGAGGAAGTGTGAGGTGTGTGGACGGACAGATGGTGGTTGAATGTAAGAGTGGTTTGATGAAAGTGCGGGTATAGGAGGGTGAGTGTGTATGTATACGTTAGCACCCTCCTCAAGGGCGATATGGATTTCAACGCTCGAGCCGTCAAGGCGAGAGCGTTGAATCCATATCGGCCGTAGAGGGGGGTGCTAACCTACTTACACCACGTGGGCACCGAACGGAATGGACTCGTCCATCACGTGTTGACACTTCTATTTTCGGAACAGGTGCACGCGTTTTCTACTAAAACGTAACAAGCACGTGCACCCCATGCATCTTCATGGTTACACGCGGTTTTGGAGACGTGATTCATTGTGCGAGATGATTTCAAGGGAATCGGACGACGAACTTTGTCGGGCGTTACAAGAAGTGACAGACACCGAGACAGATGTTGGTAAGTGTTAAAGATTGTTGGTTTTAAATATATATTTTAGCAAAGTTTAGAATTGATTTAGTTTTGCATTTCCCAAAATCTATGTACGTATATAGCATATATATAGTATTGTGATCTTCGTTCGCTGCTCGAAACCATAGTGATTTAATACTTTAGAACATCAAATATATCTTACAGTTTTTATGCCCCCGTATCGGAGATTCCGGGGGTATATTGTTTTTCACCTATCCGTCTGTCTGTCCGTGTGTTTGTCCACAAAAACTTTAACCATGGCCATTGGATTGCTCAGAGCTAGGGCTTTCATACTTGGCATGTGCATACCTTGTTGTGATGGCTGATAATAGCATATATTCGGGGGCATCCGTGTTTAACAAACACATCTTGTTCATATCTATCGGGTCTAAATAACGCAGCTCATTTCATCTTGTTTCAGTAAGTGATTCAGAAAACAAAATTTTAAAATGTGAAAAATTATTAAACTAAATGTAAATTTTAAGAAATATGCCTTGTGCTTATCTTATTTAGTATTGCATTTCCCATAACCTTAACTACAAACTCAATATTGTCTTGAAGGAACAGCAGACAAACGATGGGATACAACACACTCCAGAAGATGGTCCCGATGTGTTCAGAAGGCAGCTGGTGTCAAGGGCTACAAGACAACCACTCACGCAACGAGACTCTATCATTGATAATGGAACTTTGGACACAGGAGCGTCATAGGTATGTTGTATACCCTACAAACATCCTTTTAATCTTATTGCTTTCTAATATTAAAAAAACACATTAGACCATGTTGATGTACGTAAAGACAGATACAGTGCGGCAAATTATTTAATAATTCAAGAATGCACTACTTATCGTCTAACTTATGACGTCACGCTATATATGTATTCCGACCCATTCTATCATTTAAAATGCGACCAGTTCAAGTTGCACAATATACAAATTTTCCTTCTATGTATATATATAAATGCATATATATACTTAATTCAACAGAAGTTTACCAAAACCATTTTATGTTGAAAAACAGGTGTGTGCAGTTACACAAGAAAAAACACAGAGCAGAAAGCCATGGTCATCGTCATATTGAATGAGGACAAGCCGGGAAGCAGGAGACTGTATCGACAACACAGACACCTCTGCATCTACTAACGTCAGTCACGCTGTCATCACCAGATACTGGCCACACGATTCGCATTGCAAACTGCGTTGTAAATTCATGATATAAAGAGAATTTGACTTGACCTATTTATTGAACATTCGTTGACATTTGGAGAGTAAGTTTATTTTCAGTCCCTTTTTTGACATATTTACGGAGGTAATTTTCAAATATTGTTTCTAGGCGAAGCCGAGGAACAATATTTGATAATTACCGATGTTCAAAGTTCCGTGGGGAGATAAGTCAAAGACCGAGGCGAAGCCGAGGTCGGACTTATCTACCCAAGGTTAGGTTAGTAAATATCCGAAATTCAGACTCCAAATAGCATACCCGGGTGTTATTCACATATCAACCTCTGACGTATGATAACAAGGTTGTTACATAGAAAATTAACCTGTCAGAACAATGGACATAACATACCCTAGTGGTGTAAATACATATATTCCTTATTTTATTTTCATTTCTTTATTTCATATAACATTTATATTGCCAAATTTCCGTTGTATAGCCTTCTGTTCTGGTGGCTCATATATTTTATTGAATCAAACGTATGTACCTTTCTCTTAGTCTGTCTGTCTGTCTGTCTCTGTTTGTCTCTCTCTCTGTCTGTCTCTCTCTGTCTCTCTCTGTCTCTCTCTCTCTCTCTCTCTCTCTCTCTCTCATAACAAGTATGTAATCAATACAGCATAATAAGTACACCATTCTCATTCGATCTAATTTAAACAATAACATTGCATAAACTATCTAAAACTGTGCTGTTGGAACCGTAATTCTTTGTTATATTTTACCCTTTTCGCATTTCTTCTTATGAGTTGATTAACTCAATTAGGGCTCATTAACAAGATACCAAACAGGTGTAAGTCATTAACTGCCGAAACTGCGCCGGCTCGTTAACAACGGTGAGAATGACCGACGGTTGAGAAGACATAGGCCGAATACACGAAGAATTCGATAATACACACTTGTGTATTCAGAACCGCTTTAGGTCATCAATGTTGCAATATTGACGCTTGCTTAAACTAAGGGAGTATTGTTGGTGCATTGCGTGAAATAAGGAGTAGATGGTATATTTTTTTACTGATTTAACAACTTTGCAATATAAAATGTACCCATTGATTTGATTTACCAGCGAGTAATAAACTACATATACAAGTTTGTTAGCGGGGTATTGCATTTGCAGTTGGTTTTATATTCCGATATGGATGACATTTATTGAATTGCTTGTTTCCATAGGATACATGTTGGCTATCAGCCCGTGTAACATACATCTTAGTTTCACAGAATTGCAATATTTACTGACATATAGCACAGGTATCATTTACAGTATTGGTTAACAAGAGGCTACAGCTATGAATTGTGGGGTTTGCGGTATACTTTTGAGATAAATTTGTTTTTTCTAAAATGACTATAGGCATTACATACAATGAGAAAAGGATATATATATATTCAATATTAACAGTGTTACAATTTATTCAATCCCTTTGACTCCTATGAATATTTTAGTATGTTCATGTGACCTGTACACACTCACGTCAGGCAGGTAATAGTTTATCCACGGACGTGACTGTTACATGTATATAGAAATTATATGGTAAAGGATTAAAGTTTGTTGTAATGTGCTTTTATTATCATTCGGTCTTAAATGGATCTGTACATTCATGTGTTATTCATGTATACTGAGAAAGCTTTAAGTATTATTGAAAGCTTTCTCGTTAACGCATTATTTTAACAATAACAACAGTATACGCACCCACAGTTGTTGTTCAACTATATATGTGTGTAACATTAATTTTAAACAATTGGAATCTTGCCGAATCAGAGTTTATACAAAGTCTTCATGTTTGGTAGTCTGTGTTCTGTAGGGAAACCCCCCTCCTTACACAAAAACATACAAATCTGTCGGCTAAGAGTTGATTACATCAATTAAGGAGACTGCCAAATCAGAGACAACCGTTTCAGCTCGTTAACGAGGTGTGCAATTTGACTGATAAAGATTGAAATACCAAAGAGGTCATAAATCAAATACACAGAGGTTCAGCATACACCTGTGTATTGAGGGTCGCCTGAGTTATTCATGTTGCTTTTATTGCCTGACAAATCGTCTTGCTTCTATACAACAATATATTCGGCGTATGGGCATAGAATAAATACATATGCACTCACCATGAGTTAAGAGTAACAATACATATGTGAATTTACATGTTGATGTTTATTATATTGATTTTTCTGTATATCCTTATAGACTGGAATAGAGTATATTTCATAAAATCTGATTTGCAATTGGCTTTGATATGTGTCACAATACCATATAACTTAAAGTTGAGTTACGTTTTCATAATTGCACATGAAGTCGCATTTGTGGACCAATTTTACGTATCTATAGGACATAGTAGTAAACCAACTTTGTCTTCTTTAGATAAGTTTCCAAAATTACATTGATTTGCGCGCACGCCTATCTTGATGCATTGTAGTTATTCCCACTATTCTCACTTACTGAACGGGGGAAAATAGTTATTTTCAGTAGCTGTCAGTTGAGCTCATTTATATCATCGATGATAACGACATAATGGAACAACAAACTCAATGTAGAGCATCTAGGAAGGTTTAAACATAATAACACATTAATACACCATCATTTATTCCAGATTTATTGATATATCAACATAAAAATATACCTGGGCGCAATCATGTGTACTGTCATCATACATATTTTATTACTCAAAAAGATCCACCATCGGTGGTGGGTTTCACCACAGTGCATAGCCACATGGCGTTGCGGGCTTTCTCCCTGGCATAATACTAGCAGCCGCGATATAAGTGAAATACTCTTGAAAGCGGCGTTAAACCCCTAACTCACCCACTCACTCACCATCAGTGGTACGTGAGTAAATAAAGTAATATACATAGAATGCACAGCAATATAACTGCATATATAAGATAATTAAATCAAATTGGTTACAAACAATCCTAATAAACGTAGCTAGTTGTTTCAGAGTAGTTGACGAAATGTTAACAATCTTGGCCAGGAACAATAATATTCTGTTAACAATAACTTACGTAAATCCATAAACAAAGTTCTTTTACGATAGTTTGCCATTGGCCGGTTTTAATTGGAGGTTTGTAGTTGCTTGTTCTAAATTTAAGGATTGGTTTGGATATATGGTCATGGAGGAGTAGATATTGCTCAAATTCAGGAGATCGCTTCTGAATTGTAAAAATCACAGAGGAACAGTAGATGGCGTTTACCACTGGGCTACCCCGCCCCTTATTTTAAAAAAAAATACGTCATTTGTTCAAATCATAAACATTTATAACAAGAAAAGTTTTACCTTTAGTTTTGTTTATAATATCGGTTTTATTGCCGGAAACGTTTTTATAGTTTACATTTTATTAAGATAGGTGTAACCGTCTGTCTTTATTTCTGAACAGAACAGGATAATTAAAGAGTTGTGATCACGGCCCGTGCACAGCGTGTATTGAGTTGTGTAATGCCAGCCTGAATCTCCTTTGGCTGCCGCTAATTAGAGGCAATAAATTAATTTCGGTTTAGCTTTGCATTGTCTGACAAAGGCGTTATATGTTTAACGGCATGTATATTCCATAACATTCAAGAAGTGAATTTGTGATAACATTTTACTTAGGAGATATAATTGTGTTTTGTACCCTTCCGCCGACTCCCCACATACAAATTGTATATATAACGACACCAGACTGGGTGACGCCACTTTGATTAGCTAGGGATCTCAAGATTTAATCTACAATTATGACGAACAATACCTATGTCTACGCAACATGTGATTGTGAACATTTGCTTTTATTGCGTTTTGTTCTCTTGAGTTAAATGAGTTAAAATTCAAATCACTTTTATTCAATGGTAAATGCATTGTAAATAAATAATGCCAATACAATTACTTCAAACATAATTGATATATTATAATATACAGAGCATCCTGGAAAATATTATTTGTAAATCTTATTCATTAAGAACCATATATGTTGTTAAATAATGGTCTCTCATAATCAGCTGTGCATACGATTTTAGACGTTTAAAATGCATTATTCTAGTCCAAACTGTCCATTGATAGGATTTAAACACGCACTATCCCATTACATTATTTCAGGTTTGTAACTTTAAGAACCACCCTTAGTTAGCTTGAACATTAGGTTTATTTAATGGAGAATGACACTAGATGTGATGATACTGAATCTTTCAATAAACTCAAGGCTACAACAGAGCATAATAAGGTTAACATATATTGCCAGAATGTGTATAACTTAACACGTGGTGACATCATATGGATAGTTTGATAGGTAGCAACATTTTCTGTTTGAAGTAAAGTATTAATATTAAATATTGAAGGCTGTATACGATGAACTTTTTAAAAATAAATTGATAAAGTGTGATGAAGTTATAAAACAAAATATGAGATAAATATTTGTCAAGATCACATATTTCCCACTGTCATTATTTTAAGCTGAATCAATATTACCAATCATTTTTAACGAGGAATAGTTAAACTACATCCGTCTGTAGGTAAGTGATTTCATAATACATTATGGTAATATTAATGTCACTGGATATTAGATGCTATACCAATGCATTAGAATATCTAGCTACTAAAGACAAGAAAAAGGTAAGCATCAGTAAACCTATCTTGAAAGCAAAAATATGTTGCCTATATCATCTTGGAGTATTTTTGTATTCCAAGATCGTATAACAAATCAGTCCCCTTTAACACTTTATAGTGTATGTATCGCATTCATGGTGATAATTAAAGTTAAAGTCTAGTGGTGAAGGTGCTGTGATGGGAGGTTACCCGCTGTCGTGTATAGCGTTTTAGGATTTCATTGAAGTGTGATAAGTAATCAATCGTCATGAGTTTCATAACTACCTGTCGCAAATTTAACATTATACTCAAATAGTACACTTATATCAACATCTTATTACATTCAATGCAACAGGTACTGAATATGTATGTTAACATCACAACTTTGTAAATGAACTATATGGTATGTGAATAAACCTCTCTCAAATAAATTGCCACACAATCATGGAATATCTATTGAATATCTGTCGCAAGTCGTGTAGTACTCAAAAAGGACATTAAATCAGCTTGTCACATATCCTTACATTCTATGCATCATAAATTGAATGTATGTTAAAATCACATCTTTGTGAGTAAACCTAGTATATTGTGAATATATGTCGCACATGATGTAATACTCATATAACACAATTAAAACAACTCTTTATATTAATACTATATATATATATATATATATATATATATATATATATATATATATATATATATATATATATATATATAAAATACTTCAGACGACACTTGCTGTAGATATCATTTTAATAATGACTGGACTGCGCCGCATTTCGACTTGTTTACAAGTATTTTCAACATGGCGAATATATAGATCGCTTAAACAATGTACAATAGACATTGATTGATTGATAAGTGACAATTGGTTAGCTTGATTATCACACAATAAACTATTTACGAGGGATTAAAATTTGAGTCGTTGCATGTCTCACATCCTGGCCCATAGTCAATGAATTGATCATTTGTTTCAATTGCATAATTGACATTTCTCGCATACATGTAGTTTCGAGGAGTATACGATTTTGTGCTTCTTGAAAACGTTCTTCTTATAAAATCAAATTTACTCTAAAGACCTTTTTTCATGGTGTTTGGAGAGTAATCTAAAGAGGTGTTATTAAAGTCAATGTTTGTTGTTTCTGTTGGTGACACAGCGGTTTGGTCGGTTGCTCTTGTGTTGGTTTGGTCTAAGTCCTCAGTTGATGATAACACTGGGGACTGATTCATTCCCTCTATTGAGAAGGACCCATCTGATTCGTAGTGATGATAATCAGTTTGATCCATATATTTGTCTCTGTTTGGAACTGCAAGTGGTCTTCTGTTACGATTTCCTCTCTACTTGCGAATTCTGTGGTTTCCGACCTGCTTACTTCCGTTGTATGCAATGTTTCTTTTCTTCTTCTGTACATTTGATTTGATATGTATATAGCAAGACTCCACGCCATTAGAGCGTAGATTTTGTCAAAATTTTGTGAAAACTGAAGTTCATTTTATTTCAGAATGCCACTTTTACAACGATCTCAGAAGTAATTTAATCAAGATGTTTATAATGTAACGGGGCCTTTAGATCTTTTTATCAAACTGTTAACGGAAAATAGCCCCAAACGCAAAAAATGCATCTGTACAACCATAAGAAATATGTTTTATAAATGGAAATTAATTTTTATAATTCTTATATCTATCTATTTGCTTACTTAATTATTTATATTTATTTAATTACTATTATAAATCCGTACCATTCCTATTTTACATACCTATATTTACGAATATATTGTACACTGTTTTATTTTGTAAAGTGTCTCATTAGCCAAAAAATGGCTGGTTGTTTAATGTATTTTAAACATGCTTTTTACAATGTATATTTAACTGTTGACACTGTAATCAAATATATATGTCTGTCTGCCTGTCTATATCTATGATAAATGTGTATCTGAACTGATATATCGAATCACAAAGTGATTACAATGTAACTATGGCATTAATGAACAATGTTTAGCAATCAAATGACAATCTAAATAATCAAAACGTTATGGCTCTTTTAATAATTCCCCGTCACCTCGCTAAATGTTGCTATCACAGTTCGATTCTGTAACATTTTACACTTCATAAAGAATGGCCATGCAATCTAGCATTATGAAGTGTATGTCTGTCGTAAATGTGTATGTTATTTAAATGTATACAATTATGGTTTAAACATATTCTTATTTCAAAAGGAAAACGGGATTGGCAAACAAGCAAATAATGTTTATGTTAATGGCGCTCCCTAACATAATACAGTTAAATCAAAGTGACGTACACATGGACAGGTCATTACACATACAATATACAAAGACAAAATTGAAACAATGATTTTGAAACTGTAGCAATCTAAGACTAAGGCACACATTTTAATAAAATGATATGAAAATAAGGATAGTATATATACAATTATAGGATATTATATATATTCAATAACCTCCAAGAAATACTCATATCATATTGTTATATCCAATGTCAATCTGCCGTAAATGGTAACTAATAAAGTGAATTGCTTCACCAATTGCCAAACTCACCAATAGATTTACTATATTTATTTTTATGTATATTTTAATGAGATGATACTTATAATATCTCTCTAAGTTACTATATCATGTTAGTCATTATACCGAATCGGTCATATTTTCATCAAAGTAATATTTTTCTATTGAAGTCATTCTTATCATAAAAGTAGTTTATTTTCACCAAAGTAATTTTTTCATTAAATTCAATTTTATTATCAAAATCAATTTGTTCATCAAATTCAATTTTTAAATTAACATTCATGTTATCAAGGTATTTTTTTTTTTCATCAAAGTCACTTTTTTCATCCAAGTAACTTTTATCATCAAGGTTAACTTTTTCATCCGAGTAATGTTTTTCATTAAAGTCAATTATTTCATCAGTCAAATACTTTATCAAAGTAATTTCTTTCTTTTAAGCCAAATATATCATCAAAGTAACATTTACCACCAAAGTCAATTTTTCATCAACGACAATTTTTTTCATCACAGTCATTTGTACCATCAAAGTCAGTTTCTTCATCAATGTAGTTTTTTTCATCAAAGTAATTTTTTTCATCAAACTCTATTCTCAATTTTGGTTTTAAAAAATTCATTTAATATTAATTTATCCATAATATTTTCATCAAAATACATTTTTTCAGCAGAGTCTTTTTCCCATCAAAGTCAATATCTTCATCAGTATAATTTTTGTCTTCATCAAAGTCAAATTCTCCATTCAAGTCATTTTCTCTTGAAAAGCATTTCTTTTCATCAAAGTAGTTTTTAATTAGAATAATGTTTTGTCAGCAATGTCCAAAGGCAACTTTTGTCAATAAAGTTATGTTTTGATGAAATTATTTTATTTTTATTACAACATGGCAAAAACTTGTCTGAATATTTTCAAAACTTTAATCTTATTTAATCACCTTTACAAATATTTAATCTCAGAGTAAATATGGAGTAAATATGGATTAAATGTGATATTTACTCCCCTTTACTCTGTTGTAAATTGTTTCTCTAATCCGGAGTAAAGGGGAGTAAAGGGGATTAAATGACATCTTTAATTCATATTTAATCCGGATTAAATAGGACTTTTTCATCCAGTGTGGGATCAAAGCATTGGCCACATTGCAAAGTAAAAACACTGTAAATGATATCCAAACTGAATACCTTTGGGCTAACGACAATATTAAGATTGACAAAAAATCGGTTCTGCTCAAACACTATGTTGAAGCAATCATAAAATTCATTAATGACTTCCTTAAAATGGATGGTACATTTCTAAATTTTCCTGAATTTCAAAATGTATATCAGCTTAAAACTAACTTTTATACAAATTTGAAACACTGTATGAAGAAATACATTCGAACCAACTCACGAGTTATTGATGAGAAACTTAATATGGCTTTTATTCCCGATTATCTGAAAGTATTTGTCAAAGCCTACAAAAATTGAACAATTTTACACAAACTTTATCAGATCAGATTTACTAACAAATAAGTCAATAGTTAAAAGCAAATGGGATGTCGACATGGGATCAGCTTCACAAAGAAGAGTGGAAACTGTATAACTATATTCAGCTATAAATTAAAATAGTTGCAATTTCTTATTGTTCACAGAATATTTGCAACGAACAGAAGTGCTTTCATTTATAAATAACAAAACTCCCAAATATGTACATTTTGTAAATCTTCAATTGAAAATATAAAACATATTTTGCTTAATTGTGCACTTGAAAACATTCTGTTGCTTCACCTGTTGGACTGGATCAAGTGTAAGACCAACATTAACCTAGGTCCAAATATAACACATATCATCTTTGGCTACAACGAAAGAAGAAATGATGGAATAAATTTGGCTTTTGTTATTACCAAACATTTTATATACACCTACAAATGTCACAATAGAAAACCGTATATAAATGTCCTTAAATCAGTCCTCCAGGACACTTATAACGCCAGTAAGCATATTCTCTACACTGAATGTAGATATGAACCTTTTGGTCTTCATGCCACAGTCTTTTCACCTAATTATTTACTGTCTTGTTATATTGTACTGGAAATGTATACCATGTAAACCAACCATGCCAACCTGAATGTGTAATGTATTTCATGTTGAAAATATATGCTCTATGACTCTGTATGATACCCACACAAAAAATAAAGTGATGAAATGAATGAACAGTGAACAGTGGTATCATCCAAATTTCATACACGTGTGTGTGTATATGTATGTATGTATGTATGTATGTATGTATGTATGTATGTATGTATGTATGTATGTATGTATGTATGTATGTATGTATGTATGTATTTATGTAGATATATATTTATATAGATATATGTATTTGCATATGTATGGTTATAACTTTATGTATATGAATATATATATATTCTCGCAAAACTCATCGGAAGCCTGGGTTATCCAGAAGATGATACCTTACTCACAAATACTGGCGAGTTTGAGGAGTTTGCTCCACATTAAACTTAATTCTTATATCATCAACTTGAAACATTATTGAGTAAGGGTTTGAATATTTAGATATAAAGTATTGACATAAAGGTATAAACTATACTCACCACAACTCTTTATCCAAGAATCTGAAGATCTTCACCACTTAAGGTTGCAGCTCTGATTATCACTCCAAATCTAGAAGGTGGCTAAACTGGCTCGGGACACAGGACTGAGAGCTGAGTGAGAGTGAACGTCTTTGTAATCTTGCTGTGTTGTGTTCTGCAATGATACAATTCAGTATTCAGTAACCGGAAACCTCATGTCATGCTTTCTTAAGGAAAACTATAACTTCTGTACAAGGCATATCTGCTTCCTTACACGATACATGTGTTCTACTGTAAATTTTAATTAAATCCTGATATGCATCCTTTTATCTCTATTTCATTAGCTGTATGTACAGTTATTATGTTTGAGCAACTGTTATTCATCTGGTTTAACATTATGAGTATAGCTGGTGAGGAATACAGAACTGTCTGCACTAACATTTGTTATATCACACTTGTGATGTCATCCTATTGTTCAAACACTCTATTACGTATCAGTTATGGATACCTGGCCATCACGACAAGATTTTTAACTGTATCTTTCTATTTTCCTAATTTTGAAAGTAAGTTTGATAATTAGGCAATATGCTGCACATGATTTAAGCGGGCTAATAGTCTCGTAAGTCTCCATTTCCTAAAACTAATGTTCCTCGGCAACCATTCATTGCACCTGGGTTACTTCACAGTGATGCCTTGTTCTAGTGTTACAACGTTTGTAGTGGAGGATATCAGTGTATACTTTCGTAGTTAGATTTACATCTTCTCACCGATCAGTATGGTTAAAAATACAATGGACGATGCAGTAAAACATGTTACGAATAACAGTTACAACAGAGGTACGCTGCATTATTAAGTGTTTCAAAGTGTTTATTTTCAGCTCTGTTGGCGGGCCCTAATTCAGTTTGCAGCCTTGGGCCCAGGTACTTCAATCAGTTAACTTGTCACGTGACTTTCATAAGCCAATCAGAAGAGAGAACACCAGTACATGACGTACCGTCAACCCTGTCAATGATAAACCTGCTGCAATACTCGACTAGATCACGTGACTTTGTTAGACATATTCCTTCCAAATTGCAACTCGCTGCAAATCCTACGTATACACTTATTTCAACTGAATACAGACAGATAGACATTGGCACGTCACTTTAGAAGTTGTTACAATGAACGTTACCAATGTTGAGGTATGTCCTCTATTCAGTGATCAGCGCTTCTTGTAACTCTGTGGGTCTTGTTGATATGCGCAAGTCATATGTTCGGGCATGCAAACGTGCATCAAAAGTTCAGTGGAAATGAATAGTCATTATGTTAAACGAGACTCTGTCTTTTGAATTCGTTGAATGCATGCTCATCTGTAAACCTGTAATATTTCAAACCCTTTTCACTACAACGATCAACCAGGCAAAAATATCACAGACTGAGAGCCATTCTTACGAATAGATCACTCATATCATAGCGCCTTGAACCACTGAGATGCAAAATACTCGACCATTTTATGGACTGGTACATTTGAACAATACCTGTTTGTATAGACCTGAGAAAACAATATTCGATCAATACCTGTTTTTTATGGACACGAGAAAGCAATGTTGACCGCGGACTTCGTCCTTGGTCAATATTGTTATCTTATGTCCATAAAAACAGGTATTGATCGAATATTGTTGCTGTTGACCTCATCACCATTCTATAATTGTATAAAATTGTAGAAATAAGTTACTAATCATTTTCCATCCTGTTGTTTGTTGATGTTTACATGCGTTTAAACATTAAACATTGTCCAACTCCAACTAAGGTATTTTGTGAATACTTTCCGAATACTTGTCGACAGAAAAAAAGTTTCGCCCGTTCCTACCACCATTCAGCGTGTTCGACTTCGGATCAAGAGGTTCGGGTTTGAATCCCGCCAGGGGCACGGAAACTTTGTCTGCGGTTGAGAACTGTTCTACACGCAGAAAGGCATGGGTGCAATGCTACACTGAATTTCAGCATACAGCAAATACACATTTTTGTTCCTGTTCTAAAACAATTTATAATAGTTTTTCTTAAACATTAAGATTTTCATAAATGTTTAATTTGCAACAGATCAGGCAAAGACAGTTGCTCGAAGATATTATTCCTCCATGCAACATATCAATCAACATCCCGGTAGCGGGTTTCTCTGAAGTAAATACAGCCCTGTGATTCTGGGGTTAAATTTTGTTTATATACAAGAAAAATAATGTATTTATTACAATGATTTGAATTATTGGTGCTTTAAATGTAATTCTGGAGATAACTATCAAGATATTGATGATATGTGAAATGAGCTTGGATCATTCTTCAGACACGATGACCTTTTCTTTGTAAACACTTGTATGGTTTTAAACAACTGAGGGAAATATGTGGTGCAAGTGTAAAGTACACATACACATTGGTCAATATGTGGTACAAGTGTAAAATACACATACATATTGGTCAATATGTGGTACAAGTGTAAAGTACACATACACATTGGTCAATATGTGGTGCAAGTGTAAAGTACACATACACATTGGCCAATATGTGGTACAAGTGTAAAGTACACATACACATTGGTCAATATGTTGGACAAGTGTAAAGTACACATACACATTGGTTAATATGTGTTACAAGTGTAGAATACACATACACATTGGTCAATATGTTGTACAAGTGTAAAGTACACATACACATTGGTTAATATGTGGTACAAGTGTAGAATACACATACACATTGGTCAATATGTGGTACAAGTGTAAAGTACACATACACATTGGTCAATATGTGGTTCAAGTGTATAATACACGTACACCTTGCTCAATATGTGATACAAGTGTAAAGTAAACATACACATTGGTCAATATGTGGTACAAGTGTAAAGTACACATACACATTGGTCAATATGTGGTACAAGTGTAAAGTACAAATACACATTGGTCAATATGTGGTACAAGTGTAAAGTACACATACACATTGGTCAATATGTGGTACAAGTGTAAAGTACACATACGCATTGGTCAATATGTGGTACAAGTGTATAATACACGTACACCATGCTCAATATGTGATACAAGTGTAAAGTAAACATACACATTGGTCAATATGTGGTACAAGTGTAAAGTACACATACACATTGGTTAATATGTGGTACAAGTGTAGAATACACATACATATTGGTCAATATGTGGTACAAGTGTATAATACACGTACACCTTGCTCAATATGTGATACAAGTGTAAAGTAAACATACACATTGGTCAATATGTGGTACAAGTGTAAAGTACACATACACATTGGTCAATATGTGGTACAAGTGTAAAGTACAAATACACATTGGTCAATATGTGGTACAAGTGTAAAGTACACATACACATTGGTCAATATGTGGTACAAGTGTAAAGTACACATACGCATTGGTCAATATGTGTTACAAGTGTAAAGTACACATACACATTGGTCAATATGTGGTACAAGTGTAAAGTACACATACACATTGGTTAATATGTGGTACAAGTGTAGAATACACATACATATTGGTCAATATGTGGTACAAGTGTATAATACACGTACACCTTGCTCAATATGTGATACAAGTGTAAAGTAAACATACACATTGGTCAATATGTGGTACAAGTGTAAAGTACACATACACATTGGTCAATATGTGGTACAAGTGTAAAGTACAAATACACATTGGTCAATATGTGGTACAAGTGTAAAGTACACATACACATTGGTCAATATGTGGTACAAGTGTAAAGTACACATACGCATTGGTCAATATGTGGTACAAGTGTATAATACACGTACACCATGCTCAATATGTGATACAAGTGTAAAGTAAACATACACATTGGTCAATATGTGGTACAAGTGAAAAGTACACATACACATTGGTCAATATATGGTACAAGTGTAAAGTACACATACACATTGGTCAATATATGGTACAAGTGTAAAGTACATTTACACTATCTCCTAGAGAGCATGACTATAACAGTGACTGTATTCCTGTTCTCACTGCTGCCTAACGGTAGATATACTAGAGTATAAATGGTGGAAACAAAGCCAAGTTACTCAACTAGCATTCCCTCAAGATCTTCTAAGAGTATAGATGGTGGCAATAGAGTCAAGTGATTCAGCTTGCATTCCCTCAAGATCTTCTAAGAGTATATATGGTGGCAATAGAGCCAAGTGACTCAGCTAGCATTCCCTCTAGATCTTCTATGAGTATAGATGGTGGCAACAGAGCCAAGTGATTCAGCTTGCATTCCCTCAAGATCTTCTAAGAGTATATATGGTGGCAATAGAGCCAAGTGATTCAGCTTGCATTCCCTCAAGATCTTCTAAGAGTATAGATGGTGGCAACAGAGCCAATTGATTCAGCTTGCATTCCCTCAAGATCTTCTAAGAGTATATATGGTGGCAATAGAGCCAAGTGACTCAGCTAGCATTCCCTCTAGATCTTCTATGAGTATAGATGGTGGCAACAGAGCCAAGTGATTCAGCTTGCATTCCCTCTAGATCGTCTATGAGTGTAGATGGTGGAAACAAAGCCAAGTGACTCAGCTAGCATTCCCTCAAGATCTTCTAAGAGTATAGATGGTGGCAATAGAGCCAATTGATTCAGCTTGCATTCCCTCAAGATCTTCTAAGAGTATATATGGTGGCAATAGAGCCAAGTGACTCAGCTAGCATTCCCTCTAGATATTCTATGAGTATAGATGGTGGCAACAGAGCCAAGTGATTCAGCTTGCATTCCCTCTAGATCTTCTATGAGTGTAGATGGTGGAAACGAAGCCAAGTGACTCAGCTAGCATTCCCTCAAGATCTTCTAAGAGTATAGATGGTGGCAATAGAGCCAAGTGACTCAGCTAGCATTCCCTCTAGATCTTCTATGAGTGTAGATGGTGGAAACAAAGCCAAGTGACTCAGCTAGCATTTCCTCAAGATCTTCTAAGAGTATAGATGGTGGCAATAGAGTCAAGTGATTCAGCTTGCATTCCCTCAAGATCTTTTAAGAGTATAGATGGTGGCAACAGAGCCAAGTGATTCAGCTTGCATTCCCTCTTAGTCTTCTAAGAGTATAGATGGTGGCAACAGAGCCAAGTGATTCAGCTTGCATTCCCTCAAGATCTTCTAAGAGTATAGATGGTGGCAACAGAGCCAAGTGATTCAGCTTGCATTCCCTCTAGATCGTCTATGAGTGTAGATGGTGGCAACAGAGCCAAGTGACTCAGCTAGCATTCCCTCTAGATGTGCTATGAGTATAGATGGTGGCAACAGAGCCAAGTGATTCAGCTTGCATTCCCTCTAGATCGTCTATGAGTGTAGATGGTGGCAACAGAGCCAAGTGACTCAGCTAGCATTCCCTCTAGATCGTCTATAAGTATAGATAGTGGCAACAGAGCCAAGTGATTCAGCTTGCATTACCTCTAGCTCTTCTAAGACAATGTTACATTGCATGTTTTACAAAATGAGAATCGTACTGAATATAACATACGAATTATGTAGAGAAAGACATGATTTTGGCTATATACAACATGATTAGAACACTTCCAACCAGGTCATACGATGGGTGACATTTAAGCTGCTGTCGTTTTCCAGTTCAACCATTAACTGTTAATAAAGAAGTTGATCATCGATGAAATATTCTTGTCTTTCAACTGTTATTTGGTTTTTTTTGTACTACAAAACACAGCTCGTGGTTAAAGCTACTGAATGGTCAGTAAACGAAATGTAGAACCACGAAAAGTGTCTTGTCTAAGTTCTCAGTTTTGTTTAACCTTATGACACATACCAAATTACTGAATTTATGTCAAGATGTCAGTCAAAACCAAGCCACACAAAAAGATAACTGAAAAGTAAATTGTCACTTAAGAATTATATTAATAGAAAAAGAGAAACCCCGCTTTACCAAAGTTTTGACATAGTGAACACGGTTTGATGTAACATAACTTTGAATGCAATGGTCAGGTGACTTCAGAAATTCTGTGAAATGATAACAGGAGAATGCACCAAGGGATGTCAGAATGACTAATAAAGGTGAAGGTTGAAATATGACTTGCGAGAAGTGCACAGACGGAGCCTGCCATCAAACAACAGGAGAATGTACAGAGGGATGTGAGCGAGGCTACTATGGATCCTTCTGTTGTCAGAAATGTGTTGACTATAAATATGATGACTGTGGACTGTCACACTGGGAAATGTTCAGGTAATCGATTACTGTTTTCTATTCTAAGGATTGAATGTAACACCAGTTGATGTAAGGTCGATGTAATGTAATATCCTGACTACAAAAGCTCAATAAGTAAATAAGTAGTATCTTAAAAATTCAAGCAACTAGCAATGGTAGTGTGTATTAATCCACATTTGGAAAACGTAGTTTTCTTTGTTAAATGAGTCGTTCTGTACATGTTTTTCTCTTTAAGAATGCGGGACATAATGAAAGATGGCGTGGCCACTATCGGTCAGAATACTACAGTGCACTTTGAACCACGCAATGGTTCTTAGCTGAGGTCGATAGATATAGGAAGCACTGAAACTAACGCTTGTGGATCTAACCCTGATGACACCTACAACCACCTGTTCGACATCAAACTGCCAGAGGCTACCTTCTCCCTAGCTCACGATGATCTTGAAACAGCTTCCGGCTACTGTGCTGTGCTCCCCTTGTTCCGTGGCCTGTCTGGTCAGTATATCAATGACAGTGATGACGGGAGCAGTGGAGAACATGATGGAGAGGGTGATACTGATAGTAGCTTGATCTCACTCTGTGATGTGAATGGATTTGATCAGCAGGATATGAAGATGGAAAAAGCTAATGCCATTGATAAACAAAATCAAAATCGAAAACCAGTCCAGATAGTGGTCTTACGACATGTCGAAGAAGACTGTATTCCAGAACAAATCAAGATTGAGGCCTAAACTACCGACAAAGAACGACTTAATGGAGAACAGAATCAGATTGTGGCCTTACCTACTGATGACGAACAACTTGATCAAGGACCGGTCCAGAATGTGGCTTTACCTACCGATGATGAAAGACTTAATCAATGACCGATCCAGATTGTGACCTTACCTACCGAAGAAGAACGACTTAATCGAGAACCGATCAAGAATGTAGATTTACCTACTGATGATGAAATACTTAATCGAGAACCGAATCAGATTGTGACCTTAACCTCTGAAGAAGAAGGAGCATGGGGTGGCGTGCAGTTGGAGGATGCAGATGAGACCACAGTGGGGAGTGCGTCATCAGACGGATGTCCAACTCTAAGTATTGCTAAACAAGAAACAGAGGGAGACGATCTCCCTGCGGCGAAGGACGGCAGAAATGTCCTTACTTCTGATGAAGAAGATTTGGTGAAGGAAGAAGCCTTGGTACAACTGTCAGATAGAGGAAAACACGAGACACCAACAGAACAAAGTACCAAACAATATGTTGAGGTTAAAGTTCTTAAACATGTTTGAATTATTATTGCCGTACCATTTACACATATTGTATTTTCGTTGAACATTGATGTAAAAACATGATAATATCATTTAAAATCTTTCATGTTTTGATCAAGTATTTTCTATGCAGATGTCATAGCATGTCTATCAAAGCATTGCAACATCACAAAAACATGCAATGTTTACAAATATATAGAGTGAAACTGTTAATGACAAAACCAGTTCCAAACTTTCAGAGGACATTTTTTTTTATTAAACCTGCCTCAAAAGATTGTAGTTCAATCAACTTATCTGCATGTTACATGTATATACGAGTGACTTTTGTAACATGCAACTCGTGTAAATAGAGTGTGTGATTCTTGTAATATTGGTGATTTTAATCTACCATGATTGTTTTTGTCTTCCTGATATGACGCCTGGTTAATTTGATAATATTACAGAAAAGTAGTTGCAATGTCAGTTTCCACTGCGGCCAAAATGTTTCGAGAAGAACTCTAAACAGTACAAAGAGACACACAGATTCTGAGAATGCAGAACGTGACTTTCATGAAGTTTATTGTTGTATTGATAATTCATTTTAATTATTATGAATTTTGCGTATGATTTGTAAACTTTACTAATAAATACATAACTAAAACCGACCATGTGAAAATAATTGTCAATTTACCAAGGCTGATATATATTTTTATGCATGTTTACCAAGGCCGATATATATATTTTATGCATGTTTATCAAGGCCGATATATATCTAATGCATGTTTACCAAGGCCTATATATATTTTATGCATGTTTATCAAGGCCGATATATATTTAATGCATTTTTACCAAGGCCTATATATATTTTATGCATGTTTATCAAGGCCGATATATATTTCATGCATGTTTACCAAGGCCGATATATATAATTTACCAAGGTTGATAGATATATATTTGTTATGCCAAATGCAAGTTAAATATTAATAGTGATAATGTATAGCTTGTATAACTGCGGTTTATTAATAAATAAATAACTAAAACCGACCATGTGAAACAAATTGTCAATTTATCAAGGCATATATATATATATATATATAGTTTATGCATGTTTACCAAGGCTGATATAATTTGTATGCATGTTACCAAGGCTGATATATATATATATATATTTATATATATATATGATACCTTACTCACAAATACTGGCGAGTTTGAGGAGTTTGCTCCACTTTAAACTTAATTCGTATATGATCAATTTGAAACATTATTGAGTAATGTTTTGAATATTTAGATATAAAGTATTCACATAAAGTTATAACTAAAACTCACCACAACTCTTTATCCAAGAATCTGAAGATCTTCACCACTTAAGGTTGTAGTTCTGATTACAACTCCATGTCAAGAAGGTGGCTAGACTGGTTCGGGACACAGGACTGAGAGCTGAGTGAGAGTGAACGTCTTTGAAATCTAGCTGTGTTGTGTTCTGCAATGACACGATTCAGTATTCAGTAACCGGAAACCTCTTGTCATGCTTTCTTAGGGAACACTATAACTTCTGTACAAGACATACATGCTTCCTTACACGATACATGTGTTCTACTGTAAATTTCAATTAAATCCTGATATGCATCCTTTCATCTCTATTTCATTAGCTGTATTTACAGTTATTATGTTTGAGCAACTGTTATTCATCTGGTTTAACATTATGGGTATAGCTGTTCAGGTTCTGCGCTAACATATGTTATATCACACTTGTGATGTCATCCTATTGTTCTAACACTCCATTACGTAACAATCATGAATACCTGCCCACCACGACATTATTTTTAATTATATCTTTCTATTTTCCTAATTTTGAAAGTAATTTTGATAATTAGGCAATACGCTTCGCGTGATTTAAGTAGGCTAATA
Source organism: Gibbula magus (assembly GCA_936450465.1). Taxonomy (NCBI): domain Eukaryota; kingdom Metazoa; phylum Mollusca; class Gastropoda; order Trochida; family Trochidae; genus Gibbula; species Gibbula magus. The sequence continues at coordinate 32,866,909 of OW388298.1, forward strand.
TTCTCGTAAGTCTCCATTTCTTAAAACTAATGTTCCACGGCTCCACTTGGATCATTACACCTAGAATACTTCACAGTGATACCTTGTTCTAGTAATGTTGCAACGTTTGTAGTGGGTGCTATCAGTGTTTACTTTCGTAGTTAAGTTTACATCTTCCCACCAATCAGTATGGTTAGGAATACACTGGACGGTGCAGTAGAACATGTTACAACAAATAACAGTTACAACAGAGGTACCCGGCATTACTAAGTGTTTCAAAGTGTTTATTTTCAGCTCTGTTGGCGGGCATTATTCTGTTTGTTGCCATGGGCCCAGTTACTTTTGTCAGTCAACTTGGCACGTGATTTCCACAAGCCAATCAGAAGAGAAAAGACCGTACATGTACCATCAATCCTGTCATTGCTGTCAATGCTACAACCTGCTGCACAACTTGACTAGACCACGTGACTTTGTTAAACATCGTCATATATATATACCTTCCAAATTGCAACTCGCTGCAAATCCTGCCTTATACACTTGATCTTTGAATGCAGGCAGATACACATTAGCATGTCACTTTGTCAGTCAGTTGTATTGAATCTTTAGAAGTTGTTACAATGAACGTTACCAGTGTTGATGTATGACCTCTATTCAGTGATCAGCACTTCTTGTAGCTCTGTGTGTATTGTTGTGAATACGTTACGCTACAACACAGTCGGCGGTGTTTGAAAACAAAACAAGAGTTTCGCCCGTTCCTCCGACCACTTAGCGCGTTCGGCTTCGGTCTAAGAGGTCCGGGTTTGAATCCCGCAAGGCGCACGGCAACTTTGTAGCGGGGTTTCTCTGGGGCTCCTTTCACAAAGCCACCTTTACTAAGGTTAACCTTAACTCCCATTCTTTAAAATTGCACTCAGGTTGCCTTAGTGACTTACGGTAGCCTTGGTGCTTTGTGAAAGGGGGCCCAGATGTATATACAGCCCTGCATTACGTTGAAAAATGTGAAAACGTGTGTAAATGTTTTGAGTAGGGCAAACTGACCGAACCTCTCACACCATGCAGTGTCGCCCGAACTTCGGACACGTTTCAATTGAAGCTGACACAATACAAAAATAGCAAGTATTTTGTATATAATATGTTGATTTCGAAATGCTCCTTTTCAATTTGTTTGATTCGTAATTTCGTTTGATAAATACATGATGGCAGGTTTTTCGTAAATCTAACTTTGCTTGAGGTCTATTTAATGATTTCATTAACGAAATTTGCAATATATTTTTAATGAAAATGTTCGAGCACAATCAGAAAATATAGGTAGCCGTAGAATAAAGCAAATTGTTTGTATATAAAAGAAACATAATGTATTTAAAAAATGATTTGAAATATTGATACTTTTCTGGGGTTAAGTATAGATTTTGATAATATATGAAATCACCTTGGTTCAGACAGTTTTGACCATTCTTCGGACATGATTACCTTTGCTGTGTAAACACCTGTATGGTTTTAAATGACTGAGGGGAAAACTGAAAAAGCAACCCTTCACTGTGGATAACAAAGAGAAGTTTTGAAAAAAGGAAGTTTAGCTCTATCATCGGAAAGCATGCTCTATATTAATTAGTAGTTTAGCTACGCATATATAGAGATTATTACCCGAAAAACTGTGTCATATGACTTTTAAGAAACGACTGTGAAGTTTTGTATTGCCCGAGCAAGAGCGAGGGTTATACATCAATTTGCACGAGTTTTGTGTAAGTCATATGCCACACTTTAGAGTGTAATAATTTCTTTATTACTTATTCTACTTCATTTGATTCACGTAACTGGCCAACTTCTCTTGCGAGGAGAAGCTACAGTGACGTCACGGACAATCGTTTATGACGTCACAGACGGGAAGTCGTGGTGAAACATTATTAATGGTTGCTAGGCAAACGTGATTTGTGCACACGTGCTCATATCAACACTATTAACTAGGTTATTTCAACTCTATGGGTAATAACTTATTTTTCCCTCTAGATCTTCTACGAGTATAGATGGTGGCAACAGAGCCTAGTGATTCAGCTTGCATTCCCTCTAGATATTCTAAGAGTATAGATGGTGGCAACAGAGTCAAGTGATTCAGCTTGCATTCCCATGTCATCACATGATTTTTGGATATTAAGAAACATTTTTTATGAACAGTTTAAACCTTTCATCATGCTGGAACATTAGGTGGTAGTGTCCGAAGTGAGGTCGAACTGTCCTAACTTGGGTGGATTGATAAAGCAACTAAAACTGTTATTTCTGGAATAATCTGGAGCAAGCCTTCCTTCTCATGTCAGCCAAGTGATTCAGTTTGCATTCCCTCTAGATCTTCTAAGATAATATTACATTGCATGTTTTAAAAATGAGAACTGTACTGAATTTACATACGAAGTATGTAGAAAGAGAAACTTGGTGTTGGCTACATACAACATGATTAGAAAAATTCCCACCAGGTCATACGATGGGTGATGTTGGCTACATACAACATGATTAGAAAAATTCCCACCAGGTCATACGATGGGTGATGTTGGCTACATACAACATGATTAGAAAAATTCCCACCAGGTCATACGATGGGTGATGTTGGCTATATACAACATGATTAGAAAAATTCCCACCAGGTCATACGATGGGTGATGTTGGCTACATACAACATGATTAGAAAAATTCCCACCAGGTCATACGATGGGTGATGTTGGCTATATACAACATGATTAGAAACCTTCCCACCAGGTCATACGATGGGTGATGTTGGCTATATACAACATGATTAGAAAAATTCCCACCAGGTCATACGATGGGTGATGTTGGCTATATACAACATGATTAGAAACCTTCCCACCAGGTCATACGATGGGTGATGTTGGCTACATACAACATGATTAGAAAAATTCCCACCAGGTCATACGCTGGGTGATGTTGGCTATATACAACATGATTAGAAAAATTCCCACCAGGTCATACGATGGGTGATGTTGGCTATATACAACATGATTAGAAAAATTCCCACCAGGTCATACGATGGGTGATGTTGGCTATATACAACATGATTAGAAACCTTCCCACAATGTCATACGATGGGTGATGTTGGCTATATACAACATGATTAGAAACCTTCCCACAATGTCATACGATGGGTGATGTTGGCTATATACAACATGATTAGAAACCTTCCCACCAGGTCATACGATGGGTGATGTTGGCTACATACAACATGATTAGAAAAATTCCCACCAGGTCATACGCTGGGTGATGTTGGCTATATACAACATGATTAGAAAATTCCCACCAGGTCATACGATGGGTGATGTTGGCTACATACAACATGATTAGAAAAATTCCCACCAGGTCATACGCTGGGTGATGTTGGCTATATACAACATGATTAGAAAAATTCCCTGCAGGTCATACGCTGGGTGATGTTGGCTATATACAACATGATTAGAAAAATTCCATCCAGGTCATACGATGGGTGATGTTGGCTACATACAACATGATTAGAAAAATTCCATCCAGGTCATACGATGGGTGATGTTGGCTATATACAACATGATTAGAAAAATTCCATCCAGGTCATACGATGGGTGATGTTGGCTATATACAACATGATTAGAAAAATTCCCACCAGGTCATACGCTGGGTGATGTTGGCTATATACAACATGATTAGAAAAATTCCCACCAGGTCATACGATGGGTGATGTTGGCTATATACAACATGATTAGAAAAATTCCCACCAGGTCATACGCTGGGTGATGTTGGCTATATACAACATGATTAGAAAAATTCCCACCAGGTCATACGATGGGTGATGTTGGCTATATACAACATGATTAGAAAAATTCCCACCAGGTCATACGATGGGTGATGTTGGCTATATACAACATGATTAGAAACCTTCCCACCAGGTCATACGATGGGTGATGTTGGCTATATACAACATGATTAGAAACCTTCCATCCAGGTGATACGATGGGTGATGTTGGCTATATACAACATGATTAGAAACCTTCCCACAATGTCATACGATGGGTGATGTTGGCTATATACAACATGATTAGAAAAATTCCATCCAGGTCATACGATGGGTGATGTTGGCTACATACAACATGATTAGAAAAATTCCCACATGGTCATACGATGGGTGATTTTGGCTACATACAACATGATTAGAAAAATTCCCACCAGGTCATACGATGGGTGATGTTGGCTATATACAACATGATTAGAAAAATTCCATCCAGGTCATACGATGGGTGATGTTGGCTACATACAACATTATTAGAAAAATTCCCACCAGGTCATACGATGGGTGATGTTGGCTATATACAACATGATTAGAAAAATTCCATCCAGGTCATACGATGGGTGATGTTGGCTATATACAACATGATTAGAAAAATTCCCACCAGGTCATACGCTGGGTGATGTTGGCTATATACAACATGATTAGAAAAATTCCCACCAGGTCATACGATGGGTGATGTTGGCTATATACAACATGATTAGAAAAATTCCCACCAGGTCATACGATGGGTGATGTTGGCTATATACAACATGATTAGAAAAATTCCCACCAGGTCATACGCTGGGTGATGTTGGCTATATACAACATGATTAGAAAAATTCCCACCAGGTCATACGATGGGTGATGTTGGCTATATACAACATGATTAGAAAAATTCCCACCAGGTCATACGATGGGTGATGTTGGCTATATACAACATGATTAGAAAAATTCCATCCAGGTCATACGATGGGTGATGTTGGCTATAGCACATTCCGATAAGGTCATTATCTCCCTTTGATAGGCGGCGCTCGATGCAGACAATTTTACTTCCGGGGACTACCTACGCCATATTGTTGACGTTTGTAACGTCACATCATGAATATTAAGCAACTTGATGACCCGTTTATTGAAACCTTAACTGTTCCCGCGTTGAAGAATTATTTAAGAGTGCATGGACAGTACGTTACTGGGAATAAGGCAGACTTGGTTGAGAGAGCGAAAGGTATTAAAATTCTTTCGATAAAGAACGTCAATGAGTTGAAATCAACAGACGAGAAGTGTACTACAGACCGGAATAAACAGAAACTTGTATCTCCTCTCGGCGAAGTTTTACCTGATCCTAATTTGCTGAATTCAGATTGGACTAAAGATCTGTGCAAGTTGCCGAATTTCACGGAAAATGACGTTTACAACTACCTTGTACTACGAATGAAGGCAAAGCGACAGTTAAGAAGTGGTATATTTTACCATGACAGACACGTCCACAATATTGAATATCACGATGTAAACGAAAACTGCTCTCACTGCATCGTCCGGTGTTTAGTTATTCCCTCAATACCAACATCCAACAAAAAGAACAATCCTGATCACAGAGTGTGGGTAATCATGTCAAAGGTCACTGGTAATGTGCATTCAGCTGATTGCAACTGCACTGCAGGGTAATAGTCTATTTACTTATTTGAACTTTTTAATTTTATTATAAATGTATTTTATGAATGTAAGTAGATATAAAATAATCCAAGAAAAAATCAAATATTAAATTATGAGACCTAAATCGTTTTAATTCCTTTCATTTTATCAAATATAAATTCAGCGTCACATATGCATAATTTTAGTGTTATCTTAAGTGTTAGCTTATTATATATGACTTATGAGGTCTATCTATAATTGACTAATATTTTTTTCAGGCAAGGGGAGGCCTGTAACCACATCGGTGCTTTACTACATGCTCTTGTGGACATCACTGCAAGTAATAAAAGTGGGACATCTGCACCAACCTCTATGAAATGCAAGTGGAATAATCCAAGAAAACGCAAGCTGAGCCCAAAGAAAGCTGAGCAAGTGCCATTTAGAAGAAACAGTGAAGGATTTCCAAGGATATCAGGTGATGCAACTGCAAAACCCTTTGAAGCTACTGTAAATGTAGAGCGTTTCAAGCAAAAACTTTACAAAAATGAATCAAATGCTGGGTGGCTAACTACTTTTGAGAAAGTCAGCAAACTTGATAAACATGTCGGTTCGGCAAGAGTTATCCCTAATATTGTAGAGGACAACATTGACTTTCAATTTCATGACAGCACTAACTTAGATTCTCAATCTGTCAGGGAAAGCTGTGTCAAATTCTTTGATAATTTGGAAATTAGTGATGAACAGTGTGTTAAAGTTGAACTTATCACAAGAGGTCAAAGTAAAAACAAAATGTGGTCAAAACAAAGGAGGGGTAGAATAACAAGTTCAAGTTTTGGTCAAGTTTTCCTTAGAAAAGACACAACTCCACCTGATAACCTTGTCAAACACGTAATGGGTTACAACAAAGCGTTTCAAAACAGCCATACCTCCTGGGGGTTAAGTCATGAGCCTGCAGTTCGTCGTTTATACACCAAAAGGATGCAGGCAGTTCACCCCGATACAAGGGTGAAGGAGTGTGGATTGATAATTAATCCTGCCTATCCATATCTTGGCGCAAGCCCTGATGGATTAGTTGACATTCCTAATTGCCCAGATGGACCAGGATTAATTGAAATTAAATGTCCATCAAGCGATAAATGGAAATGGATAACCCCACATGAATGTGCAAAGGACAGTGGGTTTTGTTGTTCTTTAAAGGACAATGAAGTTGTGTTGAAAAGACATCACCCCTATTTTTATCAGGTGCAAGGACAGATGGCCTTAACGGGACGAAAGTGGTGTGATTTTATAATATGGACTCTTAAACATCCAATGTCAGTGGAGAGAATCTACTTCGATGAGAACTTGTGGCTAACAACTGTAGAAAAGCTGAAAACATTCTATCTTAAAGGTGTTCTGCCGGAAGTCTTCTCAAGTCGAGTTAAGCGACATATCCCACTGTATACAAGCTAGACATTATGTCCCAGTGGACCATATTTCCTTAATTACACGCCTGCCCTTGCTTTCTGAAAATAATAGACGCCGGTCTTAATTAAACGCTGGGTAAACCAAGTTTATTATATAAAACGATATGTTTCGTTGAATTGTCAGAATTTGTACCACAAAAAGTATGTATGGTTTCCCTTATTACGTAATAAACGCCTGCCTTGAATAGAAGCCTGCCTCAAATAGACGCCTATGATGTAGACTGTTTGAAAATAATAGATGCCCGGCGTGTAATTAAGGAAATAAGGTAACTTGCATTACAGGAGTGAAGTGCGTACAATATAAATCCAGGTTTTATATGCAAACAGGAACACAAGAGAGTACATTAAACCTCAGGGTACTTACCACATCATATGAACTATGAAGTAATTATTATTCCAACTTGAAAGTAAAGTATGTTTTGGATGTTCTATTAAAACTGTTTGTAATTAATAAGTGATTTTTGAATACCTTTAGAAAATACCCTGCAAGTTTTATCCTCAAGTGCTGATCACAATTATTATGCAAACTTATCATGTGAACATTTGTTTAAAAGCTCTTTCTGGAGCTAATTTTACTTTCAATTAGGCATTCTTATGGTTAATATATCTTGCAGGAAACTTTCAGCAATATTTTGCAAACATGAACATTTATGTAATTCTCATTTTAGCTCATCTGGCCTGAAAGGCCCGATGGGCTTAGTTATGGCAGGCATGGTGTCCGGCGTCCGGCCGTAAACTTCGTCTTTCGTCTCCAGAACCACTTGGTCTAGGGAGCTGAAATTTGTGTGCAGACTCTTTGGCTTCTAAGATTCTAATTTGTAGATTTCATGACCCCGTGAACCCAAATTGGGTCACAGGGGTTACAACCTTGAAAACCTATTTTCATATTCTTCTCCAGTTCCAAAGGTCTAGAGAGCTGAAAAGTTGTGTGCAGACTCCTTGGCCATGGGGATTCTAAACCCTTAAAACCTATTTTCATCTTCTTCTCCAGTAAGAAAAGCTCTAGAACAAGCTGAGATAATTTATTTTAACAATACAAATTCTTATGAGCTACAGAGCCAATGGCTCTATTTTTTGCTTCACACCATAGATTATGATAGTGTGTTTGCAATATATTTTTTAACATTTAGCACATTGTAATCAAGTAGTTTTGAAAGAATATTTTCAAAATTTAAGGGCCTCTACAAATTCTTTTACAAGAAGCCGAGTACTGTGTACAGGTCAATGCTTCACACTTATCAATTAAGTCAGTCATAGTAACTTTCTTGCGCAAGATAAGCAAGTAACAGATTATATCTCATTTTATTATGATGAATTTGTTTGTAAAAATGTTTGAATTTTGTTTGAACAGGTGAGAAGCAACATTTAGATGGAAATGGATTCTTTAAGCATTATAATGTTAATTTCAATGTTTTTTTCAAGATCAAACATAAATTTGACAATACTAAAAGACAATTATAAAATTGCAAATTTCAAACAACATATCTGATTAACCACATATCTTATCAGATATTAACTGTTACTTGGAGTTGGACTATATTTTGGTAGTTACGTTTGAACTCTGTTGTAGTATACGCTGTTGCTGACAACAGATTGTGACCACTTCAAATTTGTCATCAAATAAACATTGTGATCATAATCATTTGTCACGTATTTTTTTATTTAAGCAATTAGTAAAAAATAACATAATGATTAATGAATACACTAACAATGAAAAATTATTACAATTTATTACAAATTCAGTTCTCTACAGGTACTGGCTTGTTGAAACAAGTGAAAGTCAACCAATATCTACACACCTTTTCAAAAGAGTTAGGGGAGCGCGGGGTCAATTGTAACACAGGGCAATTGTAACAGAGGCGATTATTCCAATATTTTACATTCATGCAGAGTCAAAATTATATAGAATTAATTCCCTTGCTTTTCTCTTGTTTAGTGTAAGGATGTTGATAAACAGTTTCCCCAATGATAGACAAAAAAGGCAAAAAGGCAATTTTTGAACTTAAAAGTATTTTTTTCACTAACAATAAGAAATTGTTTCTATGCATATTTTGTTACAAAATACTCAATTGTTATATATAATATATGTAAAAAGTGTTACAATTGACCTGGCTCTCCCCTACCTGAAATTTCTGCAGACATAATGAATGGTGGGCTTTATGTACAGATCCATGATGTGATTGATATGCACCCATTACATTTATGAGTTACAAAGTGGTGGCTGTAAATTGGTCAATCTAGCACATAATTTCCAAATTTTTGATACTTGGTGAGACATGGTTAAAGGCATGACAGTTTTCAAAATATTGAAATTCTTGATTCTTTCCATCTGACGCTCAACATGAATTCGAAGGTTTGCAATAGTCCGTGTATCTGAAACTTCCCTCTTTGATAGTTGCCTTTTCCGGTTTTTGAAGGGGGGTATGATCAGGTGGATACCACGGGGTGTTGTGAGATCAGAAATGAGAAATCCCTTGTCGGCCATTATGGAGTCACCACTCTCACAAAGATCTAGTAAATGACTTTTCTGTGTAATAACCTTATCACTGACACTCCCTGCCCATAAATCTGACACAAAAGTAACTGCACCAGCTGGACTGATGCCAACTAGGCCCTTCCATGTCATATGTGATTTATAATCACTGAACATCAACGATTTGCTTTGAAGGGAAGAAGGTGTCTCAGTTCTTATTTCTGTACAGTCAACAATAACTCGACAAGTTGGATACTTTTCACAGAATGATGGTGGCATATGGTCATTAACTGCTTTTCTTGATGGCCACATTATCAGAAATGATAATTGGACATCTAAGTAGTCAATCCATTTATTGAATATTGTTCCGCATGTACTTGTGCTAATGCAGAAGCGATCTGCCAAATCTTCTAACAGTAGCCCAAGTCGCAGTCTCATGAGAACAAGAAAAAATTCATCAATTAATCGAAGGTGCCTGGGTCTCCCTTGCTCTGATGATGCACCATGTCTGGCAGTTTGACTTGCGGCATCATCTTTTATTTCATCAAAAAGACAATCAAAAGTCATGGAATCTGGTATTCCAGTGTAAAAGAGAAGTTTTTGCTTATCATTTTTCACATCTTCATATGTAAGCATAGGTGTATTTGCTTGTGTTTCACAATCTACCATCTTATTTTGTATGGTCTGAGTACTGTTATTTGTATAAATAGGTCTATTGACAAGATCACATTGTATTCCTATTTCCTTTGTACAAATTTCATGCACAGTCTGCACTGACTTGTGTGTTAATGGTGAGAATGATTCAGCATCAACCGGACCACAGTAATCATGAAACATTAAAGAATTGTTCAACACAGAGATGGTAGGGCTTAACAAGAAACTAGGCTGTTCAATGACATTCATATCTTCAACTTCCCTGGTTTCAATCTCATCTTGATAATCATCCACTTGTATATTCTGCAAATAATCAAAATTTAGTTTAAAATGCTTTTAAATAGGCAAAGCGTTAAGTAAAACTATTCATTACTGATTTTGCACCCCCCCCCCCCCCCCCCCCCCCCCTCTTTAAAAAAACAATAACAACAACATAACATACAATTACAAAATCTTTCCTAAAGATCCACAAACCCTATTATTAAAATGTGACATGAAACACATTTTGTTTGGCCTGTGTAAGATAAATATACTTAATGCTGAACATATTTAAATCATTCAAAACTCACTTTCTTAAAAAATCCCCCCCTCAAAAAAAATAAAATTATATAGGGCCTCAGTCCTAGTGCAAAATGCTTCGTGTAAAATAAATGAACTTTTACTAATTTTACTTAATTTGGTATATATTCATGCATCATGGCACTTACCGATGTTTTAAATACTTTGTTTGGAAAAACGGATGGCAAGGGATGATCTGTCGATGGTCCACTCGAATTTACGAAATGCTGGGAGCATATCTGGCTGTTAGTTGTGTAAACAAAGTCTTTCCTCACAAGTCTCGATCTCTGAAGCCAAATGCGACGAATAGCGCCGTTTGCAGGGTATCTATGAAGTGATACAACTTTATCATCTACATTCTTCCCTCTATAATTGCTGCATATACAACAGTATTTCCGCGATTTCTTCGAAGGCATTGTCACAGCGGAAGCAGTGCGATAGTCCGCGGAAGTAGAAGCGACTCACTGAGCATGCGTACATGTCGCACAGAAGAGTTCTATTCAGGGGCGGGTAACTACCTTATCGGAAAGTGCTATATACAACATGATTAGAAAAATTCCCACCAGGTCATACGCTGGGTGATGTTGGCTATATACAACATGATTAGAAAAATTCCATCCAGGTCATACGATGGGTGATGTTGGCTACATACAACATGATTAGAAAAATTCCCACCAGGTCATACGCTGGGTGATGTTGGCTATATACAACATGATTAGAAAAATTCCCACCAGGTCATACGATGGGTGATGTTGGCTATATACAACATGATTAGAAAAATTCCCACCAGGTCATACGATGGGTGATGTTGGCTACATACAACATGATTAGAAAAATTCCCACCAGGTCATACGATGGGTGATTTTGGCTACATACAACATGATTAGAAAAATTCCCACCAGGTCATACGATGGGTGATGTTGGCTATATACAACATGATTAGAAAAATTCCCACCAGGTCATACGATGGGTGATGTTGGCTATATACAACATGATTAGAAAAATTCCATCCAGGTCATACGATGGGTGATGTTGGCTATATACAACATGATTAGAAAAATTCCCACCAGGTCATACGCTGGGTGATGTTGGCTATATACAACATGATTAGAAAAATTCCATCCAGGTCATACGATGGGTGATGTTGGCTACATACAACATTATTAGAAAAATTCCCACCAGGTCATACGATGGGTGATGTTGGCTATATACAACATGATTAGAAAAATTCCATCCAGGTCATACGATGGGTGATGTTGGCTATATACAACATGATTAGAAAAATTCCCACCAGGTCATACGCTGGGTGATGTTGGCTATATACAACATGATTAGAAAAATTCCCACCAGGTCATACGATGGGTGATGTTGGCTATATACAACATGATTAGAAAAATTCCCACCAGGTCATACGATGGGTGATGTTGGCTATATACAACATGATTAGAAAAATTCCATCCAGGTCATACGATGGGTGATGTTGGCTATATACAACATGATTAGAAAAATTCCCACCAGGTCATACGCTGGGTGATGTTGGCTATATACAACATGATTAGAAAAATTCCATCCAGGTCATACGATGGGTGATGTTGGCTACATACAACATGATTAGAAAAATTCCCACCAGGTCATACGCTGGGTGATGTTGGCTATATACAACATGATTAGAAAAATTCCATCCAGGTCATACGATGGGTGATGTTGGCTATATACAACATGATTAGAAAAATTCCCACCAGGTCATACGCTGGGTGATGTTGGCTATATACAACATGATTAGAAAAATTCCCACCAGGTCATACGATGGGTGATGTTGGCTATATACAACATGATTAGAAAAATTCCATCCAGGTCATACGATGGGTGATGTTGGCTACATACAACATGATTAGAAAAATTCCCACCAGGTCATACGATGGGTGATGTTGGCTATATACAACATGATTAGAAAAATTCCCACCAGGTCATACGATGGGTGATGTTGGCTATATACAACATGATTAGAAACCTTCCCACAATGTCATACGATGGGTGATGTTGGCTATATACAACATGATTAGAAAAATTCCCACCAGGTCATACGACGGGTGATGTTGGCTATATACAACATGATTAGAAAAATTCCCACCAGGTCATACGATGGGTGATGTTGGCTATATACAACATGATTAGAAACCTTCCATCCAGGTCATACGATGGGTGATGTTGGCTATATACAACATGATTAGAAACCTTCCATCCAGGTCATACGATAGGTGATGTTGGCTATATACAACATGATTAGAAACCTTCCCACAATGTCATACGATGGGTGATGTTGGCTATATACAACATGATTAGAAACCTTCCATCCAGGTCATACGATGGGTGATGTTGGCTACATACAACATGATTAGAAACCTTCCATCCAGGTCATACGATGGGTGACATTTAACCTGCTGTCGTTCAACCATTAACTGTTAATAAAGAAGTTGATCATAGATGAAATATCCACTGTCTTTCCACTGTTATTGTGTTTTTTTGTACTACAAAACACAGCTCGTGGTGAAAACTACTAAGTGGTTAGTAAACGAAATGTAGAATCTGATCACGAAAAGATTTTGTCTAAGTTCTCAGTTTTATTTAACCTTATTACACATACCAAAATACTGAATTTGTGTCATGATGTCAGTTAAAACCAAGCCACACAAAAAGTTAACTGAAAAGTAAATTGTCAGTTCAGAATTATGTTAATAGAAAAAGAGAAACCCCGCTTTACCAAAGTTTTGACATAGTGAACACAGTTTGATGTAACAGAACTTTGAATGCAATCGTCAGGTGACTTCAAAACTTCAATCACTATGATCATACACTGCAGTCATACACTAATGAATCCTGTCCAGGTATGAGCTGTAAACCCTTCGATCTAGTCACTGAGATTGTAAAGGCAAACAGATTCACTTGAAGTTTGAGTCACACTTGCAGTTATATTCAATGGAATCCAAACAAGTCGAACAATGAACAGTTTTGGGTGTTGCTACATTCTTTCTGTTCAGTGATTGTTGCTTGGTGTTACCGACAGGTACTGTTCATATTTAGTGTCAAGCCGACCTGACTCAAATATATTCATGCCGTATCAAGATTCTGTGAGGGTGAAGATTGTGGTTATAGCCTCTCAAACGTGGACTGTAAGACTCTATCTGGTTCTGTCTCTGTATGTATGTTTGTCTGTCTGTCTGACTGACTGTTTGTCTGTCTGTCTGTCTGTCTGTCTGTCTGTCTGTCTGTCTGTCTGACAGCCCACGTGCCTGTCTGTCTGTCTTCTCTGTCTGTGTTTCTCAATAACCCAAGACGAATTGATCAGCAAGAGTTAACAAGAGTCACTAAGAGGGGATACTGGGATAGAGAGAGAGAGATAGAGAGAGAGAGATAGAGAGAGAGAGATATAGAGAGAGTGAGTGAGAGAGAGAGATAGAGAGAGAGATAGAGAGAGATAGAGAGAGAGAGGCAGAGAGAGAGAGAGGGAGAGGGAGAGAGAGAGAGAGAGAGAGAGAGATAGAGGGAGAGAGAGAGAGAGAGAGAGAGAGAGAGAGAGAGAGAGAGAGAGAGAGAGAGAGAGAGAGAGAGAGAGAGAGAGAGAGAGAGAGAGAGAGGAAATGGAATATACTTGAATATAGTCTTTGAGGGGCATTCAGAGGTGGACTACATGAAAAACGTTGTGAATCAACACCATATAGAAGTTGAATCTTGGTATGTTACACGTGTATACATCAAGCTTGTACAGAAGAACTATTTGGAGAAATAGCACAACCATCAGGTAGTTAAACTGCATATATAATACATACAATATATGGAACTGTTTACTCTTCTATGTTCTGTGGTTGTAAGTAGAAGGTGGTTTGAATGTTGGACATTGTAAAATTTTCATTTCCTCTGTGCTATGATCATTTCTTATATTCGACAAAAAAGGAGAATTCGAATCAATACATTACACACATAACAGTACATTTCCAAATATATATTAACTTGTTATGACTTCATGGTGAGGCAGTTATATAGAGTAAAGTAAATATGACTGACATCTAAGCAAAGGGAGTCGATGTATTCAAGGGGGATACGTTATATGTTCAGTGCAGTTATATAGAGTAAAGTAAATATGACTGACATCTAAGCAAAGGGAGTCGATGTATTCAAGGGGGATACGTTATATGTTCAGTGCAGTTATATAGAGTAAAGTAAATATGACTGACATCTAAGCAAAGGGAGTAGATGTATTCAAGGGGGACACGTTATATGTTCAGTGCAGTTTTATAGAGTAAAGTAAACATGACTGACATCTAAGCAAAGGGAGTAGATGTATTCAAGGGGGATACGTTATATGTTCAGTGCAGTTATATACAGTAAAGTAAATATGACTGACATCTAAGCAAAGGGAGTAGATGTATTCAAGGGGGATACATTATATCTGCAGTGCAGTTATATAGAGTAAAGTAAATATGACTGACATTTAAGCAAAGGGAGTAGATGTATTCAAGGGGGATACATTATATGTTCAGTGCAGTTATATAGAGTAAAGTAAATATGACTGACATCTAAGCAAAGGGAGTAGATGTATTCAAGGGGGATACGTTATATGTTCAGTGCAGTTATATAGAGTAAAGTAAATATGACTGACATCTAAGCAAAGGGAGTCGATGTATTCAAGGGGGATACGTTATATGTTCAGTGCAGTTATATAGAGTAAAGTAAATATGACTGACATCTAAGCAAAGGGAGTCGATGTATTCAAGGGGGATACATTATATCTGCAGTGCAGTTATATAGAGTAAAGTAAATATGACTGACATCTAAGCAAAGGGAGTAGATGTATTCAAGGGGGATACATTATATGTTCAGTGCAGTTATATAGAGTAAAGTAAATATGACTGACATCTAAGCAAAGGGAGTAGATGTATTCAAGGGGGATACGTTATATGTTCAGTGCAGTTATATAGAGTAAAGTAAATATGACTGACATCTAAGCAAAGGGAGTAGATGTATTCAAGGGGGATACGTTATATCTTCAATGCAGTTATATAGAGTAAAGTAAATATGACTGATATATAAGCAAAGGGAGTAGATGTATTCAAGGGGGATACGTTATATGTTCAGTGCAGTTATATAGAGTAAAGTAAATATGACTGACATCTAAGCAAAGGGAGTAGATGTATTCAAGGAAGATACGTTATATGTTCAGTGCAGTTATATAGAGTAAAGTAAATATGACTGACATCTAAGCAAAGGGAGTAGATGTATTCAAGTGGGATACGTTATATCTTCAATGCAGTTATATAGAGTAAAGTAAATATGACTGATATATAAGCAAAGGGAGTAGATGTATTCAAGGGGGATACGTTATATGTTCAGTGCAGTTATATAGAGTAAAGTAAATATGACTGACATCTAAGCAAAGGGAGTAGATGTATTCAAGGGGGATACGTTATATGTTCAGTGCAGTTATATAGAGTAAAGTAAATATGACTGACATCTAAGCAAAGGGAGTAGATTATTCAAGGGGGATACGTTATATCTTCAATGCAGTTATATAGAGTAAAGTAAATATGACTGACATCTAAGCAAAGGGAGTAGATGTATTCAAGGGGGATACGTTATATGTTCAGTGCAGTTACATAGAGTAAAGTAAATATGACTGACATCTAAGCAAAGGGAGTAGATTATTCAAGGGGGATACGTTATATCTTCAATGCAGTTATATAGAGTAAAGTAAATATGACTGACATCTAAGCAAAGGGAGTAGATGTATTCAAGGGAGATACGTTATATGTTCAGTGCAGTTATAAAGAGTAAAGTAAATATGACTGACATCTAAGCAAAGGGAGTAGATGTATTCAAGGGGGATACGTTATATGTTCAGTGCAGTTATATAGAGTAAAGTAAATATGACTGACATCTTAGCAAAGGGAGTAGATGTATTCAAGGGGGACACGTTATATGTTCAGTGCAGTTATATAGAGTAAAGTAAATATGACTGACATCTTAGCAAAGAGAGTAGATGTATTCAAGGGGGATACGTTATATCTTCAATGCAGTTATATAGAGTAAAGTAAATATGACTGATATATAAGCAAAGGGAGTAGATGTATTCAAGGGGGACACGTTATATGTTCGGTGCAGTTATATAGAGTAAAGTAAATATGACTGACATCTTAGCAAAGAGAGTAGATGTATTCAAGGGGGATACGTTATATGTTCAATGCAGTTATATAGAGTAAAGTAAATATGACTGATATATAAGCAAAGGGAGTAGATGTATTCAAGGGGGATACGTTATATGTTCAGTGCAGTTATATAGAGTAAAGTAAATATGACTGACATCTAAGCAAAGGGAGTAGATGTATTCAAGGGGGATACGTTATATGTTCAGTGCAGTTTTATAGAGTAAAGTAAATATGACTGACATCTAAGCAAAGGGAGTACATGTATTCAAGGGGGATACGTTATATGTTCAGTGCAGTTATATAGGGTAAAGTAAATATGACTGACATCTAAGCAAAGGGAGTCGATGTATTCAAGGGGGATACGTTATATGTTCAGTGCAGCTATATAGAGTAAAGTAAATATGACTGACATCTAAGCAAAGGGAGTAGATGTATTCAAGGGGGATACGTTATATGTTCAGTGCAGTTATATAGAGTAAAGTAAATATGACTGACATCTAAGCAAAGGGAGTAGATGTATTCAAGGGGGATACGTTATATGTTCAGTGCAGCTATATAGAGTAAAGTAAATATGACTGACATCTAAGCAAAGGGAGTAGATGTATTCAAGGGGGATACGTTATATGTTCAGTGCAGTTATATAGGGTAAAGTAAATATGACTGACATCTAAACAAAGGGAGTCGATGTATTCAAGGGGGATACGTTATATGTTCAGTGCAGCTATATAGAGTAAAGTAAATATGACTGACATCTAAGCAAAGGGAGTAGATGTATTCAAGGGGGATACGTTATATGTTCAGTGCAGTTATATAGAGTAAAGTAAATATGACTGACATCTAAGCAAAGGGAGTAGATGTATTCAAGGGGGATACGTTATATGTTCAGTGCAGTTATATAGAGTAACGTAAATATGACTGACATCTAAGCAAAGGGAGTAGATGTATTCAAGGGGGATACGTTATATGTTCAGTGCAGTTATATAGAGTAAAGTAAATATGACTGACATCTAAGCAAAGGGAGTAGATGTATTCAAGGGGGATACGTTATATGTTCAGTGCAGTTATATAGAGTAAAGTAAATATGACTGACATCTAAGCAAAGGGAGTAGATTATTCAAGGGGGATACGTTATATGTTCAGTGCAGTTTTATAGAGTAAAGTAAATATGACTGACATCTAAGCAAAGGGAGTCGATGTATTCAAGGGGGATACGTTATATGTTCAGTGCAGTTTTATAGAGTAAAGTAAATATGACTGACATCTAAGCAAAGGGAGTAGATGTATTCAAGGGGGACACGTTAAATGTCCAGTGCAGTTATATAGGGTAAAGTAAATTTGACTGACATCTTAGCAAAGGGAGTAGATGTATTCAAGGGGGATACGTTATATGTTCAGTGCAGTTATATAGAGTAAAGTAAATATGTCTGACATCTAAGCAAAGGGAGTAGATGTATTCAAGGGGGATACGTTATTTGTTCAGTGCAGTTATATAGAGTAAAGTAAATATGACTGACATCTAAGCAAAGGGAGTAGATGTATTCAAGGGGGATACGTTATATGTTCAGTGCAGCTATATAGAGTAAAGTAAATATGACTGACATCTAAGCAAAGGGAGTAGATGTATTCAAGGGGGATACATTATATGTTCAGTGCAGTTATATAGAGTAAAGTAAATATGACTGACATCTAAGCAAAGGGAGTAGATGTATTCAAGGGGGATACGTTATATGTTCAGTGCAGTTATATAGAGTAAAGTAAATATGACTGACATCTAAGCAAAGGGAGTAGATGTATTCAAGGGGGATACGTTATATATTCAATGCAGTTATATAGAGTAAAGTAAATATGACTGATATATAAGCAAAGGGAGTAGATGTATTCAAGGGGGATACGTTATATGTTCAGTGCAGTTATATAGAGTAAAGTAAATATGACTGACATCTAAGCAAAGGGAGTAGATGTATTCAAGGAAGATACGTTATATGTTCAGTGCAGTTATATAGAGTAAAGTAAATATGACTGACATCTAAGCAAAGGGAGTAGATGTATTCAAGGGGGATACGTTATATCTTCAATGCAGTTATATAGAGTAAAGTAAATATGACTGATATATAAGCAAAGGGAGTAGATGTATTCAAGGGGGATACGTTATATGTTCAGTGCAGTTATATAGAGTAAAGTAAATATGACTGACATCTAAGCAAAGGGAGTAGATGTATTCAAGGGGGATACGTTATATGTTCAGTGCAGTTATATAGAGTAACGTAAATATGACTGACATCTAAGCAAAGGGAGTAGATGTATTCAAGGGGGATACGTTATATCTTCAATGCAGTTATATAGAGTAAAGTAAATATGACTGACATCTAAGCAAAGGGAGTAGATGTATTCAAGGGGGATACGTTATATGTTCAGTGCAGTTACATAGAGTAAAGTAAATATGACTGACATCTAAGCAAAGGGAGTAGATTATTCAAGGGGGATACGTTATATCTTCAATGCAGTTATATAGAGTAAAGTAAATATGACTGACATCTAAGCAAAGGGAGTAGATGTATTCAAGGGAGATACGTTATATGTTCAGTGCAGTTATATAGAGTAAAGTAAATATGACTGACATCTAAGCAAAGGGAGTAGATGTATTCAAGGGGGATACGTTATATGTTCAGTGCAGTTATATAGAGTAAAGTAAATATGACTGACATCTTAGCAAAGGGAGTAGATGTATTTAAGGGGGACACGTTATATGTTCAGTGCAGTTATATAGAGTAAAGTAAATATGACTGACATCTTAGCAAAGAGAGTAGATGTATTCAAGGGGGATACGTTATATCTTCAATGCAGTTATATAGAGTAAAGTAAATATGACTGATATATAAGCAAAGGGAGTAGATGTATTCAAGGGGGACACGTTATATGTTCGGTGCTGTTATATAGAGTAAAGTAAATATGACTGACATCTTAGCAAAGAGAGTAGATGTATTCAAGGGGGATACGTTATATCTTCAATGCAGTTATATAGAGTAAAGTAAATATGACTGATATATAAGCAAAGGGAGTAGATGTATTCAAGGGGGATACGTTATATGTTCAGTGCAGTTATATAGAGTAAAGTAAATATGACTGACATCTAAGCAAAGGGAGTAGATGTATTCAAGGGGGATACGTTATATGTTCAGTGCAGTTTTATAGAGTAAAGTAAATATGACTGACATCTAAGCAAAGGGAGTACATGTATTCAAGGGGGATACGTTATATGTTCAGTGCAGTTATATAGGGTAAAGTAAATATGACTGACATCTAAGCAAAGGGAGTCGATGTATTCAAGGGGGATACGTTATATGTTCAGTGCAGCTATATAGAGTAAAGTAAATATGACTGACATCTAAGCAAAGGGAGTAGATGTATTCAAGGGGGATACGTTATGTGTTCAGTGCAGTTATATAGAGTAAAGTAAATATGACTGACATCTAAGCAAAGGGAGTAGATGTATTCAAGGGGGATACGTTATATGTTCAGTGCAGCTATATAGAGTAAAGTAAATATGACTGACATCTAAGCAAAGGGAGTAGATGTATTCAAGGGGGATACGTTATATGTTCAGTGCAGTTATATAGGGTAAAGTAAATATGACTGACATCTAAGCAAAGGGAGTCGATGTATTCAAGGGGGATACGTTATATGTTCAGTGCAGCTATATAGAGTAAAGTAAATATGACTGACATCTAAGCAAAGGGAGTAGATGTATTCAAGGGGGATACGTTATATGTTCAGTGCAGTTATATAGAGTAAAGTAAATATGACTGACATCTAAGCAAAGGGAGTAGATGTATTCAAGGGGGATACGTTATATGTTCAGTGCAGTTATATAGAGTAACGTAAATATGACTGACATCTAAGCAAAGGGAGTAGATGTATTCAAGGGAGATACGTTATATGTTCAGTGCAGTTATATAGAGTAAAGTAAATATGACAGACATCTAAGCAAAGGGAGTAGATGTATTCAAGGGGGATACGTTATATGTTCAGTGCAGTTATATAGAGTAAAGTAAATATGACTGACATCTAAGCAAAGGGAGTAGATGTATTCAAGGGGGATACGTTATATGTTCATTGCAGTTTTATAGAGTAAAGTAAATATGACTGACATCTAAGCAAAGGGAGTCGATGTATTCAAGGGGGATACGTTATATGTTCACTGCAGTTATATAGAGTAAAGTAAATATGACTGACATCTAAGCAAAGGGAGTAGATGTATTCAAGGGGGACACGTTAAATGTCCAGTGCAGTTTTATAGAGTAAAGTAAATATGACTGACATCTTAGCAAAGGGAGTCGATGTATTCAAGGGGGATACGTTATATGTTCACTGCAGTTATATAGAGTAAAGTAAATATGTCTGACATCTAAGCAAAGGGAGTAGATGTATTCAAGGGGGATACGTTAAATGTCCAGTGAAGTTATATAGAGTAAAGTAAATATGACTGACATCTTAGCAAAGGGAGTAGATGTATTCAAGGGGGATACGTTATATGTTCAGTGCAGTTATATAGAGTAAAGTAAATATGTCTGACATCTAAGCAAAGGGAGTAGATGTATTCAAGGGGGATACGTTATATGTTCAGTGCAGTTTTATAGAGTAAAGTAAATATGACTGACATCTAAGCAAAGGGAGTAGATGTATTCAAGGGGGACACGTTAATGTCCAGTGCAGTTATATAGGGTAAAGTAAATATGACTGACATCTTAGCAAAGGGAGTAGATGTATTCAAGGGGGATACGTTATATGTTCAGTGCAGTTATATAGAGTAAAGTAAATATGTCTGACATCTAAGCAAAGGGAGTAGATGTATTCAAGGGGGATACGTTATATGTTCAGTGCAGTTATATAGAGTAAAGTAAATGTGACTGACATCTAAGCAAAGGGAGTAGATGTATTCAAGGGGGATACGTTATATGTTCAGTGCAGCTATATAGAGTAAAGTAAATATGACTGACATCTAAGCAAAGGGAGTAGATGTATTCAAGGGGGATACATTATATGTTCAGTGCAGTTATATAGAGTAAAGTAAATATGACTGACATCTAAGCAAAGGGAGTAGATGTATTCAAGGGGGATACGTTATATCTTCAATGCAGTTATATAGAGTAAAGTAAATATGACTGATATATAAGCAAAGGGAGTAGATGTATTCAAGGGGGATACGTTATATGTTCAGTGCAGTTATATAGAGTAAAGTAAATATGACTGACATCTAAGCAAAGGGAGTAGATGTATTCAAGGAAGATACGTTATATGTTCAGTGCAGTTATATAGAGTAAAGTAAATATGACTGACATCTAAGCAAAGGGAGTAGATGTATTCAAGGGGGATACGTTATATCTTCAATGCAGTTATATAGAGTAAAGTAAATATGACTGATATATAAGCAAAGGGAGTAGATGTATTCAAGGGGGATACGTTATATGTTCAGTGCAGTTATATAGAGTAAAGTAAATATGACTGACATCTAAGCAAAGGGAGTAGATGTATTCAAGGGGGATACGTTATATGTTCAGTGCAGTTATATAGAGTAAAGTAAATATGACTGACATCTAAGCAAAGGGAGTAGATTATTCAAGGGGGATACGTTATATCTTCAATGCAGTTATATAGAGTAAAGTAAATATGACTGACATCTAAGCAAAGGGAGTAGATGTATTCAAGGGGGATACGTTATATGTTCAGCGCAGTTACATAGAGTAAAGTAAATATGACTGACATCTAAGCAAAGGGAGTAGATTATTCAAGGGGGATACGTTATATCTTCAATGCAGTTATATAGAGTAAAGTAAATATGACTGACATCTAAGCAAAGGGAGTAGATGTATTCAAGGGAGATACGTTATATGTTCAGTGCAGTTATATAGAGTAAAGTAAATATGACTGACATCTAAGCAAAGGGAGTAGATGTATTCAAGGGGGATACGTTATATGTTCAGTGCAGTTATATAGAGTAAAGTAAATATGACTGACATCTTAGCAAAGGGAGTAGATGTATTCAAGGGGGACACGTTATATGTTCAGTGCAGTTATATAGAGTAAAGTAAATATGACTGACATCTTAGCAAAGTGAGTAGATGTATTCAAGGGGGATACGTTATATCTTCAATGCAGTTATATAGAGTAAAGTAAATATGACTGATATATAAGCAAAGGGAGTAGATGTATTCAAGGGGGACACGTTATATGTTCGGTGCAGTTATATAGAGTAAAGTAAATATGACTGACATCTTAGCAAAGAGAGTAGATGTATTCAAGGGGGATACGTTATATCTTCAATGCAGTTATATAGAGTAAAGTAAATATGACTGATATATAAGCAAAGGGAGTAGATGTATTCAAGGGGGATACGTTATATGTTCAGTGCAGTTATATAGAGTAAAGTAAATATGACTGACATCTAAGCAAAGGGAGTAGATGTATTCAAGGGGGATACGTTATATGTTCAGTGCAGTTTTATAGAGTAAAGTAAATATGACTGACATCTAAGTAAAGGGAGTACATGTATTCAAGGGGGATACGTTATATGTTCAGTGCAGCTATATAGAGTAAAGTAAATATGACTGACATCTAAGCAAAGGGAGTAGATGTATTCAAGGGGGATACGTTATATGTTCAGTGCAGTTATATAGGGTAAAGTAAATATGACTGACATCTAAGCAAAGGGAGTCGATGTATTCAAGGGGGATACGTTATATGTTCAGTGCAGCTATATAGAGTAAAGTAAATATGACTGACATCTAAGCAAAGGGAGTAGATGTATTCAAGGGGGATACGTTATATGTTCAGTGCAGTTATATAGAGTAAAGTAAATATGACTGACATCTAAGCAAAGGGAGTAGATGTATTCAA
Source organism: Gibbula magus (assembly GCA_936450465.1). Lineage (NCBI taxonomy): Eukaryota > Metazoa > Mollusca > Gastropoda > Trochida > Trochidae > Gibbula > Gibbula magus. The sequence continues at coordinate 32,890,567 of OW388298.1, forward strand.
GGGGGATACGTTATATGTTCAGTGCAGTTATATAGAGTAACGTAAATATGACTGACATCTAAGCAAAGGGAGTAGATGTATTCAAGGGGGATACGTTATATGTTCAGTGCAGTTATATAGAGTAAAGTAAATATGACTGACATCTAAGCAAAGGGAGTAGATGTATTCAAGGGGGATACGTTATATGTTCAGTGCAGTTTTATAGAGTAAAGTAAATATGACTGACATCTAAGCAAAGGGAGTCGATGTATTCAAGGGGGATACGTTATATGTTCACTGCAGTTATATAGAGTAAAGTAAATATGACTGACATCTAAGCAAAGGGAGTAGATGTATTCAAGGGGGACACGTTAAATGTCCAGTGCAGTTTTATAGAGTAAAGTAAATATGACTGACATCTTAGCAAAGGGAGTCGATGTATTCAAGGGGGATACGTTATATGTTCACTGCAGTTATATAGAGTAAAGTAAATATGTCTGACATCTAAGCAAAGGGAGTAGATGTATTCAAGGGGGATACGTTAAATGTCCAGTGAAGTTATATAGAGTAAAGTAAATATGACTGACATCTTAGCAAAGGGAGTAGATGTATTCAAGGGGGATACGTTATATGTTCAGTGCAGTTATATAGAGTAAAGTAAATATGTCTGACATCTAAGCAAAGGGAGTAGATGTATTCAAGGGGGATACGTTATATGTTCAGTGCAGTTTTATAGAGTAAAGTAAATATGACTGACATCTAAGCAAAGGGAGTAGATGTATTCAAGGGGGACACGTTAATGTCCAGTGCAGTTATATAGGGTAAAGTAAATATGACTGACATCTTAGCAAAGGGAGTAGATGTATTCAAGGGGGATATGTTATATGTTCAGTGCAGTTATATAGAGTAAAGTAAATATGTCTGACATCTAAGCAAAGGGAGTAGATGTATTCAAGGGGGATACGTTATATGTTCAGTGCAGTTATATAGAGTAAAGTAAATGTGACTGACATCTAAGCAAAGGGAGTAGATGTATTCAAGGGGGATACGTTATATGTTCAGTGCAGCTATATAGAGTAAAGTAAATATGACTGACATCTAAGCAAAGGGAGTAGATGTATTCAAGGGGGATACATTATATGTTCAGTGCAGTTATATAGAGTAAAGTAAATATGACTGACATCTAAGCAAAGGGAGTAGATGTATTCAAGGGGGATACGTTATATCTTCAATGCAGTTATATAGAGTAAAGTAAATATGACTGATATATAAGCAAAGGGAGTAGATGTATTCAAGGGGGATACGTTATATGTTCAGTGCAGTTATATAGAGTAAAGTAAATATGACTGACATCTAAGCAAAGGGAGTAGATGTATTCAAGGAAGATACGTTATATGTCCAGTGCAGTTATATAGAGTAAAGTAAATATGACTGACATCTAAGCAAAGGGAGTAGATGTATTCAAGGGGGATACGTTATATCTTCAATGCAGTTATATAGAGTAAAGTAAATATGACTGATATATAAGCAAAGGGAGTAGATGTATTCAAGGGGGATACGTTATATGTTCAGTGCAGTTATATAGAGTAAAGTAAATATGACTGACATCTAAGCAAAGGGAGTAGATGTATTCAAGGGGGATACGTTATATGTTCAGTGCAGTTATATAGAGTAAAGTAAATATGACTGACATCTAAGCAAAGGGAGTAGATTATTCAAGGGGGATACGTTATATCTTCAATGCAGTTATATAGAGTAAAGTAAATATGACTGACATCTAAGCAAAGGGAGTAGATGTATTCAAGGGGGATACGTTATATGTTCAGTGCAGTTACATAGAGTAAAGTAAATATGACTGACATCTAAGCAAAGGGAGTAGATTATTCAAGGGGGATACGTTATATCTTCAATGCAGTTATATAGAGTAAAGTAAATATGACTGACATCTAAGCAAAGGGAGTAGATGTATTCAAGGGAGATACGTTATATGTTCAGTGCAGTTATATAGAGTAAAGTAAATATGACTGACATCTAAGCAAAGGGAGTAGATGTATTCAAGGGGGATACGTTATATGTTCAGTGCAGTTATATAGAGTAAAGTAAATATGACTGACATCTTAGCAAAGGGAGTAGATGTATTCAAGGGGGACACGTTATATGTTCAGTGCAGTTATATAGAGTAAAGTAAATATGACTGACATCTTAGCAAAGTGAGTAGATGTATTCAAGGGGGATACGTTATATCTTCAATGCAGTTATATAGAGTAAAGTAAATATGACTGATATATAAGCAAAGGGAGTAGATGTATTCAAGGGGGACACGTTATATGTTCGGTGCAGTTATATAGAGTAAAGTAAATATGACTGACATCTTAGCAAAGAGAGTAGATGTATTCAAGGGGGATACGTTATATCTTCAATGCAGTTATATAGAGTAAAGTAAATATGACTGATATATAAGCAAAGGGAGTAGATGTATTCAAGGGGGATACGTTATATGTTCAGTGCAGTTATATAGAGTAAAGTAAATATGACTGACATCTAAGCAAAGGGAGTAGATGTATTCAAGGGGGATACGTTATATGTTCAGTGCAGTTTTATAGAGTAAAGTAAATATGACTGACATCTAAGTAAAGGGAGTACATGTATTCAAGGGGGATACGTTATATGTTCAGTGCAGCTATATAGAGTAAAGTAAATATGACTGACATCTAAGCAAAGGGAGTAGATGTATTCAAGGGGGATACGTTATATGTTCAGTGCAGTTATATAGGGTAAAGTAAATATGACTGACATCTAAGCAAAGGGAGTCGATGTATTCAAGGGGGATACGTTATATGTTCAGTGCAGCTATATAGAGTAAAGTAAATATGACTGACATCTAAGCAAAGGGAGTAGATGTATTCAAGGGGGATACGTTATATGTTCAGTGCAGTTATATAGAGTAAAGTAAATATGACTGACATCTAAGCAAAGGGAGTAGATGTATTCAAGGGGGATACGTTATATGTTCAGTGCAGTTATATAGAGTAACGTAAATATGACTGACATCTAAGCAAAGGGAGTAGATGTATTCAAGGGGGATACGTTATATGTTCAGTGCAGTTATATAGAGTAAAGTAAATATGACTGACATCTAAGCAAAGGGAGTAGATGTATTCAAGGGGGATACGTTATATGTTCAGTGCAGTTATATAGAGTAAAGTAAATATGACTGACATCTAAGCAAAGGGAGTAGATGTATTCAAGGGGGATACGTTATATGTTCAGTGCAGTTTTATAGAGTAAAGTAAATATGACTGACATCTAAGCAAAGGGAGTCGATGTATTCAAGGGGGATACGTTATATGTTCACTGCAGTTATATAGAGTAAAGTAAATATGACTGACATCTAAGCAAAGGGAGTAGATGTATTCAAGGGGGACACGTTAAATGTCCAGTGAAGTTATATAGAGTAAAGTAAATATGACTGACATCTTAGCAAAGGGAGTAGATGTATTCAAGGGGGATACGTTATATGTTCAGTGCAGTTATATAGAGTAAAGTAAATATGTCTGACATCTAAGCAAAGGGAGTAGATGTATTCAAGGGGGATACGTTATATGTTCAGTGCAGTTTTATAGAGTAAAGTAAATATGACTGACATCTAAGCAAAGGGAGTAGATGTATTCAAGGGGGACACGTTAAATGTCCAGTGCAGTTATATAGGGTAAAGTAAATATGACTGACATCTTAGCAAAGGGAGTAGATGTATTCAAGGGGGATACGTTATATGTTCAGTGCAGTTATATAGAGTAAAGTAAATATGTCTGACATCTAAGCAAAGGGAGTAGATGTATTCAAGGGGGATACGTTATATGTTCAGTGCAGTTATATAGAGTAAAGTAAATATGACTGACATCTAAGCAAAGGGAGTAGATGTATTCAAGGGGGATACGTTATATGTTCAGTGCAGCTATATATAGTAAAGTAAATATGACTGACATCTAAGCAAAGGGAGTAGATGTATTCAAGGGGGATACGTTATATGTTCAGTGCAGTTATATAGAGTAACGTAAATATGACTGACATCTAAGCAAAGGGAGTAGATGTATTCAAGGGGGATAAGTTATATGTTCAGTGCAGTTATATAGAGTAAAGTAAATATGACTGACATCTAAGCAAAGGGAGTAGATGTATTCAAGGGGGACACGTTATATGTTCAGTGCAGTTATATAGAGTAAAGTAAATATGACTGACATCTTAGCAAAGGGAGTAGATGTATTCAAGGGGGATACGTTATATGTTCAGTGCAGTTTTATAGAGTAAAGTAAATATGACTGACATCTTAGCAAAGAGAGTAGATGTATTCAAGGGGGATACGTTATATGTTCAGTGCAGTTATATAGAGTAAAGTAAATATGACTGACATCTAAGCAAAGGGAGTAGATGTATTCAAGGGGGATACGTTATATGTTCAGTGCAGTTATATAGAGTAAAGTAAATATAACTGACATCTAAGCAAAGGGAGTAGATGTATTCAAGGGAGATACGTTATATGTTCAGTGCAGTTATATAGAGTAAAGTAAATATGACTGACATCTAAGCAAAGGGAGTAGATGTATTCAAGGGGGATACGTTATATGTTCAGTGCAGCTATGTAGAGTAAAGTAAATATGACTGACATCTAAGCAAAGGGAGTAGATGTATTCAAGGGGGATACGTTATATGTTCAGTGCAGTTATATAGAGTAACGTAAATATGACTGACATCTAAGCAAAGGGAGTAGATGTATTCAAGGGGGATACGTTATATGTTCAGTGCAGTTATATAGAGTAACGTAAATATGACTGACATCTAAGCAAAGGGAGTAGATGTATTCAAGGGAGATACGTTATATGTTCAGTGCAGTTTTATAGAGTAAAGTAAATATGACTGACATCTAAGCAAAGGGAGTAGATGTATTCAAGGCAATACGTTATATGTTCAGTGCAGTTATATAGAGTAACGTAAATATGACTGACATCTAAGCAAAGGGAGTAGATGTATTCAAGGCAATACGTTATATGTTCAGTGCAGTTATATAGAGTAAAGTAAATATGACTGACATCTAAGCAAAGGGAGTAGATGTATTCAAGGGGGATACGTTATATGTTTAGTGCAGTTATATAGAGTAAAGTAAATATGACTGACATCTAAGCAAAGGGAGTAGATGTATTCAAGGGGGAAACGTTATATGTTCAGTGCAGTTATATAGAGTAACGTAAATATGACTGACATCTAAGCAAAGGGAGTAGATGTATTTAAGGGGGATACGTTATATGTTCAGTGCAGTTATATAGAGTAAAGTAAATATGACTGACATCTAAGCAAAGGGAGTAGATGTATTCAAGGGAGATACGTTATATGTTCAGTGCAGTTTTATAGAGTAAAGTAAATATGACTGACATCTAAGCAAAGGGAGTAGATGTATTCAAGGGAGATACGTTATATGTTCAGTGCAATTATATAGAGTAAAATAAATATGACTGACATCTAAGCAAAGGGAGTAGATGTATTCAAGGGGGATACGTTATATGTTCAGTGCAGTTATATAGAGTAACGTAAATATGACTGACATCTAAGCAAAGGGAGTAGATGTATTTAAGGGGGATACGTTATATGTTCAGTGCAGTTATATAGAGTAAAGTAAATATGACTGACATCTTAGCAAAGGGAGTACATGTATTCAAGGCAATACGTTATATGTTCAGTGCGGTTATATAGAGTAAAGTAAATATGACTGACATCTAAGCAAAGGGAGTAGATGTATTCAAGGGGGATACGTTATATGTTCAGTGCAGTTATATAGAGTAACGTAAATATGACTGACATCTAAGCAAAGGGAGTAGATGTATTCAAGGGAGATACGTTATATGTTCAGTGCAGTTTTATAGAGTAAAGTAAATATGACTGACATCTCAGCAAAGGGAGTAGATGTATTCAAGGCAATACGTTATATGTTCAGTGCAGTTATATAGAGTAACGTAAATATGACTGACATCTAAGCAAAGGGAGTAGATGTATTCAAGGCAATACGTTATATGTTCAGTGCAGTTATATAGAGTAAAGTAAATATGACTGACATCTAAGCAAAGGGAGTAGATGTATTCAAGGGGGATACGTTATATGTTTAGTGCAGTTATATAGAGTAAAGTAAATATGACTGACATCTAAGCAAAGGGAGTAGATGTATTCAAGGGGGATACGTTATATGTTCAGTGCAGTTATATAGAGTAACGTAAATATGACTGACATCTAAGCAAAGGGAGTAGATGTATTTAAGGGGGATACGTTATATGTTCAGTGCAGTTATATAGAGTAAAGTAAATATGACTGACATCTAAGCAAAGGGAGTAGATGTATTCAAGGGAGATACGTTATATGTTCAGTGCAGTTTTATAGAGTAAAGTAAATATGACTGACATCTAAGCAAAGGGAGTAGATGTATTCAAGGGAGATACGTTATATGTTCAGTGCAGTTATATAGAGTAAAATAAATATGACTGACATCTAAGCAAAGGGAGTAGATGTATTCAAGGGGGATACGTTATATGTTCAGTGCAGTTATATAGAGTAACGTAAATATGACTGACATCTAAGCAAAGGGAGTAGATGTATTTAAGGGGGATACGTTATATGTTCAGTGCAGTTATATAGAGTAAAGTAAATATGACTGACATCTTAGCAAAGGGAGTACATGTATTCAAGGCAATACGTTATATGTTCAGTGCGGTTATATAGAGTAATGTAAATATGACTGACATCTAAGCAAAGGGAGTAGATGTATTCAAGGGGGATACGTTATATGTTCAGTGCAGTTATATAGAGTAAAGTAAATATGACTGACATCTAAGCAAAGGGAGTAGATGTATTCAAGGGGGATACGTTATATGTTCAGTGCAGTTATATAGAGTAAAGTAAATATGACTGACATCTAAGCAAAGGGAGTAGATGTATTCAAGGGGGATACGTTATATGTTCAGTGCAGTTATATAGAGTAAAGTAAATATGACTGACATCTAAGCAAAGGGAGTAGATGTATTCAAGGCAATACGTTATATGTTCAGTGCAGTTATATAGAGTAAAGTAAATATGACTGACATCTAAGCAAAGGGAGTAGATGTATTCAAGGGGGATACGTTATATGTTCAGTGCAGTTATATAGAGTAAAGTAAATATGACTGACATCTAATTAAAGGGAGTAGATGTATTCAAGGGGGATACGTTATATGTTCAGTGCAGTTATATAGAGTAAAGTAAATATGACTGACATCTAAGCAAAGGGAGTAGATGTATTCAAGGGGGATACGTTATATGTTCAGTGCAGCTATGTAGAGTAAAGTAAATATGACTGACATCTAAGCAAAGGGAGTAGATGTATTCAAGGGGGATACGTTATATGTTCAGTGCAGTTATATAGAGTAACGTAAATATGACTGACATCTAAGCAAAGGGAGTAGATGTATTCAAGGGGGATACGTTATATGTTCAGTGCAGTTATATAGAGTAACGTAAATATGACTGACATCTAAGCAAAGGGAGTAGATGTATTCAAGGGAGATACGTTATATGTTCAGTGCAGTTTTATAGAGTAAAGTAAATATGACTGACATCTAAGCAAAGGGAGTAGATGTATTCAAGGCAATACGTTATATGTTCAGTGCAGTTATATAGAGTAACGTAAATATGACTGACATCTAAGCAAAGGGAGTAGATGTATTCAAGGCAATACGTTATATGTTCAGTGCAGTTATATAGAGTAAAGTAAATATGACTGACATCTAAGCAAAGGGAGTAGATGTATTCAAGGGGGATACGTTATATGTTTAGTGCAGTTATATAGAGTAAAGTAAATATGACTGACATCTAAGCAAAGGGAGTAGATGTATTCAAGGGGGAAACGTTATATGTTCAGTGCAGTTATATAGAGTAACGTAAATATGACTGACATCTAAGCAAAGGGAGTAGATGTATTTAAGGGGGATACGTTATATGTTCAGTGCAGTTATATAGAGTAAAGTAAATATGACTGACATCTAAGCAAAGGGAGTAGATGTATTCAAGGGAGATACGTTATATGTTCAGTGCAGTTTTATAGAGTAAAGTAAATATGACTGACATCTAAGCAAAGGGAGTAGATGTATTCAAGGGAGATACGTTATATGTTCAGTGCAGTTATATAGAGTAAAATAAATATGACTGACATCTAAGCAAAGGGAGTAGATGTATTCAAGGGGGATACGTTATATGTTCAGTGCAGTTATATAGAGTAACGTAAATATGACTGACATCTAAGCAAAGGGAGTAGATGTATTTAAGGGGGATACGTTATATGTTCAGTGCAGTTATATAGAGTAAAGTAAATATGACTGACATCTTAGCAAAGGGAGTACATGTATTCAAGGCAATACGTTATATGTTCAGTGCGGTTATATAGAGTAAAGTAAATATGACTGACATCTAAGCAAAGGGAGTAGATGTATTCAAGGGGGATACGTTATATGTTCAGTGCAGTTATATAGAGTAACGTAAATATGACTGACATCTAAGCAAAGGGAGTAGATGTATTCAAGGGAGATACGTTATATGTTCAGTGCAGTTTTATAGAGTAAAGTAAATATGACTGACATCTAAGCAAAGGGAGTAGATGTATTCAAGGCAATACGTTATATGTTCAGTGCAGTTATATAGAGTAACGTAAATATGACTGACATCTAAGCAAAGGGAGTAGATGTATTCAAGGCAATACGTTATATGTTCAGTGCAGTTATATAGAGTAAAGTAAATATGACTGACATCTAAGCAAAGGGAGTAGATGTATTCAAGGGGGATACGTTATATGTTCAGTGCAGTTATATAGAGTAAAGTAAATATGACTGACATCTAAGCAAAGGGAGTAGATGTATTCAAGGGGGATACGTTATATGTTCAGTGCAGTTATATAGAGTAACGTAAATATGACTGACATCTAAGCAAAGGGAGTAGATGTATTTAAGGGGGATACGTTATATGTTCAGTGCAGTTATATAGAGTAAAGTAAATATGACTGACATCTAAGCAAAGGGAGTAGATGTATTCAAGGGAGATACGTTATATGTTCAGTGCAGTTTTATAGAGTAAAGTAAATATGACTGACATCTAAGCAAAGGGAGTAGATGTATTCAAGGGAGATACGTTATATGTTCAGTGCAGTTATATAGAGTAAAATAAATATGACTGACATCTAAGCAAAGGGAGTAGATGTATTCAAGGGGGATACGTTATATGTTCAGTGCAGTTATATAGAGTAACGTAAATATGACTGACATCTAAGCAAAGGGAGTAGATGTATTTAAGGGGGATACGTTATATGTTCAGTGCAGTTATATAGAGTAAAGTAAATATGACTGACATCTTAGCAAAGGGAGTACATGTATTCAAGGCAATACGTTATATGTTCAGTGCGGTTATATAGAGTAATGTAAATATGACTGACATCTAAGCAAAGGGAGTAGATGTATTCAAGGGGGATACGTTATATGTTCAGTGCAGTTATATAGAGTAAAGTAAATATGACTGACATCTAAGCAAAGGGAGTAGATGTATTCAAGGGGGATACGTTATATGTTCAGTGCAGTTATATAGAGTAAAGTAAATATGACTGACATCTAAGCAAAGGGAGTAGATGTATTCAAGGGGGATACGTTATATGTTCAGTGCAGTTATATAGAGTAAAGTAAATATGACTGACATCTAAGCAAAGGGAGTAGATGTATTCAAGGCAATACGTTATATGTTCAGTGCAGTTATATAGAGTAAAGTAAATATGACTGACATCTAAGCAAAGGGAGTAGATGTATTCAAGGGGGATACGTTATATGTTCAGTGCAGTTATATAGAGTAAAGTAAATATGACTGACATCTAAGCAAAGGGAGTAGATGTATTCAAGGGGGATACGTTATATGTTCAGTGCAGTTATATAGAGTAAAGTAAATATGACTGACATCTAAGCAAAGGGAGTAGATGTATTCAAGGGGGATACGTTATATGTTCAGTGCAGTTATATAGAGTAAAGTAAATATGACTGACATCTGAGCAAAGGGAGTAGATGTATTCAAGGGGGATACGTTATATGTTCAGTGCAGTTATATAGAGTAAAGTAAATATGACTGACATCTAAGCAAAGGGAGTAGATGTATTCAAGGGGGATACGTTATATGTTCAGTGCAGTTATATAGAGTAAAGTAAATATGACTGACATCTAAGCAAAGGGAGTAGATGTATTCAAGGCAATACGTTATATGTTCAGTGCAGTTATATAGAGTAAAGTAAATATGACTGACATCTAAGCAAAGGGAGTAGATGTATTCAAGGGGGATACGTTATATGTTCAGTGCAGTTATATAGAGTAAAGTAAATATGACTGACATCTAAGCAAAGGGAGTAGATGTATTCAAGGGGGATACGTTATATGTTCAGTGCAGTTATATAGAGTAAAGTAAATATGACTGACATCTTAGCAAAGGGAGTAGATGTATTCAAGGGCAATACGTTATATGTTCAGTGCAGTTTTATAGAGTAAAGTAAATATGACTGACATCTAAGCAAAGGGAGTAGATGTATTCAAGGGGGATACGTTATATGTTCAGTGCAGTTATATAGAGTAAAGTAAATATGACTGACATCTAAGCAAAGGGAGTAGATGTATTCAAGGGGGATACGTTATATGTTCAGTGCAGTTATATAGAGTAAAGTAAATATGACTGACATCTTAGCAAAGGGAGTAGATGTATTCAAGGGGGATACGTTATATGTTCAGTGCAGTTATATAGAGTAAAGTAAATATGACTGACATCTAAGCAAAGGGAGTAGATGTATTCAAGGGGGATACGTTATATGTTCAGTGCAGTTATATAGAGTAAAGTAAATATGACTGACATCTAAGCAAAGGGAGTAGATGTATTCAAGGGGGATACGTTATATGTTCAGTGCAGTTATATAGAGTAAAATAAATATGACTGACATCTAAGCAAAGGGAGTAGATGTATTCAAGGGGGATACGTTATATGTTCAGTGCAGTTATATAGAGTAAAGTAAATATGACTGACATCTAAGCAAAGGGAGTAGATGTATTCAAGGGGGATACGTTATATATTCAGTGCAGTTATATAGAGTAAAGTAAATGTGACTGACATCTAAGCAAAGGGAGTAGATGTATTCAAGGGGGATACGTTATATGTTCAGTGCAGTTATATAGAGTAAAGTAAATATGACTGACATCTAAGCAAAGGGAGTAGATGTATTCAAGGGGGATACGTTATATGTTCAGTGCAGTTATATAGAGTAAAATAAATATGACTGACATCTAAGCAAAGGGAGTAGATGTATTCAAGGGGGATACGTTATTTGTTCAGTGCAGTTATATAGAGTAAAGTAAATATGACTGACATCTAAGCAAAGGGAGTAGATGTATTCAAGGGGGATACGTTATATGTTCAGTGCAGCTATATAGAGTAAAGTAAATATGACTGACATCTAAGCAAAGGGAGTAGATGTATTCAAGGCAATACGTTATATGTTCAGTGCAGTTATATACAGTAACGTAAATATGACTGACATCTAAGCAAAGGGAGTAGATGTATTCAAGGCAATACGTTATATGTTCAGTGCAGTTATATAGAGTAAAGTAAATATGACTGACATCTAAGCAAAGGGAGTAGATGTATTCAAGGGGGATACGTTATATGTTCAGTGCAGCTATATAGAGTAAAGTAAATATGACTGACATCTAAGCAAAGGGAGTAGATGTATTCAAGGGGGATACGTTATATGTTTAGTGCAGTTATATAGAGTAAAGTAAATATGACTGACATCTAAGCAAAGGGAGTAGATGTATTCAAGGGGGATACGTTATATGTTCAGTGCAGTTATATAGAGTAAAATAAATATGACTGACATCTAAGCAAAGGGAGTAGATGTATTCAAGGGGGATACGTTATATGTTCAGTGCAGTTATATAGAGTAAAGTAAATATGACTGACATCTTAGCAAAGGGAGTAGATGTATTCAAGGGGGATACGTTATATGTTCAGTGCAGTTTTATAGAGTAAAGTAAATATGACTGACATCTAAGCAAAGGGAGTACATGTATTCAAGGGGGATACGTTATATGTTCAGTGCAGTTATATAGAGTAAAGTAAATATGACTGACATCTAAGCAAAGGGAGTAGATGTATTCAAGGGGGATATATTATATGTTCAGTGCAGTTATATAGAGTAAAGTAAATATGACTGACATCTAAGCAAAGAGAGTAGATGTATTCAAGGGGGATACGTTATATGTTCAGTGCAGTTATATAGAGTAAAGTAAATATGACTGACATCTAAGCAAAGGGAGTAGATGTATTCAAGGGGGATACGTTGTATATTCAGTGCAGTTATATAGAGTAAAGTAAATATGACTGACATCTAAGCAAAGGGAGTAGATGTATTCAAGGGGGATACGTTATATGTTCAGTGCAGTTATATAGAGTAAAGTAAATATGACTGACATCTAAGCAAAGGGAGTAGATGTATTCAAGGGGGATACGTTATATGTTCAGTGCAGTTATATAGAGTAAAATAAATATGACTGACATCTAAGCAAAGGGAGTAGATGTATTCAAGGGGGATACGTTATTTGTTCAGTGCAGTTATATAGAGTAAAGTAAATATGACTGACATCTAAGCAAAGGGAGTAGATGTATTCAAGGGGGATACGTTATATGTTCAGTGCAGCTATATAGAGTAAAGTAAATATGACTGACATCTAAGCAAAGGGAGTAGATGTATTCAAGGCAATACGTTATATGTTCAGTGCAGTTATATACAGTAACGTAAATATGACTGACATCTAAGCAAAGGGAGTAGATGTATTCAAGGCAATACGTTATATGTTCAGTGCAGTTATATAGAGTAAAGTAAATATGACTGACATCTAAGCAAAGGGAGTAGATGTATCTCGCATCTATATACAGACAGACAGACATACAGCTACTACTGAATAAACTCTGTCTGTCTGTCTGCATCTATATAGTCTGATGTCTATATAATAAGGTACATCAGGCTGATACAGTATACAGTATATACCAGGACCTTTGCCTTGTTAGAACCTATTACTTAAGTACATATGTACGAGACATGATATGTTAGTTTTAGTCTTGTTTGTAAAGCAAAGATATAAGGTTAATGTATAATATCCTGATTAACTGAAGTAGATCACAAGTAAAGGTTTAAAAGAGAGAGAGAACTAGGGAGGGAGTGAGAGAGAACCGGGGATGGAAAGAGAGAGTACCGGGGAGGGGGGGGGGGGATAGAGAACCAGGTATGTGACGTCATCCTATTGTTCGCTCACTCTGTTATGTTTCAGTGGATACCTGCTCACTACGTCAAGGTTTTTTCCAATTTTAATTTCATTTTTTCAATTGTGAAAGTAATTGTATTTAATAGGCAATTAGCTGAATATAATTAAGATAGGTTAATATTTTCGCAGGTCGTAATGTGCCCTGGATTCAATGGATCAATGCGACTGTTTAACTTCATAGTGATGCATTGTTTTAATATTTGTGTAATGTCTGTAGTGTATGCTACCAATGTTAGTGTTCATACATTTATTCCTGTCACATCTATCAACCCATCAGCGTCGTTAAGAATAAAATGGATGGTGCAGTTAGAGTTGTCAACACCAACTGGAACGAATTACACTGACAACAGAGGTACACTGCATGGCATTACTTCAACGTGGTATATTTCAGCTGTACTAATGAGTCGCAATTCTGTTTGTAGCGTTGGGTACAGATCCTTCAGTCTGACACGTATTTCAGTCAAATGGTCACATGACTTCCATAAGCCAATCAGATGAGCGAACACAGTACATGTATCGTCAATCCAGTCAGTGCTACAACATGCTGCAAAACGTTTTGATATTTGAATGACAAGATCGCGTGAACTCCTTAAGCACTGTCATATAACTTCAACACTAGTCTTGCAACTCGCTGCAAACCTGCCGTATACTCTTTATCATTGAATGCAGGCAGATACACATTAGCTAGTCACATTGTCAGTCTGTTCTATTGAATCTTTAGAAATTGTTGCAATTAACGTTACCAGTGTTGATAATAGTCCTCTATACAGTGATCGGCACTTCTTGTAGCTATGTGTTAGTCTTATTGATATGTGCTGAGCATATATTCGGGCATGCTTATTGCTATGATTTATCTATATGTATTTTCAATTTATATTTTCTGTTAGTTTTCATTATGTCTGATTGTTTTTATTATGATATCAAAAGATTCCCTCTCATTTATAATGTAACCATTCATGATTCATGATTCATGATTTCTTTGAAGACATGTGCAACAACAAACTGACACAAGTTTTAAGATTTATGTTGACGGATGGATAAGTATAATGAATAAGGTGATACTTTAAAAGTCGGCTGGACAAGCGGTAATAACACCCACAGGTCCCCCCTCCCCATTTCATCATGGCTCTATATTAATAATCGTTTTTACCTTTTACCTTCCATGTATTATTCGTTTGTTTGTTTTCACTAAACTTAATTATTGTTGTTGTAAACAATTCTAGATATACTGATTTATTCTTTCCTTGTACAGTTATGCTTGATAACGGAAGATCATTTTTTACCAAAATATCACAATCTGTAAATAAAGAAGTTGAAAATCCATTAATATTTGTCTTTATTGCATCTAGCCACGAGTTGAAAGGGGGTATAGGAGTGAGCTCTATTCGCCCGTCTGTTCCTCTGTCTGTCCGTCCGTGGTAAAGGGGTCAGCTTTTCTCAGAAATTATCAACAAAGGATAAACATATTTACTTGTAGCCTGAAGGGCGCGCCATTGTTCTTCTTTGGTGCTTTTATATTCTGTCTTGAGTTTTCTGTTCATTGTGTCCTCAAAGGGACAACCTTTCTCAGAAACAGTTAGAGAGTCAGTTCAGAATAATGACTATATAAAGCTGAACGTCGAGATTTTTGTTTGAAAATTGGTAGATGCATTGGGGTTCGTATGACAGCCAAATAAAATATTAGGAAACATGCCTAATGTACCTTTAAGGTGTTGCTTCATAATTTCTGTTCAGGGGGTTTCATGCAGTCATTATGTGACAAAGAGATTATGTCCACCTTTTGTAAGACATATACAACCTGTGGTTGCCTTGCCATTGCATGTGGGAATTAATAGGTAGAGAATACTATCACATATCGTTTGACATAATATTCATGAAACGAGCGAGTGGTTAGGTATTTAACAAGGGAAAGGTATTGATACAGTTCAAAAGTTTAATTAACATTATGGTTAATACACTAGCTTATTCAAATCAAAACTGCTGTTCCCACACTCACTTGAAAGTACAACTTTGACCTACTGACCTCTGGCTTGCATGTACCTTTGGTTAACATTGCATTGCCTCATTCAAAAACATATTTGTGACAAGTAGATAACGACCTCCTTTTGTACGACGGTAGAATCTGTCGATGCCCTGCCATATCATGCGGGCATTGATAAGTAGAGAACACTACCAAAGTATCATTTAATGGCATATTTATGAAACGAATGCGTGGTTTGGTATCTAACAAGGGAAATATATGGAGACCATTCAGTAGTTTCATTACCATGATAATTACACGACTAGCTCAATTCAATTAATTTGTTATATTGCAATGAAATCGCTGATCCAGCACTCACTGGAAAGTATCAGTCTGATCCCTGACCTCTTACCTCTGACCTCTGACCAACTGACCTCTGACCTGTATCTATATATGGTTAACATTGCAGTGAACTCATTCAATTACATATCCACGTGAGTAACCAAAACTAAATATTTCCGCAGAAGTTTGTGGCTTGGTTTGAACATTGACTGATCTATGACATGAAACACCTATATCAATGGTTTGTGTGGTAAACTATGTTCTGATCAACCGATAGATGGTTTTGTGAACCAATTGGAATGTTCAGCATGTCAACGTTTCAAAAATTATCGAAAACATTAATCAGATCTATAACTTCCATATATTTAATCAGTAATTCATATTGAGCGAGAATCCATGTCTAAATATATAAACAGGTGACTCAAACAATACTTATGACTACTGTTGAATAACTCTTCTCAATATATTTAACAATCTATTTAATTATATTATCTGCAAACGATTAGTTAAGTTGACACTGTAAACAAGACAAGCGAGCTTCTGGGAAAGTTACTCCACAACATATATATGATTATTCTCCATAATGTAACACAATGATACTTCATGTGAAGAGGAGTCAAACTATATCCGTTTTTCATAAACTTTGCTATGCTTTTGACTCTCTACAAGGACATACAGTCTGGGAGCACCTGCAAATTGGAGGTCTTAGTGATAAAGTTAATAAAATGTTGAAAAGTATGTGTAAAAGTACTTGTAGAAAGAATCAGGAAATGTCTGAACCTTTTATTAGTCAGTTTGTTAGACAAGATTAGACAAGATTGTATACCCCCTTGTTGTTTATATTTTCCTTGAATGAATTAACACAGCAAATACGTAAGACATGGCGGTTGGGAAACAATGTTTCATAGATAAACTGCTTATAAGTAATCACATATATATTTTTCAATCTAATAGTGGTCTTAACTCAACACAAATTTGAAATTCGTATAGATAGTTTAGGTGAAATGTCCTATACAACCTTTTAAATATAGTTAGTATGAAAGTAAACCCACTTATGATATTGGTCTGACTATGGGGATTATACGAATATGACAACATTGAACATTGACAACATTTTGAAGATGATCTGCATTCCTTGTTACAACTCTACCAATGATATACCGCAAAGCTAAACATTCTAAATGTAACAGAACTTGTGTAATTATGACCGTAGTTAACGATAATTCGAATAATAGGTGTAGGTAGTTATACACCAGGTGTAGGTAGTTATACACCATTAAAGTTATGGTATTTACTGTGAGGTAATGGTGTATTGGAAAGGTATAGGTAGTTGTATACAGTTGATGCATGTTGTTTACTGTAAGGTAATGGTGTATTTGAAAGGTATAGGTAGTTACACGCAGTTGATACATATTGTTTACTGTAAGGTAATGGTGTATTGGAAAGGTGCATAAGAAACAAGGGGCCAGACAGTAACACAAATAACACTCTTGTTAGCAATGAGAGTCTTCAGTCAGTAACATACTTGTTTTGCCTGCATTCTAGAAGTGCAAAACTGAAAAAAACTTGTGAATAATGTAACATTATTTTATATTATAATGGTGTTTGATTCAAGCTTTTTATTGTAATAAGATACTTAAATACTTATCATGGTATATGGTGTATGGGTCAATCAATTTAAGAAAATAATAGCAGATAGTTCATTACGGTATAATAATTGGGTTTAACTAAATATTTTAAGATAGTATTAACAGGCAGTTATTTACTGTAAGGAAACGGTATGCTGTAACAGCATTCAGAAACGTCTTGTTTGTCTGTCGGCTATTTATAACAACCCGGATTGAATGTCTGAATGCAGAACATTTTCTTTTAGTTCATTGAAAGTATTGCATTCAAGTTCCATTGAACCTTCAACTTGTGAATATCAATAGTGAAGCTACCACTGTGACTGTATGTTTCTATGTCTGTGTAGTTGGTGTGCGCGATGTATGCTGGGATTGATCTCGGGTCACGACGACCTACCTGTATGTCTCAACACGTCAGTATAGTAAGGAATGGTCAGGGAAAAGGGAAGGGGTTTAGTTTGCATTGCTTACCAATAGACAAAGCAGTACCCCTTATCTAAATGTCTTATAATTATAAGAGTTATGTTCCTGACTATTAATAGAGGGTTTTATGTAATAATTTTTCCTGACTATGTTTATAATGTAATGATTGTTTCTGACTATTTAAAGAAGGCAATTTGTTATAATTTGTCTGACTAATTTTAGAAGGGCATGCGACGTTATAATTGTTTCTGACTATAGGGACGTTTGTGTAATAATTGTTTCTGACTATTTATCGAGGGGTTTGTGTAATAATTGTTTCTGACTATTTATCGAGGGGTTTGTGTAATAATTGTTTCTGACTATTTATCGAGGGGTTTGTGTAATAATTGTTTCTGACTATTTATAGAGGGGTTAGTGTAATAATAGTTTCTGACTATTTATAGAAGGGCTTGTGTAATACTTGTTTCTGACTGTTCATTTATAGAAGGGCGTGCATTTTAATTTCTGAGTAATAGTTGTTTCTGACTATATATAGTAGGTTTTGTGTAATAGTTGTTTATGACTATAGAGGGGCTGATGTGATAAGTGTTTATGACTAGATACAGAGAGATTACATGATAACTGGTCAACTATAATAATTTTACAGTAGAACACAGATGTAGTGAACATGGATATAGCAATCATGGATATAGCGAACAAACAGATATAGCGAACATAGCGAAGTCCCTTCAAAACATCCTAGATCATACGTAAACGACGTGAGAAGCGAACAGCGGATATAGCGAACTAAATTCTTTGCCTCCTTGGAGTTTGTTATATCCATGATCTATTGTATTTGACTACATTTATTTTGACACATTTTTAAAATTGTAAACATTTCTCGCAATTATAAGAATTCAATGGCAGTCTCTCTGTTGGCATTGTAAAATGAACGATGTTGCAGGCTCACTTCGATTGCAAGAATTTAAATAATGTTTTGGCATCACTCATTTCCTATGTAAACAAACAAACATCATTTAAGTTGAACTTGTACATATGTCAGATGTGTGATTCTAGTAGTTTATCATATATTGGATTTACTACATAGAAATTACACTGAGGCTAAACGTAATATAAAAAGTAGTATATATACTTACCAAGAAACGTCATTGAACATCTGAAGATCGTCAGTACGTGTTGTAGCTCTGAGTAGGGATCTGGAAATCTTCACCAGTAAGTGTTGTAGCCCTGAGTGAAAGTAAAGGGAAAGATCGTCTATTGTAATCTTGTGTTCTGAATGTTACAAATTCGCATTCACTTCACCTCTTCAGTAATACTTTCTCAGGGAAACGATTACTCTTTCTAAGCAAGCATAGCAAAGCATAGCAAGCATAGAATAGGATAGCAAAGCATAGCAAAGCATAGCAAAGCATAGCAAAGCATAGCAAAGCATAGCAAAGCATAGAACAGTATAGTATAGTATAGTATAGTATAGAATAGCAAAGTATAGTGTTGTATAGTATTGTATAGTACAGTATAGTATATTATGGTACGGTATGGTATGGTTTAGTATAGCTGAGTAAGATAAAGTATACCATAGTAAGATAAAGTATGGTATAGAATGGTATAATGGTAGAGATGGTATATGATATGATATGATTTGGTATATTGTATCATATTTTGGCATTACATTGTTTGTTTGGGTTGGTATAGTAAAGTCTAGTATAGTATGGTATAGTACAGTATGGTATAGTATGGTATAGTACGGTATAGTATTGTATGGTATGGTATAGTATGTTATAGTATATTAGAGTAAAGTATAGTATAGTATAATATGTTATAGTATAGTTTAGTATGGTATAGTATAGTATAGTATAGTATAGTATAGTATGGTATAGTATAGTACGGTAAGATATAGTAGAGTGTGGCATAGTACGGTATAGTATGGTATGGTATGGTACAGTATAGTAAAGTATGGTAAGGTATAGTAGAGTATGGAACAATATGTTATGGTATGGTATAGAACAACATGTTATTGTATGGTATAGTAGAGTATGGAACAGTATGGTATGGTGTGGTATGGTGTGGTATGGTATGGTATAGTATGGTATGGTATGGTATGGTATGAATATGGTATGGTATAGTAAAGTATAGTATGGTAAGTTATGGTATGGAATAGTATGGTATAGTATGGTATAGTATTATATGGTATAGTATGGTATAGTTAAGTACAGTATAGTATGGCATAGTATAGTGAGGTATGGTATGGTATGGCATAGTATGGTATGGTATAGTATGGAATGGTATAGTATGATATGGTACGGTATGGTATGGAATATCATAGTATAGTATAGTATGGTATGGTATGGTATGGTATGGTATGATATGGTATGGTATGGTATATTATAGTATAGTATGGTATGGTATAGTATGGTATAGTAGTATATAGTAAAGTATAGTATAGTATAGCATAGTATGGTAAGGTATGGTATGATATGATTTGTTAAAGTATTGTATAGTTTGGTATAATATGGAACAGTATGGTATGGTATGGTATGGTATAGAATGGTTTGATATGGTATGGTACGGTATAGTATGGTATAGTAGTATATAGTAAAGTATAGTATAGTATAGCATAGTATGGAAAGGTATGGTATTATATGGTTTGTTAAAGTATTGTATAGTTTGGTATAATATGGAACAGTATGGTATAGTATGGTATGGTATAGAATGGTTTGATATGGTATGGTACGGTATAGTATGGTATAGTATTATATAGTATAGTATAGTATAGTATAGTATAGCATAGTATGGTAAAGTAAGGTACGGTTTGGTATGTTAAGGTATGGTATAGTATGGTATAAAATAGTATGGTACAGTATGATATAGTATGGAATATTATGGTAAGGTATGGTATAATATAGTTTGGTATGGTATGGTATGATATAGTATGGTATAGTTAGGTATGGTATCGTATGGTAATGTATAGTTTGGTATAGTATAGTATGCTATGGTATGGTATGGTATGGTATGGTATGGTATGGTATGGCATGTTATGTTATGTTTTGTTATGGTGTAGTTCTTTAAGGTATGGTACGGTATGGTATGGTATTTTATTGTATAGTATGATATGGTATGTTATGTTATGGTATGGTATAGTATGGTGTGTAACGGTATGGTATGGTATGGTATGGTATGGTATAGTAGGGTATGGTACGGCATGGTATGGTATGGTATGGTATGGTATTGTATGGTATGGTATTGTATGTTATGGTGTGGTATTGTATGGTATGGTATTGAATGGTATGTTATGGTGTGGTAAGGTATGGTAAGGTGTGTTTTGGCATGGCATAGTATGATATGGTGTGGTAAGGCATGGTATGGTATGGTATAGTATGAAATTATATGGTATGGTATGGTAAGGTATGTAGGGTATAGTTTGGTATGTTTTGATATAGTAGGGTATATTGTTTGGTATGGTATGGTATGGTATGGTATGGTATAGTAGTATATGGTATAGTATGGAATGGTATAGTATGATATGGTACGGTATGGTATGGAATATCATAGTATAGTATAGTATGGTATGGTATGGTATGGTATGGTATGATATGGTATGGTATGGTATATTATAGTATAGTATGGTATGGTATAGTATGGTATAGTAGTATATAGTAAAGTATAGTATAGTATAGCATAGTATGGAAAGGTATGGTATTATATGGTTTGTTAAAGTATTGTATAGTTTGGTATAATATGGAACAGTATGGTATAGTATGGTATGGTATAGAATGGTTTGATATGGTATGGTACGGTATAGTATGGTATAGTATTATATAGTATAGTATAGTATAGTATAGTATAGCATAGTATGGTAAAGTAAGGTACGGTTTGGTATGTTAAGGTATGGTATAGTATGGTATAAAATAGTATGGTACAGTATGATATAGTATGGAATATTATGGTAAGGTATGGTATAATATAGTTTGGTATGGTATGGTATGATATAGTATGGTATAGTAAGGTATGGTATCGTATGGTAATGTATAGTTTGGTATAGTATAGTATGCTATGGTATGGTATGGTATGGTATGGTATGGTATGGCATGTTATGTTATGTTTTGTTATGGTGTAGTACTTTAAGGTATGGTACGGTATGGTATGGTATTTTATTGTATAGTATGATATGGTATGTTATGTTATGGTATGGTATAGTATGGTGTGTAACGGTATGGTATGGTATGGTATGGTATGGTATAGTAGGGTATGGTACGGCATGGTATGGTATGGTATGGTATGGTATTGTATGGTATGGTATTGTATGTTATGGTGTGGTATTGTATGGTATGGTATTGAATGGTATGTTATGGTGTGGTAAGGTATGGTAAGGTGTGTTTTGGCATGGCATAGTATGATATGGTGTGGTAAGGCATGGTATGGTATGGTATAGTATGAAATTATATGGTATGGTATGGTAAGGTATGTAGGGTATAGTTTGGTATGTTTTGATATAGTATGGTATATTGTTTGGTATGGTATGGTATGGTATGGTATGGTGTGGTAAGATATCGTATGGTATGGTATAGTATGAAATTAATATTGTATGGAAAGGTATTGTAAACTATTGTGTGGTATGGTATGGTAAGTTAACTGATAGTGTTATATTAGATAGTATCGTGTGGTTCCATATAGTATAGTACTATATATTGTTTAACACTCTGGTATGATATGGTATGATATTCAATTTTATAGAATAGTATGATATGGTATGTTATGGAATGGTATTTTATATGGTATAATAAAGTATGGTATGGTATGATATATTGTGGTGTATCATAGTATAGAATGGTATAGTTTGGTATAGTATGGTATATAATGGTAAAGTATAGTAAGGTATGGTATCGTATGGTAATGTATAGTAACGTATTGCATGGTATAGTATGGTATGGTATGGTTTGGTATGATATGATATGGTATAGTATGTTATAGTATTGTAAGGTATGGTTTGGTATGGTATGGAAAGGTATGGTATGGTATGGTATGGTATGGTATGGTATGGTATGGTATGGTAAGTTAAGGTATGGTATGGTATGGTATGGTATAGTATGGTATGGTGTGATATGCTTTGGCATGTTATGTTATGTTGTGTTTTGGTGTGGTTAGTTAATGTATGGTATGGTTTTTTATAGTATAGTATGATATGGTATGTTATGGTATGGTATGGTATGGTATGGTATAGTATGGTATGTTAAGTTATGGTGTGGCAAATATTGTAAGGTGTGGCATGGCATGGTATGGTGTGGTGTGGTGTGGTAAGGTATGATATTGTATAGTATTAAATTGTATGGAATGGTGTTTGTATGGTATGGTATGGTGTGGTGTGGTATGGTATGGTGTGTTAAGGTATGATATGGTATTGTATGGTATGGTATAGTATGGTATAGTATGGTATGGTATAGTATAGTATGGTATGGTGTGGTATGGTAAGGTATGGTAAGGTATGGTAAGGTATGATATGGTATTGTATGGTATGAAATTGTATGGAATGGTATTGTAAACTATTGTGTGGTATGGCATTGTAAGGTAACTTCTTATAGTATAAAGGATAGTATCGTATGTTTCCATATAGTATAGTACTATATATTGTTTAACATTATGGTATGATATGGTTTTTTATGGTATTGTATGATTTTGTATGTTATGGTATGGTATTTTATGGTATGGTAAGTGGAAGCAAATCATCATGTGTACTGTTCAATAGTCCCATGAAATAACTATCAAGTCACTCATCAATGACACACAGTTGAGTATGTGTATATCAGCCAATATGTGTACCAAATTGATGTTTGTGTGCGAGTTGAAGATACCAGGAAGCTGACAAATTTACATGAAATGATGCATCAGAGTTAGGAGTGAAAGATCACTCTTTGATTTGAATTGATTTGATTTAAACATATTTATTCAATTGAAAGGATTGGGTACAAGTTATCCAACTCAGTGAAACCCTCTCCTATGTACAGTGCTGACATATAATATTGAAACGCAATATATGTACAATGATATATACAGAAAAGAGAAAGATATGTTGCATAATTGCATGAAAGAAAGAAACATGAACATGTAACATATTAGGAAAGAACAATGAGTAATACTAACAATGATAGATTGAACCCGGGTTAATTGTCAAACCTTCCTGATAAAGATATATACTTTTGAACTTCCTTAAAAATCTTAATATTGTCATTGTAGGTAACATCTGCGCTGCCCTTTAACAATAAGTCTAAATTAATCAGAACTCTATTACAACATATTCTATTGATATCTCGAAACATCTGTTGCCTGATTTCATGATACATAAAACATTCCATAAAATACTGATTTTCGCAAGCAAATTTACATTTACAAGCAGGATTATCTTCGAGACCAATTTTATATAAATCATCGTTTAATCTGTTATTTGAATATCTCAGTTTAATATGGATAATGTTAAACTTTCGTTTACCAAATGAAAAATATGTTGGTGCTTTAAACTTTCTTGGGCATATATAGGATTGAAATGTTTTCATGGAAAAGGATTCTCGTAAGTGCTGTGGGAGGTTATTCCAAAGCTGTGAGCATGATGGGATATAAGATTGATGTGTACGTAGATAGGACATAGAGAGATCACGCATGTTTCTAAGGTTATGATTGGTCCTCGATTCAACTGATTGGGGCATAAGGTCACATAAGTAGGATGGAGCATTATTATTGTATATTCTATAAAATAATGATAGTTTACGGTACTGTCTTCTTTCCTTTAACGATTGCCATCCTGTCTCATGAGTTAGAGATTCACAAGAAGCATATTTAGGTAGGCCAGTAACTATCCTATCCTTCAAACTGAACTTTATCAAATTTATCGGATAAATCTGCTGAACAACCATCCCATAGTTCACAGGAATATTCAAGATGTGGTCTTATAAAAACAATGTAGATCTTATTCAGAGTATTTCTATTTAACATAAACTTTAGCTTTCTCATAGATAAAACCATCAAGGAAGTTGTTTTAACAATGGTATTGATATGTGTGCTCCACTTACAATCAGATTGAAACGTTATTCCAAGATGTTTATGAGATTTATAAAATTTCACATGCTCATTTTCAAATTTCAAATTTAGAGTCAAATTTTTTAGACTAATAAGGATAGCTTCCGTTTTGCTGTGGTAACAAGGTAACAAGGTAACAAGCCAACGGTTTGCTCAAAATGATAAAATTAGAAGATTTCTGTTTGTCTAATCTTGGATAATCCTATGGTTGGTAGATGAAAAACCCATTGATGTATCATCAGCGAACAAGTGTGCAACACAATCAAGTTCATCGGCAATGTCGTTTATATAAACGATAAACAAAAAGGTCCTAAGAACTGTTCCTTGTGGTACATCAGCAGATAAAACTTGTTGATTCAATAAAGAACCATTTATAAAAACTATTTGAGTTCTGCCATTTAGATAACATTGAACAAATTTAATCATTCCCTCGCCTATACCGTAATTTTTTAATGTATGCAATAAACCTCTGTGCCACACTCTGTCAAAAGCTTTTGAAATATCGCAAAACACCATGCTGTAATCTTCTCGTCTGCCTTTGGCATAGCAAATATTGTTATATAGCTCTATCAATTGATGGGTCATAGAATGTCCAACTTGAAATCCTGATTGATATTTGTATAACAGTTGATTGTCAAGAAAGTAATTAGATATATACTTCAAGACATTCCTTTCAAATACTTTACCCAAACAACTGATAAAGGAAATTGGTCGGTAGTTACTACAACTAGATTTATCCTTTCTTATAAAGTGGCATCACATGTGCTTCTGTCCATCTATCAGGGTAGATACCTGTAGATAAAGATTTATTGAATAACAAACACAAGGGTTTACTAACAGTTTCGGCAACATATTTTAAAAGTTTATGACTTATACCACCAGGACTGCTTGCTTTGTTAACCTTCAAGCATTTAATGATATCAGCAATTTCATTTTCATTTACTACAATATCATTAAGTCTACTTGTACGCATTTCGAAACAAGGTAGAGTTTTCTCCACATCATGCAATTGGCAAATGGATGCAAAGTATGAATTTAATGTTTCCGCTTTATCAAACGCAGATTCAGTGTGTAGGATAGTGCTCAACACAAGTTTAATGATTCAAGGGAATGAAAATTCAATGATTCAGCTGAACAAAACTTCATTGATTACCGTGATCCAAAACACAGGATCAATGATTAAAGACCATTCTAAACACAGGATCAATGATTAAAGACCATTCTAAACACAGGATCAATGATTAAAGACCATTCTAAACACAGGATCAATGATTAAAGACCATTCTAAACACAGGATCAATGATTAAAGACCATTCTAAACACAGGATCAATGATTAAAGACCATTCTAAACACAGGATCAATGATTAAAGACCATTCTAAACACAGGATCATTGATTAAAGACCATTCTAAACACAGCCTCAATGATTAAAGACCATTCTAAACACAGGATCAATGATTAAAGACCATTCTAAACACAGGATCAATGATTAAAGACCATTCTAAACACAGGATCAATGATTAAAGACCATTCTAAACACAGCCTCAATGATTAAAGACCATTCTTAACACAGGATCAATGATTAAAGACCATTCTAAACACAGGATCAATGATTAAAGACCATTCTAAACACAGGATCAATGATTAAAGACCATTCTAAACACAGGATCAATGATTAAAGGTCATGGTTAACAAACATTCCATTATCAAAAACACAAGACATACAACATACACAAGACATGTATATGCGTCCTATGACAATACGTGAGGTCTGCTGCAAATCTTTATAAAATCCGGATATGTATCATTTTAACTCTCTTTTGATTATGAAGTACAGTGCACAGTAATTGTTATTAATCTAGTGTACAGTTGAACATTTGGGATATAGCTGGTCCGTTAATCTGAATACAGAGCTCGTTCTTCACTCACATTTGATAAATAACACTTGTGACGTCATCCTATTGTTTTTTCACTCTGTTATATTTCAGTAATGGATACTTGCGTTTTTCAAATTTTGATTTCATTCAAGATTTTGAAAGTAATTTTGATGAATAGGCAATAAGCCGAATCAAATTTTGATAGGTTTCTCTCCTCGTAAGTGCCTATTATTTAAAAACAATGTGCCTGGCTTCATTTGGTCGCTTCACAGTGATGCATTGTTCTATTATTTTTGTAATCAATGTGGTTTAGAAAATAATGGGCAGTTCAAGAAAACTGCAGGTAATTAAGACTGTAAATAAGTAGCTTGCATAACATTACATAAGTATTTTATTTTCAGCTCTGTTGGCGGCCCGCAATTCTGTTTGTAGCCCAGGTCATTCAGTCTGACATGTCTGTCCCTTAAATGGTCACGTGACTTCCATAAGCCAATCAGATGAGCGAACACAGTACACTCGTTGTCTATGCTACAACCTGCTGCAAAACGTTTTGAACTTTGAGTGAAAAGATCGTGTGAACACTCTCATGTTCCTTCAGTATTGCAACTCGCATTAAACCTACGGTATATATTTGATCATTGAATGCAGGCAGATACACATTAGCAAGTCACTTTGTCACACAGTTGTACTGAACCTTTAGAAGTTCTTACAATGAACGTTACCAGTGTTGATGCATGTGCTCTATTCAGTGATCGGCGCTTCTTGTAGCTCCGTGTGCGTCTTATTGATTAAGCCAGTCATATGTTCGGGCATGCTAACCTGCTTCTAAAGTTAAACGGAGCTAACTTTCTCTTCTGAATACTGTACACATGTACTATTTCAAACCCTTTTCACCACAACGATCAACCCTGCATCTGAAGGTATCACAGCCTTAGAGCCACTCTTACGAATAGATCACTCATATCATAGCGACTGGAAACAATGCAGAGAGAACAAGCGAGATTCAGTTCATTAATGCAAATTACTCGACCATTTTGGCGTCGGTTGACACTAGTGAATCCGAATTATTCCAGAACAATTTAGAGCAGGGCTACACAGAAGGGTTTATACTTGCGTTCATAATTGTGTACATTGTAGAAAGTAGTTACCATTCATATTCAATCCTGTTGATTGTTCATGTTTACATGCGTTTAAAAATTATACATTGTCAAACTCAAACAGGGATTGTTGTGAGTATTCCGCTTCAACACAGTTGGCAGTGGTTAAAATCATGTATGAGTTTCACCCATTCCTCCGACCATGCGTCAGTGTTTGGTTTCCGTACCAGAAGAGGAAAAGCGAACAATGCAGTTATGCTTTCGCCGTTCAAGGATATCTCAAGGAACATTTTCTGATTCCATGAACACATGCTAGTCAGTTCAATAAGTAATCTGATGATTTATTGACATCGTGAATATCTTGTTTAAACATATGCCTTCAAATGATTTGTTCCAAGGGTCATTTTAATATGATCATCAGAATGTTATGATTTTCGGTAATAAAGTCGGTTATTTTGTCAACCATTTGTATGTATCGCTATTGTATGTTCACTCAAAGCATTATCAGACATAAGCTATGAAATAATAGATTTCACGTGATTGGATATTATATATGGGAGTATTACATTGACTAACATACCTTTTATTTCAAGTTAACTTCAAATACTATAGAAGCAAATGTTGGTTTTATTGAAGAAAAATTAAAGATGCACATATGCCCTATTGTTATTTCGGTTCTTCAAAAAGTGTATCAATGAATATCAGGTATGAATGTATGAGTATGTATGAATGAGTATTATTTATTAGATGAAAACGTACTACTTCAACTTCTACTACTACTACTACTACTACTACTACTACTACTACTACTACTACTACTACTACTACTACTACTACTACTACTACTACTAGTACTATTACTTCAACTACTACTACTATTACTACTACTTCTACTTTTACTTCTACTATTACTTCTTCTACTACTACTACTACTACTTCAACTACTACTACTACTACTACTACTACTTCTACTATTACCACTTCTACTATTACTTCTTCTACTACTACTACTACTACTACTTCTACAACTACCACTTCTACTATTACTTCTTCTACTACTACTACTACTACTACTACTACTACTTCTTCTGCAAATACCACTTCTACTATTACTTCTTCTACTACTACTACTACTACTTCTACTACTACTACTACTACTACTACTTCAACTACTACTACTACTTCTACTACTACTTCAACTACTACTACTACTACTACTACTATTACTACTACCACTTCTACTATTACTTCTTCTACTACTACTACTACTACTTCTACTTCTACAACTACCACTTCTACTATTACTTCTTCTACTACTACTACTACTACTACTACTTCTACTACCACTTCTACTATTACTTCTTGAACTACTACTACTACTATTTCTACTACTACCACTTCTACTATTACTTATTCTACTACTACTACTACTACTTCTACTACTACCACTTCTAATATTACTTCTTCTACTACTACTACTACTACTTCAACTACTACTACTACTACTACTTCAACTACTACTACTACTACTTCAACTAAAACTACTACTACTACTCATACTACTACTCATACTTCTTCTATCCTATGCTGCTACTACTACTACTTCTTCTACTACTACCTCTTCTACTACTACTTCTACTACTACTACTTCTACTACTACTTCTTCTACTACTGCTGCTACTTCTACTACTACTACTACTACTACTACTTCAACTACTTCTACTACTACTTCTACTACTTCTTCTACTACTGCTGCTGCTACTACTACTCTCTCACAAATTTCAAATAGGTGTGAATAATATTGGAAACATAGAGGCACATGTCTTATAAGTCGCCTTCTTTAGCAATTTAAACTGGGTATGTTTTCTTAGAACTTTGTTTTGATCCTAACTCTAGGCGAATTATTTTGTTTGGTATGTACATTATGATAAAAGATGAACATCGACATTAGCAAGCCAGGGGCGATATATATACTGTATCATTTCACAGAAACATATTGTATACAGAACATGTTCTTTGTTATTGTAGGATTTAACAGGGAATAGCTCAACGTTAAACCCAGTGCTCTCTCACCTTTGACTGCTGACATCAACTTTAACGAAACAGGTCACCAATTCAATAATAGTGTATCATATTCACGTGAATAATCGAAACTAGATACTTCCCCTAGAGGTTGAGGTTGGTGCTGACTAAGACTGATCTCATAACTATTTCTAAGTTTTGATAGAATTTTCAATCATCAGTGGATAGGTTTTAATAAATTTGTAAATTTGTTTTCTTCTTCTTATAAAACCCCGACTTTACAGACATCATCAACTACTGGAATACTGACTAACACTATTTCTTTCAAATGTTGATTTGTTTACTCTGTATGTCATGTTATAAGGTCATACGTGGCAATGTAAATGGCAATGGCAATGGGAGTGTCAGTCCGTGACCCGGTGTTGTAGAAATAGCTCTGGAAGAGCATGAGAAAGGCCTAGTTTCAATATGCACATTGACCAGGATTTACGCTTGAATAGTCACATGAATAAATCAAATCATTGCCTCTATGTTATGAAAAGAATTTAAAAGTGTGACAGCCTTACTTCATTGCTACAGGCTGTTTTCAAACTATATTGACCACAACGGAGTTAATCTCGGCTAGATTTAAATACGTATATAATAATAATTTTCCTGAGGATTATTCAGACACGGGGATATTTCAGACATCATCATCATACTGAGGTTTATCATAGCTGTCTATATATTGATCATAACAGAATTCCATTCACAAAACTAATACAGAATGTTTTTACATGTTCTCTATTCGGAAGTATTATTAAACCATATTTAAGTTCAATAGGTAATTTGTGGTTAGATGATCTATTGATACTGTACATATCGTGTTTAGACATGAAGCTTCCAATGATTTGTTCCAAGGGGGTCATTTTCAAATGATCATCATAATGTTATGATTGGCCTCCTTTCAGTAAAAAGCGGTAAATCATCGTCGTGTTACAAAGTCGGTTGTTCCATTTAAAAATATGTATCTATCGCTATTTTATGTTCACTCAAAATCACTTTTTAGCAGAAGCATTAGATATAAGAGAATCAGTCTGACTGACAGACCTTGTATTTCAAGTTTTTAAAAAATACTAGAGAAGCAAATGTGGTTTTTATTAAAAAAATAAATATACTTCAGTATACTTTCATAAACGATGAAGATCAATATCAGAAGGTTACATTTATAACAGTACATTCAATAGTACAAATTATTATACTTTTTCGGGCCGAGACGGATGTGGGATTCGAACCCACACCCTGAGAGTATGGCAACTAGCGCCAGTACTGACCGTACCAACAGCTTACCACACGGCCGTTTTGCCTTGTAGATCAACTTTCTCTAACAAATACACGTTCTATTGTTCTATTGTTTATATTTCAGTTCTTCAGTGTATCAATGAAAACAAAATGAACTCAAATCTAGAGCAATGATATTGTTGTTTTTGTTTTAATGTGGACCATTAAACATTAGGTTATAAATACAGCCATATTAAATACATTGAAAATGTATATTGTGTCAATATAATGAAACAAACATTTGTACGATTTAAAAGAAAAATAACACTATCATTGCTCTAGATTTTAGGTCATGTATACATAAATAACAATAGGGCATGTGTATATGTGTATTTATATATATATATATATCCTGTGATCAATAGACTGTCACTTGGAATCAATCGATATTGATCTAACAGTAGTAAATACGTAACAATGTACTGTTTAAACATAATAATATGGTATAATAAATGGTAAATTTGAGAAAAAATAATATGCAAACAATAATTCTACAGTTAGTGTGAAGTTAGTGTCACGTTACATAGGCAGTGAATAAAAACTATCAAAACATGTCTATATAGTTACCGCTTTAGATATAGCAACGCATGTATACATGAGTAAAACGACTCTATTTATATAACAATTCAATTTTTATAAATGATTTCAAATAAATATATTTACGTTTGTGATTCCCATATCCCATATCAAAACTATATATATCTATTTTCAAACTAAAAGGCCGTCTCTATAGCGGCATGATCCCTATCCTTCTTGTATCTATTTATATCTCACTGTTCAACGAAAGGAATTCATGGGGCAAATACACATATATTTGTTCTTACTACATATGCCATACAATTGATAAAAAAATTTCTTAGAACATTTTATTTGATCCTATCTTTGAGCCAATCATTTGTGATGGTAATGCCTATACATCATGTTAGAAGATGAACATCGACATTAGCACACCTGAGGCGATACTTCACTGTACATGTATCATTTCACAGAAACATACTGCATGCTTAACAGTTTCTATGCTATGATAGGAAATAGCTCAATGTTAAACGCAGTTTTCTCATCTTTGACCTCTGACATCTACTTTTGTTTAACGAAACAGGTCACAAATTCATTAATAGTATATCCCATCCACGTGAATAATCGAAACTATATAATTCCTCGGGAGTTCGATGTTTGTACTGACTGAATGTTGACTTATACATTGTATGTCGAGTAACTATATCAATATCGAATTTGTTCAAACACAGATACATATTCCTTAATGAGTTATACACCTGCACAGGAAAGTAATAAAACTGTACCAGTTGTTCATCCATTGTTCATTGGGATATCGTGTGTTTAAGACATTATCCAGGAAGTGTCTTCATTTTGCATTGATAACATGGTAAAATGCGCACCATGTGTGTCTTTCATATTTGGAGCCTGTTTGTAACAGCCAAGATATACTCCCTAAATGCATATAACTTTACCTCGAAAGCATTGCATTTCATTTTCATTGAACACTTCAAAAGTGAATATCAATAGTGGACAGCTATCATTGTGACTGTATGTTAGCTTTTTGATTCAGTTTAAATTGCTTACCAATAACTACGTTTAACCGAGAACATAGTGCTGAGCTGAGTGAAATCCTGCTACAGTGATACAATCTTGCTTGTGTCGAACTCTACAATGATACAATCTTGCTTGTGTCGTACTCTACAATGATACAATCTTGTTTGTGTCGTACTCTACAATGATATAATCTTGCTTGTGTCGTACTCTACAATGATACAATCTTGCTTGTGTCGTACTCTACAATGATACAATCTTGTTTGTGTCGTACTCTACAATGATATAATCTTGCTTGTGTCGTACTCTACAATGATACAATCTTGCTTGTGTCGAACTCTACAATGATACAATCTTGCTTGTGTCGTACTCTACAATGATACAATCTTGTTTGTGTCGTACTCTACAGTGATACAATATTGCTTGTGTCGAACTCTACAATGATACAATCTTGCTTGTGTCGTACTCTACAATGATACAATCTTGTTTGTGTCGTACTCTACAATGATATAATCTTGCTTGTGTCGTACTCTACAATGATACAATCTTGCTTGTGTCGTACTCTACAATGATATAATCTTGCTTGTGTCGTACTCTACAATGATATAATCTTGTTTGTGTCGTACTCTACAATGATATAATCTTGTCTGTGTCGTACTCTACAATGATATAATCTTGTTTGTGTCGTACTCTACAATGATATAATCTTGTTTGTGTCGTACTCTACAATGATATCATCTTGTTTGTGTCGTACTCTACAATGATATAATCTTGTTTGTGTCGTACTCTACAATGATATAATCTTGTTTGTGTCGTACTCTACAATGATATAATCTTTTTTGTGTCGTACTCTACAATGATACAATCTTGCTTGTGTCGTACTCTACAATGATATAATCTTGTTTGTGTCGTACTCTACAATGATATAATCTTGTTTGTGTCGTACTCTACAATGATAGAATCTTGTTTGTGCGGTACTCTACAATGATATAATCTTGTTTGTGCGGTACTCTACAATGATATAATCTTGTTTGTGTCGTACAATGATAGAATCCTGCTTGTGCCGTGCTCTACAATGATATAATCCTGCTTGTGCCGTACTCTACAATGATTTAATCCTGCTTGTGTCGTACTCTACAATGATTTAATCCTGCTTGTGTCGTACTCTACAATGATATAATCCTGCTTGTGCGGTACTCTACAATGATTTAATCCTGCTTGTGTCGTACTCTACAATGATACAATCTTGTTTGTGTCGTACTCTACAATGATATAATCTTGTTTGTGTCGTACTCTACAATGATACAGTCTTGTTTTCGTCGTACTCTACAATGATAGAATCTTGTTTGTGCGGTACTCTACAATGATATAATCTTGTTTGTGCGGTACTCTACAATGATATAATCTTGTTTGTGTCGTACTCTACAAAGATATAATCTTGTTTGTGTCGTACAATGATAGAATCCTGCTTGTGCCGTGCTCTACAATGATTTAATCCTGCTTGTGTCGTACTCTACAATGATACAATCTTGTTTGTGTCGTACTCTACAATGATATAATCCTGCTTGTGCCGTACTCTATAATGATTTAATCCTGCTTGTGTCGTACTCTACAATGATTTAATCCTGCTTGTGTCGTACTCTACAATGATATAATCCTGCTTGTGCGGTACTCTACAATGATTTAATCCTGCTTGTGTCGTACTCTACAATGATACAATCTTGTTTGTGTCGTACTCTACAATGATATAATCTTGTTTGTGTCGTACTCTACAATGATACAGTCTTGTTTTCGTCGTACTCTACAATGATACAATCTTGTTTGTGTCGTACTCTACAATGATATAATCCTGCTTGTGCCGTATTCTACAATGATTTAATCCTGCTTGTGTCGTACTCTACAATGATTTAATCCTGCTTGTGTCGTACTCTACAATGATATAATCCTGCTTGTGCCGTACTCTGCAATGATTTAATCCTGCTTGTGTCGTACTCTACAATGATAAACTGATGTTATCACTTGTCATTATACCCTCATAGTTTCTTATTTTCTCTCTCAATAGAAGATGAGTATTTTCCTGTCAACATGTTCTGAACTATGGCTTTGATCCACTCAAACAGAACAATTATACACACGCTCTTCCCATCTGACTTACTGGTTCTTGTGTGCAGCAAATTAGTCTGTCATATGTATGAAAGCTGTATATCACCTATATAACCTTGTTTTTGGAGAATGCAACATACAGTAAGATAAAGGTCATTTTTCATTGTTCAAGGTCCCAAAAAAAATGGATGACCGTGTTGGATGTTGGTATGGTGTGAATAGCACCTGTAATTTTTCCTATCATGTTGAGTATTGTATTGTGTGTTAAAATCTCCGTTTATGGTTGCAATGTACAAGAATATATACTTATGGTAAAAATGGTTGACACCCCCTAATAGTTATAGGAATGAAATGTTATATAAACAACGTAAGGTGCCAGTTTCGATTATTTTTTTGGTAAAACATGTTACTACTGCATGTATTTTGAGCATTTGCTAGTTCTCCACTTGTACTTTTTAAATACGAAAGAAAGAGGAATATAAGAAAAATTTAATTTATCCAAAAGAGTTAATTCCTTGTGTCTTGAGATCTGGGCCATTGGTATTTTGTTACAGTGTTCTCAATTTGATTCTAATAAATAATGAAAAGTTGCATTTGAAAAAAACATTCTACTGAACCCAAATATACAGAAAAAATCGTTCATGGAGTCTCATTCACACACAGTACATACGTTGCAAGTATTATATAGTTTACATCATGTGTTTGTGACATTTCATTTCGAAATACCATAATGTCGAACAATATTAATGGTCCAGGCTTTTAATTTGCTAAAATCCATTTTCTGTTTAGGGGTGTCAACCATTTTTACCATGAGTATATTTCTTGTCACCACTCATGTCGAGTTTCAGATGATGCAATTATGATTATAGATATATTTATACAAGTATTTACAGTGTGTCTATTATGTGTGTTGCAGGATGATATGTGCATGGACACGCACGATACTGATCATCTCAGACAACACCCTCCAGCGAGTCATGTCGTACTTGGCGTAGAGCTGTTATAGGTACATGTCAAATATCAAAGGCCTATCATTGACCAATTAAAATCTTATGACCAAACTAAGGTTAAAATGTTCGAAAAATGGTTCTTGCCACAAGTTCAAGGTCAAAAGGTAAAATGTTTTACCTCAGGTCTCATCACAATCGATGCCTATGTGAAGTAACAAACACCTGTTACTAACCAATCATATTTTATTGTCAACTTTTGCAGACAAACGGATAAACTGACAGCTGGACAGACGAACAGGTGGGTATAAATAACAACCTTGCGATTCGGGGACATACAAATTTATCATCAGCGAATCACCTATTCTGTGTTGTAATCTCTTTTAACTGTTAGTTCCCATTCTACAGTATCAGTATCTTTAAAATCGTTAGAGAAAAAAACAACTGTACTATATATGGATGTAACAAAAAAATACTCTTGTATAGGTACAACATGAACGTATCATTAGTGAATTACAGAATAAACGTTAAATATATATAAAAATATATATTCAGCGGATTACAAAAGGAGAAAATGTACTATTTATGAACCCTGACCGATTACTTTTGAACATATATTAAATTGAAATGATATCATGAACGAAACATAGAAATGCATAGACTATATATTGATGTACCTGAAAACTATTGGAACAGTACTAAATGAAAGTGAACAAATAACTGAACCCTATCTGGTTGTAACCGAACACTTTTGGAACAGTTTTGAATGTAAACGATGTCATTACCGAATTATAGACTAAATACAATACTGTGACATAATGTGACACTATTGGAACACGATTAGTTGTAGTGTATCTGAATGTAACTTAATTGAAGGGTTCTCAGTATTCTGTCATGTCATTAAAGACTTTGCTACAACAAGGGATAACGTATAATGTTTGACTTCAATATATTTTAAACATTCTTTAAAATCATTCATAAAGTTTTTTGTTTGTGTGTGTTTTTGTTGGCATGGATTGAATACAATGTCCACTTACACTGCTTGGTATACACATTCAACATAGTATCACAGAAATGGTTATATGAAACTACAAAGATAAGCCTGAGAATTTAGATAATCAAATGACTTTCTGGTTTCGAAGAGATCTCACACCCATTGGTAAATAACAGTTCTAAAAAGTCTCATTAAATCAACTTTTCACATCAATTCCCAACCCAAAGATAAATACGATATACAACTTTATTCTCATTTGTCTGGAAATGTAAACCTGACAGAGTGAAAAGCTTGATTGTGCAAGATTATGAAAACTTGGGGTTAAAGCACCACAGATACTAGAAACTATACTATCACAGAACATATCCCGGATCCGAAGGTTATACACAAAGAAAACTAAGTTGAAAATCTTACAAACTTGTTCTTACCAAATACTGCTTTAGCTTTTATGATAATGGGATCAAATTATCTTTTTTACCAACATACAAGAAATATTTTCTGGAATTAAGTTTTTAAAGCATGGACCACATTGCAAAGTAAAAACACTGTAAATGATATCCAAACTGAATACCTTTGGGCTAACAACAACATTCAAATTGACTAAAAAACGGGTCTGCTCAAACAATATGTTGAAGCAAACAAAAAATTAATTAATGACCTCCTTAAAATGGATAGTACATTTCTAAATTTTCCTAAAGTTCAAACTATATGTTTGGTGAAAACTAACTTTTTGGAATATACAGGTTTGAAACATTGTATAAAGAAATTCATTCGAACAAACTCACGAAATATTGATAAAAAAAAAACTTGATACGCCTTTTATTCCCGATAATTTGAAAATAATTTTCAAGGCGGCCAAAGGATGAAAACAATTTTCCCTAAACCTTATCAGATCAGATTTACTAACAAATAAGTCAATAGTTAAAAGCAAATGGGATGTCGACATGGGATCAGCTTCACAAAGAAGAGTGGAAACTATATAACTATATTCAGCTATAAATTAAAATGGTTGCAATATCTCATTGTTCACAGAATATTTACAACGAACAGAAGTGCTTTCATGTATAAATAACAAAACTCCCAAATATGTACATTTTGTAAATCTTCAATTGAAAATAATAACATATTTTGCTTAATTGTGCACTTGAAAACATTCTGTGGCGTCACCTGTTGGACTGGATCAAGTGTTAGACCGACATTAACCTAGGTCCAAATATAACACATATCATCTTTGGCTTCAACGAAAGAAGAAATGATTGAATAAATTTGGCTTTTGTTATTACCAAACATTTTATATACACCTGCAAATGTCACAATAGAAAATCGTTTATAAATGTCCTTAAATCAGTCCTCCAGGACACTTATAACGCCAGTAAGCAGATTCTCTACACTGAATGTAGATACGAACCTTTTGGTCTTCATGTCACAGTCTTTTCACCTAATTATTCAGTGTCTTGTTATATTGTAATGGAAATGTATACCATGTAAACCAACAATGAATGTGTAATGTATTTCGTGTTGAAAATATATGCTCTATGGCTCTGTATGATACCCACAAAAAAATAAGTGATGAAATGAATGAACAGTGAAGAGTGTATCATCCACATTTGAAAAAAACACAAGTCTTCTTGTTATTGATCGACTGAATACCTATCTGTATGTAATTATGTATATATACGTATATGCATATGTTTATGTATATGCACATGTATAACATATATTTCTTTATGTAGATAAATATTTATATAGATATATGTATTTGCATATGTATGGTTATAACTTAATGTATATGAATATATATATATATTCTCGCAAAACTCATCGTAAGCCTGGGTTATCCAGAAGATGATACCTTACTCACAAATACTGGCGAGTTTGAGGAGTTTGCTCCACATTAAACTTAAGTCTTATATCATCAACTTGAAACATTATTGAGTACGGGTTTGCATATTTAGATATAAAGTATTGACATAAAGGTATAAATAATACTCACCACAACTCTTTATCCAAGAATATGAAGATCTTCACCACTTAAAGTTGTAGCTCTGATTACAACTCCAAGTCTAGAAGCTGACTAGACTGGCTCGGGACACAGGACAGAGAGCTGAGTGAGAGTGAACGTCTTTGTAATCTTGCTGTGTTGTGATCTGCAAAGATATAATTCAGTTTTCAATAACCATAAACCTCTTGTCATGCTTTCTTCGGGAACATTATAACTTCTGTAAAAGACACACCTACTTCCTTACACGATACATGTGTTCTACTGTAAATCTTAATGAAATCCTCATATGCATCCTTTTATCTCTATTTCAACAGCTGTATGTACAGTTATTATGTTTGAGCAACTGTTATTCATCTGGTTTAACATTATGGGTATAGCTGGTCAGGAATAAAGAACTGGTTCTGCGTTAACATTTGTTATATCACACTTGTGACGTCATCCTATTGTTCTAACGCTCTATTACGTATCAGTAATGGATACCTGCCAATCACGAGAAGGTTTTTAACTATATTTTTATATTTTCCTAATTTTGAAAGTAATTTTGATAATTAGGCAATACGCTGCGGGTGATTTAAGCAGGCTAATCGTCTCGTCAGTCTCCATTTCTTAAAACTAATGTTCCACGGCTCCACTTGGATCATTACACCTGGATTACTTCAAACTGATACATTGTTCTAGTAATGTTGCAACGTTTGTAGTGGATGCTATCAGTGTTTACTTTCGTAGTTAAGTTTACATCTTCCCACCGATCAGTATGGTTAGGAACACACTGGACGGTGCAGTAGAACATGTTACAACGTGTAACAGTTACAACAGAGGTACCCTGCATTACTAAGTGTTTCAAAGTGTTTATTTTCAGCTCTGTTGGCGGGCCCAAGTCTGTTTGTTGCCATTGGCCAAGGTACTTTTGTCAGTCAACTTGTCACGTGATTTCCA
Source organism: Gibbula magus (assembly GCA_936450465.1). Taxonomy (NCBI): domain Eukaryota; kingdom Metazoa; phylum Mollusca; class Gastropoda; order Trochida; family Trochidae; genus Gibbula; species Gibbula magus. Next base: position 32,930,210 of record OW388298.1, read on the forward strand.
TAAGCCAATGTGATGAGAGAAGACAGTACATGTACCGTAAATCCTGTCAGTGCTACAAACTGCTGCAAAACTTGACTAGACCACGTTACTTTGTTAGACATCGTCATATACATACATTCCAAATTGCAACTCGCTGCAAATCCTGCCTTATACACTTGATCTTTGAATGCAGGCAGATACAGATTAGCAAGTCACTTTGTCAGCCAGTTGTATTTAATCTTTAGAAGTTGTTACAATGAACGTTACCAGTGTTGATGTATGTGCTCTATTCAGTGATCGGGGCTTCTTGTAGCTCTGTGTGTATTGTTGTGAAACGTTCCACTACAACACAGTCGGCGGTGTTTGAAAACAAAACAAGAGTTTTGCCCGTTCCTCCGACCACTTAGCGCGTTCGGCTTTGGATCAAGAGGTCCGGGTTTGAATCCCGCCACGGGCATGGCAACTTTGTCTTTAGTAGAGAACTGTTCTACACGCATGAAGGGTTAGGTGCAATGGTACACTGACTTTCAGGGTACAGCAAAAACACATTTGTTTCTGTTCACAAACAATTTATAATAGTTTTTCTTAGCACATTAAGATTTTCATTAGTTTTGCATTTTTCAACAGATCATGCTTGACAGTTAGTCTAAAATAATATCCCTTCACCCATCATATCCAACAACATACCGGTAGCGGGGTTTCTCTGGGGCTTCTTTCACAAAGCCACCTTTACTAAGGTTAACCTTAACTCCCATTCTTTAAAATTGCACTCAGGTTGCCTTAGTGACTTACGGTAGCATTGGTGCTTTCTGAAAGGGGACCCAGATGTATATACAGCACTGCATTACATTGAAAAATGTGAAAACGTGTGTAAATGTTTTGAGTAGGGCAAACTGACCGAAACTTTCACACCATGCGGTGTCGCCCGAACTTCGGACACTTTTCAATTGAAGCTGACGCTATGAAAATAGTAAATATTTTTTATATAATATGTTTATTTCGAAATGCTCCTTTTCAATATGTTCGATTTGTAATTTCGTTTGCTAAATACTTGATAGCTGGTTTTTCGTAAAACTAACTTTGCTCGAGGTTTATTTAATGATTTCATTAAAGAAATTGGCAATATATTTTTAATGTAAATGTTCGAGCACAATTCAGAAAATATAGGTAGCCGTATAATAAAGCAACTGTTGGTGCCATCGGGACTGTTCAAAAACCCAGCGCCTCTTTCAATTTTGGATTACTAAATGCCCAGTCCGTCAGAAACAAAACTCTGTCCACATATGATCATATTCTTGATGAAGATTATGATATTTTTGCCCTCACAGAAACATGGCTTACAGATAACGACAAATCTCTGATAAGCGAAATTGTTCCTGATAATTACAAAATATGTAGCCGGAACAGATCAAATCGGAGAGGGGGTGGAGTCTGCTTGATTTACAATCGTCCTTTTTTATCAAACAGAACAAGTTGATGACTTTCAAAGCGTTCGAGCAACTCACAGTGACATTTGACATTCAAGGAAATCCTCTTAAAATATATTGCTCTACAGGCCGCCGTCATCGCAGAAAAATAAGATCTCTAATAGTGAATTCCTTTCAGAGTTTACAGATCTCCTACAGTGTCATACTCTCGACACCGAGAATGTACTTCTCATTGGAGATTTCAACATTCACGTTGACAATGAATGTGATCTGTTTGCCAGATCCTTTGAAGATGTTCTGTCCAATTTCAACCTCAAGAACCAAACTAAAGGACCAACCCACAAGTCTGGTCACACACTCGATCTCCTCATTACCAATGAATCTCAGCAGTTCATCAATGACATCACGATCAATGACATACAGATATCAGACCATTTTCTAGTCAAGTGTTCCTTCAACTTCCCAAAACCAGATGTCCAAAGGAAATTGGTTACCTACAGAAAATCTCGAATCATAAATATCACCAGTTTTGCAAATGACATTGACTCTGTCAACTTAGAATCAATTGTCGAATCACAATCAGGCCTAAACGAGAAAACCGATGTGTTCTCAAAATCCCTGACAGAAATATTCAGCAATCACGCGCCTTTGAGAACCAAGTGTATTGTATTCCGAACTGGATGGTACAATGACAACATCAGGAAGGAGAAGCAAAAACGTCGTCAAGCAGAGAGGAAATGGCGTCGATCCAAGCTCGAGATCGATAGACAGATCTTCAGAGAGGCTCGCAACACAGTTAATGCTGCTCTCACAGATGCAAAGAAAGCCTTTTGTAACACATATACAACCTGTCATTGCCCTGCCATGACGTGTGCGAATTAATAGGTAGAGAATACTATCACATATCTTTTGAAATGATATTCGTGAAACGAGCAAGTGGTTAGGTATTTAACAAGGGAAAGGTATCGATAGAGTTCAATAGTTTGATTAACACGATAGTTAACATGACAAGCTTACATGTATTTAAATTAAAATTGTTGTTCCCACGCACACTTGAAAGTGCAACTTTGACCTACTGACCTCTGGCTTGCGTGTACCTTTGGTTAACATTGCATTGCCTCATTCAATAACATATATGTGACAAGTAAATAACGACCTTTATGAAACGAGTGCGTAGTTTGGTATCTAACAAGGGAAACATATGGAGACCATTCAGAAGTTTCATTAACATGATAATTAGACTAGCTAATTTCAATTAATTTGTTTTATTGCAATGAAATCGCTGATCCAACACTCACTGGAAAGTATCAGTCTGACCTCTTACCTCTGACCAACTGACCTCTGACCTGTATCTATCTATGGTTAACATTGCAGTGCACTCATTCAATAACATATCCACGTGAGTAATCGAAACTAAATATTTCCGCAGAAGTGTGTGGCTTGTTTTGAACATTGACTGATCTATGACATGAAACACTTATATCAATGGTTTGTGTGGTGAAATATGTACTGATCAACTGATAGACGTTTTTTTTAACCAATTGGATGGTTTGAAAATAATTCATTTGGAATATTCAGTATGTCAACGTTTCAAACATTATCAACAACATCAATCAGATGTATTACTTCCATATATTTAATCAGTAATCCATATTGATACTTGAATTTTTCCAGAATAGTTATCAGTGAGAATCTATGTCTAATTATATATAAACAGGGTGACTCAAACAATACTTATGACTAATGGGGAATAACTCTTCTAAACATATTTAACAGTTCATTTAATCATATTATCTACAAACGATTAGTTCAGTGGGCGAATGTTATGGACACACTGTAAAAAAGACAATCGAGCTTCCGGGAAAGTTACACCAAAGCATATTATATGTTTATTCTTATTGAGACCCTACAAAGAAATTAAATGTGGGATCACATGTTCAACTTTGAAATTAATGTTGTCATGCTGTTTTGAGCAAAATGAATGAAGAATGACATTGTATGATAAAGAAGTTATCATGCTCGTGTGTTTTGGGATGGTCAATATCCTGCATTAGGTATAAACACAATGTATTAGCTCGCCAAGGCTCGCAAAATACAAAGTTTATTCCTAATGCAGGATATTGACCATCCCAAAACACACTCTCGTGATAACCTTTATTTACCTCAGACAAGATTGTATTGTCCCTTGTTGTTTATATTTCCTTGAACGGATTATTATTATAGCAAATACGTAACACCCATGGCATTCAATTATACCCAGATACAGTATGGCAATGTCTGTCATATTTAACGATGATATATGCAGTGTATTCTTCCCTAGTACTGTAAGCGGTTTACAGGAACAAATAGATGAATTAGGAAACCACTTTTTGGTATGTATTTTGAATATCAACTATCTAGGTCAAATCACAGGACTACACATAAGCCCCGAGAAATTGATTTAAATCTAATGGCAAAGGTAAACATTTTAAGAAAATAATAGCATTTATTTATGGTTAACTCTTTGAGTTTAGGTTCATCTTTTTAAAGATTGTATTAACAGACAGTGTTATACTGTCCTTTGACAGTTTTTAGAAACATCTTGTTTGTCTGTCGGCTATTTATAACAACCCGGATTTAATGTCTCAATGCAAAACATTTTCTTTCAGGACATTGAAAGTAATGCATTCAATTTCTATTGAACCTTTCACCCGTGAGTATCAATAGTGAAGCTACCACTGTGACTGTATGTTTCAAGGTATGAGTTGTTGGTGTGCGCGTTAACGTTGCATGCTGGGAGACGATGACCTACCTGTATATCTCAACACGTCAGTAAAGTGAGGAATGGTCAGGGTAATAGTTGTATTGCTTACCAACAGACAAACCAGTACCCCTTATCTAAATGTCTTATAATTGTAAGATTTGTGTGATAAAATAAATGTTTATGAAAGGATTCTCACCTCATTTCGAGGTCTAAACAAACAACAAAAGAATATTCAGAAATACCTCAACAGCAAAATACACATCTACATTACCTGAACTAAAGATTGAAATATATTGACTATTTTTAGAATGCAACAGTTAAATAAAGTGTTCATGTTCATTAATAAAAGTATACAGTGGCTTGTGAAATAAATGTTTCTAACGGTTCATAAATGGGGCTGTGTAATACTTTATTCTGACTATTTATAGAGGGGCTTGTGTAATAATTGTTTCTGAATATTTATAGAAGGGCGTACATTATAATTGTTTCTTGCTATTTACAGAGATGTTTGTAAAATAATTGTTTCTGACTACCTATAGAGGGTTTTGTGCAAAACTTATACCAGACTATTTATAGAAAGGCTCGTGTAATAATTATTTCGGACTATTTAAAGAAGGCAATGTGTTATAATTGTTTCTGACTTTTTGTCATTTCTTGGATTACACACTGATCGAAAACTGGACAGTCTACCGTGTCTAATTTAAGTTCTCACCATTGCGCTGAACCTACATCTCAACTCTTGGAAGTCAGGTATATTGCAGATAAATGATGTAACTTCATTATGCTTCATTATGCTATAATAGGGTTATCATGTTGCTTAAAGTATTTACGGAATCTTACAAAATATCTGGTAGGCGTTTCTTCTGCCCGGTAGTGTATTTAATGAGGGGTTTGTGTAATAATTGTTTCTGACTATAGGGGGCTGGTGTAATAATTGTTCCTGACCATAGGGCGATGTTGTAATAATTGTTTCTGACTATAGGGGGCTGGTGTAATACTTGTTTCTGACTATTTATCGAGGGGTTTGTGTAATAATTCTTTCTGACTATAGGGGCATTTGTGTAATATTTATTTCTGACTATTTATCGCAGGGTTTGTGTAATAATTGTTTTTGACTATTTTTAGAGGGGCTTGTGTAATAATTGTTTCTGACTATTTATAGAGGGGCTTGTGTAATAATTGTTTCTGACTATTTATAGAGGGGCTTGTGTAATAATTGTGTCTAACTACTTAAAGGGGACTTAAAGGCAATGTGTAATAATTGTTTCTGACTTTTTTTTAGATGGGCATAATTGTTTCTGACTATTGGGGATGTTGTAATAACTGTTTCTGACCATAGGGGGCTGGTGTAATATTTGTTTCTGACTATTTATAGAGGATTTTGTGTAATAATTGTTTCTGACTATTTATAGAAGGGCATGCAACGTTATAATTGTTTCTGACTATAGGGGGGTTTGTGTAATAATTGTTTCTGACTATTTATCGAGGGTTATGTGTAATAATTGTTTCTGACTATTTATAGTGGGTTTTGTGTAATAATTGTTCCTGACTATGTATAGAAGGACATGCGACGTTATAATTTTGTTTGTGTAATTATTGTTTCTGACAATGTATAAAGGGGTTTGTGTAATTATTGTTTCTGACAATGTATAGAGGGGTTTGTGTAATAATTGTTTCTGACTATGTATAGAGGGGTTTTGTGTAATAATTGCTCCTGACTATTTATAGAAGGAAATGCGACGTTATAATTTTGTTTGTGTAATTATTGTTTCTGACAATGTATAGAGGGGTTTGTGTAATAATTGTTTCTGACAATGTATAGAGGGGTTTGTGTAATAATTGTTTCTGACTATTTATGTACATACATGTACATACACCAGACATGTATATTCGTCTTATGACGTGAGGTCTGCTGTAAATCTTTATAAAATCCGGATGTGTAACATTTTAACTCTCTTTTTATTATGAAGTACAGTGCACATATTTGAGTAATTGCTATTAATCTAGTATACAGTTGAACATTCGGGATATAGCTCGTCCGTTTATCTGAATACAGAGCTCGTTCTTCACTCACATTTGATAAATAACACTTGTGACGTCATCCTATTGTTCTTTCACTCTGTTAGGTTGCAGTAATGGATACTTGCTTTCTTCAAATTTTCATTTATTTTTTTAGATTTTGAAAGTAATTTTAATGAATAGGCAATAAGCCGAATACAATTGTTATAGGATACTATCCTCGTAAGTGCCTATTATTTAAAAACAATGTGCCTGGCTTCATTTGGATCATTGCGACAGCGTCACTTCATAGTGATGCATTGTTCTAATATTTGTGTAATGTTTGCAATCAATGTGGTATAGAAAATAATGGACGGTGCAAGGAAACTGCAGTTAAATAAAACTGTAAGTAAGTAGCTTGCATAACATTACTTTAAAGTATTTTATTTTCAGCTCTGTTGGCGGTCCGCAATTCTGTATGTAGCCCAGGTCCTTCAGTCTTACATATCTTTCCGTCAAATGGTCACGTGACTTCCATAAGCCAATCAGATGCTACAACCTGTTACAAAACGTTATGAACTTTGAGTGACAAGATCGTGTGAACACTCTCATGAATATTCCTTCAGTATTGCAACTCGCAGTAAACCTACCGCAGACATTTAATAATTGAATGCAGGCAGATACACATTAGCAAGTCACTTTGTCAGTCAGTTGTATTGAACCTTTAGAAGTTGTTACAATGAACGTTACCAGTCTTGATGCATGTGCTCTGTTCAGTGATAGGGGCTTATTGCAGCTCTGTGTGCGTCTTATTGATATGTGCTAGTCATATGTTCGGGCATGATAACCTGCTTCTATAGTTAAACGAAGCTAACTTTCTCTTCTGAATACTGTAAACATGTAGTATTTCAAATCCTTTTCACCACAACGATCAACCCTCCATCTGAAGGTATCACAGACTGAGAGCCACTCTTACGAATAGATCACTCATATCATAGCGCCTGGAACCAATGCCAAAGGAACAACCGAGTGCAGCAATGCAAAATACTTGACCATTTTGGCGTAGGTTGACACTAGTGAATCTACATTATTCCAGAACAATTTAGAGCAGGGCTACACAGAAGGGTTTATAGTTGCGTTCATAATTGTGGAATTGTAGACATAAGTTACCAATCATATTCCATCCTGTTGATTGTTCATGTTTACATGCGTTTAAACATTAGTCATTGTCAAACTCAAACAGGTATTGTTGTGAGTCTTCCGCTTCAACACAGTTGGCGGTGGTTAAAACCATGTATGAGTTTCACACATTCCTCCGACCATGACCATGCGTCAGTGTTTGGTTTCCGTACCATAATAGAAAAACGAACAATGCAGTTATGCTCTCGCCATTCAAGGGTATCTGAAGAAACATTTTCTGATTCCATGAACACATGCTAGTTATCGACTAAAAAGGGAATAATGTTTTTAAAAAATTAATTTCCTTTTATAAACATTTACATCTACATTACACCCTATTGCATTTTGATTCCATTTAAAAGGGTATTCATTACAGGTAAATAAATGCCAACTTCGGAATGTCAGGGGAAATGAATATTCATTATGTTAACCAAGGTTTACTGGATACTTTATGACCATTTTATCATTGTACCACATGTTAAACTCTACCCTGACTGTTTATGTATCATTACATCAGTCAGATCAACTGAACCACCTTCTGGTGGCCATTTTACTGTGAACACATTATAATGGCTGCTCGAAGAAAAATGGACTCACCTCCTCCCCCACACTCCACCAATAATCTCCACCACACTGTTAGCCTGTACCTCTTAAAGGCACTGTAGCTCGTCTTTTTGCATGTTTTGTTTTCTCAAATTCGCTATTTATCATTAAAGTTTAGAGAGTAGTACACTACACGACCCGTATCCATAGAAAACGGTTATCTTTATTGGAAGAAAATGGTGCTACGTTTAAAGCAACAGTGGTGTGGAACTCTTCAGTGTCAGAGGTAGATTTGAAGGTCTCATACGCATGCGCATTTGAAACAATATTGTTGACCATTCTATCATAGCATTATGTAAAGCTCAACTCCTCAGTTTGATCACTTTAGCCACCTTTGAGTGACCGTTTTAATGTAAACACATTGAAATTGCCGCTCGTAGTAAAATCGACTTGCGTGGATTAACTGAACAATGTATTTTCGTTTTAAAACTTCTTTTTTTTTATTGATTCAGAAGAATTATTTAGCTATTTATATCACATAAGTAATTATTTTTTCCTGAGATCACTTTATTACAGTAAGAAAAACGTGTTCCAGTGCCCTAAGTTCCTATAATCTGAACCTAAACTGGCTAAAGACAGGTGAAGTTGTTATTAATAACATGCTCCCATTTTCCTCACTAACTGTGCTATAGGTATGCCATTGGTCATTTGAAAGATCAATATGATGTCAATGACCATATTATCAAATGTTATCTTGCACTTCTTTAGATCGTAGTCTCCTCCCATGGCACCAGGAATTGTCCGAGATTGTCACAGTGTGATGTTTAACATTTTGTATACACGTAAGTACTGAACTGATGATTGACGCACTTAATAGGTGGGATGCCTTTGATGAAATATGCATGTTTAAATATATATGTTGGTGATCTATCCACAATTGTAAAGGATTAACCAGTGTTACCAGTAACCAGTGTTAAAACATACTTTATAGTTATTAAAGTAATATTGGAATGATGCTTTTTGTACACACAACTAACTTTATTTATAATAGCATTGATGTACTTATCTAGTGGAATATCAGTTAACAAGTTAACAATTCATCAACATTCTAATAGTATTCCGAGTGCAAATATGAAACGTTCCTCCTTGTATCCAAAAGAGAAAACATGCATTTAATGTGTTTCACTTTCTAGTATCAGGTTTAAAGTATTGATCAATTTCTTCAAATCGTTCATTTTGAAACATAATCAACGGTATACATCTTACATATAAAGGAGTTACTTCACAGCACGATGTGAAGATTATGTTGTAGTCCTACTGCCAAACCTATGACACATGCATAGTTTTACTCTTGGTTTGACTGCATAGCTGCCTCTATTGACTAATTTCAGTTTTGACGTTCAGAGCTACTCACAGTCAAGGTCATATACGGCAATTGGAAGGAGTGTTAGCTCGTGATCCGGTGCTGTAGAACTAGCACTGGAAGAGCATGAGAAAGTCGTAGTTTCAATAAGCACATTGACAAGGATTTACACTTGAATAGTCACATGAATATATCAAATTACTGCTTCTATGTTATAAAGAAACCTTATCATTGTGACAGCTGTTAAACTTTACTACAGGCTGTTTTCGAACGATATTGACCACAAGGGAATAAATCTCTGCTGAATTAAAAACTTTATCGTAATTTTCCTGAGGATTATTCCGACACAGGGATATTAGACATCATGTCTATCTATTGATCAAAAGAGATCTTCAGCCTCAAAACTCATACATAAGTATATAGAAAACGTAGATAGATAGATACATACATGCAATCATTCTTAGTATACAATGAATATATTTAGAAAAGACTAAGAACAGTTTTAGAAAAGAAGGTTGAATAGATTTCATAAATAGGATAAATTTGTCGATTGTAACAAAAATACAAGGAGAGTGCCTTCTTACGTTCATTATTAAGATGTGTACGCAATAAAATATTATATGAAACTCATAACAAATAACACTATTTTTACAAAGAGTACATGTTCTGCTTTCGGGAGTATCATTAAACCATATTCCAGTTCAATAAGTATTTTTTGGTCAGATGATGTATTGACTGCTTCAATATCGTGTTTAAACATACTGTATGCCTACAAATGATTTGTTCCAAGGTTCAATTTAATATGATCATCAGAACGTTATGACTTTCGGTAATAAAGTCGGTTATTTTGTCAACCATTTGAAAATATGTATGTATCGATAGTGTATGTTCACTCGAAACATTATCAAACTTAAGCTATGAAATAATAGATTTCACGGGATTTAATATTATATATGGGAGTATTACATTGACTAACAAACCTTCTATTTCAAGTTAATGAGTAACTTCAATTACTAGAGAGGCAAATACTACTACTACTACTACTTCTCATACTTCTACTACTACTACTACTACTACTACTACTACTACTACTACTACTACTTCTACTTCTCATACTTCTACTACTACTACTACTACTACTACTACTACTACTACTACTACCACTACTACTACTTCTCATACTTCTACTACTACTACTACTACTACTACTACTACTACTTCTCATACTTCTACTACTACTACTACTACTACTACTACTACTACTACTACTACCACTACTACTACTACTGCTACTACTGCTACTACTACTACTACTACTACTTCCACTACTACTACTGCTGCTGCTGCTACTACTACTACTGCTGCTACTACTATTACTACTATTACTACTATTACTACTATCACTTCTCTCTATCTCTCTCACACATTTCAAATATGAGTTAATAATATTGGAAACAAAGAGAGACATGTGTTATTAGTCGCTTTATTTTAGCAATTAAAACTGAGTATGTTTTCTTAGAACTTTGTTTTGATCCTATCTCTGAGCGAATTCTTTGGTTTGGTAATGTACTTTATGATAAAATATGAACATCGACATTAGCAAGCCATGGGCGACACTTCACCGAAATATACTGTATCATTTCACTGAAACATATTGCATATGCAGAACGTCTATGACTAATAGCAGAATGTGAAACCCAGTGCTCTCTCACCTTTGACTGCTGACATCTACTTGTGTTTAACGAAACAGGTCACCAATTCAATAATAGTGTATCATATTCACGTGAATAATCGAAACGAAATACTTCCCCTAAAGGTTGAGGTTTGTGCTGACTAAGACTGATCTCATAACTATTTCTAAGTTTTGATAGAACTTTCACTCATCAGTGGAAAGGTTTTAATATATCAAATTTGTGAACAAAATTCCTTATAAAACCCCGACTTTACAGAAATCATCAATTACTGGAATACTGACTAAAACTATTTCTTTCAAATGTTGATTTTTTTACACTGAATGTCATGTAACTATATCAACAACAAATTGTTTTAAACACAGACACTCATCCCTCATTGAGCTTCGCACCTGAGTAGGAATAAAACTGTAATAGTAACCATTACATCAATACGTGACATCGTGTGTTTTCTCAAATACATGTCTATATATGACCCTAAATAAAGCAACATACCATGTTGCTGGCAATACAAAAACACAAATGCGATCCTGTGCAATCTATTTGAAATATAGTTATTTTGACATGAAAAACATATCTGAAACTGTTCATTGCTAATACTGATAATCATATCATAAACCACATTTAGCTTGTAGTCCCTGAACAGCTTTTCTTGAAAGTTCAAGACACCAAAGTTATTTTGTGTAGTTTGACCTTGTGACTAAATAGTGCTCATCATAGACAGAGAGAGAGAGAGAGAGAGAGAGAGAGAGAGAGAGAGAGAGAGAGAGAGAGAGAGAGAGAGAGAGAGAGAGAGAGAGAGAGAGTGTGTGTGAGAGAGAGAGAATGAGAGAGGGAGGGAGAGAGGGAAGAGGGGGAAAGAGGGGAGAGAGGGGGAACGAGAGGTAAAGAGAGGGAGAGTGAGGGAGAGAGATGAGAGAGAGGGAGAGGGGGAGAGAGAGAGGGAGAGATGTGGAGAGAGAGGTATGGAGGGAGATAGAGGGGGAGAGGGGGGGAGGGAGAGATGGGGGGAGAAAGGGAGAGAGAGAGGGAGAGATGGGGAGAGAGAGGGAGGGAAATAGAGGGGGAGAGGGGGAGAGGGAGGGAGGGAGAGAGGAACATTGAATTTATACGCTCTCACAACGGACATATCGGCTGTCTGTTATATCAATCAAAACAATGATATATAATAATTGCAGTCTGATACTTAATGTACACATATAGATGAATAGTGTTGAACTTAGGTACTTCTATTTAAGCTTAATAATGTTAGCCTTTGTATTGTGTGTAAATCACTCTATAAATAGGTCACTTTGATGGAAGGACAAACTCGGATATGTATTTAAGTTGTCGAAAGTGAGACAAATATATAGTAAATAATATTGCATGTGTGAAGCGTGTTTATAACAGCAAATAGTTAATACCTTAATGCATGTCTTTTTACCACGAAATCATTAAATTTCGTTTTCATTAAACCCTTCAAAAGTGAATATCAATAGTGGACAGCTACCATTGTGACTATATGTTTCTATGTCCGTGTAGTCAGAGAGAGTGATGCATGCTGGGATTGATCTCAGGTCACCACGACCTACCTGTACCGCTAAACACGATAACAATAGCAATGGTCAGAACATTTAGCTTTTTGATTCAGCTTAAATTGCTTACCAATAACTATGTTTAACCAAGAACATAGTGCTCAGCTGAGTGAAATATTGCTTGTGTCGTACGCTACAATGATACAATATTGCTTGTGTCGTACTCTATAATGACATAATCTTGCTTGTGTCGTACTCTACAATGATACAATCTTGCCTGTGTCGTACTCTACAATGATACAATCTTGTTTGTGTCGTACTCTACAATGATACAATATTGCTTGTGTCGTACTCTACAATGATACAATCTTGCTTGTGTCGTACTCGAGATCTAGATCTAACTTAAATGGAAATTTTAGAAAATGTTGGCCATTTGGATAATGTCGCCTGATCATGAGTAGTTTTGAGCTCTTCTTTTTATTTTATGTCATATCAAATATTCAAAAGTAAAAATTTCAGTAGGAAATATTTTGTCCAGGGACTATATGATTAGTATAGTAGCAAATGTACCTAGATAGAACACCTTTGTTTTGTGTTTTAAACTCCATTAACTGTTAGTTCCCATTCTGTAGTATCTGTATCTTTCAAAATCGTTAGAGAGGAAATGACTGTACTATATATTGGTGTAACCAAATACATTTCGAACAGTACTAACTAAGCATGATATCTTTAGCGAATAAAAGAATAAAAACGTGTACTGTATATTGATATATAAGATACCTACAGCAATAAAACACAGGCGGTCAATGGGACCGACAGCGTGCTTTATGAGACAATAAAACATGCTCGTGATTTTAGACGAGAGTTTAAGCGTCGCTTAGCAAATGACGTCACATTTTACGTCACTTTGATTGTTCAATGGTAGAGAATGTGTTCTTTCGACGGGAGGCATTAATATTTTCAAAATATAGTTTATACAAACAACATAATATCTCCACGGTTTTTATAGAAAAGCGAGTAACTTTTTAAGGGCATCTCATATAAGAAATTGAAGACTCGTTGTTGTGCTTTATCGTAGAATAAAACATATCAGAGAGCATAAAACACTCAGGGCTGCGCCCTTCGTGTTTTATGCTCCCTTCTATGTTTTCTTTCAACGATAAAGCACGCCAACTCGTCTTCTATTTCTTAAATAACAGAAATATTATTGGAACATTAGTAAATCGTCAAAATGTGTTTGTTAAACATTAATACCCCCGGATATAATCATATCTTAATATCAAAATATCAAAATATCAAAATATCAAAATTGAATAACAATATCGCATATGAATGAGTATAGGTAGATATGAAAGATGTATGTCACCTACAAATGAAACATTTTGAGAGAATGCAACATGCAGTAAGATAAAGGCATTTTTTAATTTTTCAAGGTCAAAATGTATAAGTCTCTTCAAAATGGATTAACATGTCAAGTATCAAAGGCCTATCACTGACAAATCAAAACCTTTTGACAAATACATCATTAGCGAATCACCTGTTTTTGTGTTGTAATCTCCATTGACTGTTAGTTCCCATTTTACAGTATCAGTGTCTTTCAAAATCGTTAGAGAAGAAATAACTGTACTATATCTGGATGTAACAATAATACTCTTGTATAGGTAAACAATGAGCGTATCATCAGCGATTTACAGAAGAACGTTTGTGTTGTATTTGGATATACCTGAGTGCTATTGGAACAATAGTAAATGAAACATTTATTATCAGCTAATTATAAAAGAAGGAACTGTACTATTTATCGACGTGACCATTTACTTATGAATATATATTAAATTGAAATGATATCATGAACGAAACAGAAGAAATGAATAAACTATATCTTGATGTAATTGAATACTATTGGAACAGTACTGAATGAAAATGAACACATAACTGAACCCTATCGGGATGTAACCGAACACTTTTGAAACAGTACTGAATGAAAATGATAATACTATTGGAACAGTACTGAATGAAAATGAATGAATGAAAGTGCTTTCATTTATAAATAACAAAACTCCCAACTGTGTACATATTGTAAATATTTTGCCGTTTGATGCATTGTAAAACTTCTGTGGCGCCACCTGTTGGACTGGATCACATGTTAAACTGATATAAGCCAAGAGCCCAATATAACACATGTTATGTTTGGCTACAAAGAAAAACAAATGATGGTATAAATTTGACTTTTGTTATTAACAAACATTTTATATACACCTGCAAATGTCAAAATAGAAAACCGCATATAAATGACCTTAACTCAGTCCTCCAGGACTCTTATAACGCCAGTAAGCAAATTCTCTACACTTAATGTAGATATGAACAACTCATGTCATTTTGGTCTTCATGCCACAGTCTTTGCACATAATTATTTACTGTCTTGTTATATTGTAATGGGAATGTATACCCTGTAAACTAACCATGCCAACCTGAATGTGCAATGTAGTTCATGTTGAAAATATATGCTCTATGACTCTGGTACCAACGGAAGCGTATTAGTGTCACAGTGAAAAAAAAATCTATCACACTATATCCTACGTAGGACTTAGTATCTCCTACGTAGGACATAGTATCTCCTACGTAGGATTAGTATCTCCTACGTAGGACATAGTTAGCCTATCGAGTTAGTATCTCCTACGTAGGTGATAGTATCTCCTACGTATTGTCTTTCCGTTACTGCTCCCTTAGTGTCCATTTCGTTAGTGATAGTTTCCGAATATACTGTTACAGTTTGTTTCAAATAATTATAAATATTTGCACATTATTTTTCTCAGATTTGCCATTTGTTATTTAAGATTATACAATATTGTGTTACGTTAGATGGTAAAACATCCTATTACACGACCCGACAGGCCGCATGTATAGAAAACGGTTATCCGTATTGGTAGAAAAAGGGGCGACGTATATAGGGAGCATTTTATGGAACTCTTCAGTATGAGAGATAGATTTGTAGGTGTCATGCGATTTTGAGAGTTAAGACAGATTGTTGACCATTCCGTCATATTGTTATATTAAAAACTATATTATTGGGTGATTAGTTCTCGCTACGTCAGTCAGAACGCCACAATCGAGCGGCCTTTATTGTTGAGTAATGTTTTGAATGACGTCGTGTAAAAAATGTCCAACACCATGTTCAAAGTGTAATTAGGTCGCTTGTAATGACCGAGGATTTTCATTTCACGGAAATATTGACTGTACTTGAATTATTGAAGGAGTTTAAAACTGATATTCCAAAACATTAATAGGAAAACCGCAATCATATAATGTTTTGCAACAATGTAGAGATCTGCCGTGAACTATTGAATTAATATCAGTTTATTAAATATAATCGTTCAGTACAAAACTATACCTGATTGCATAAAACATGATGGCTCAAACAACTCTACTTCGATCAATATATAAAATACTTAAAGGCGCTCTAGCACGTTTTTCTTAATGATAAAAAATTCTCACGAAAAGGTAAAAAAGTCTTACCAAATGCTAAATAATACCCCCGAATAAAAAAAACAGAGTTCTACAACGAATGTACAGTTTTCGTTTAAGCCATGCGAGTCCATTTCCCTTCGAGTGGCCATCGACTGTAGCGATACCTAAACACTCAAAGTAGAGTTTTGAATATGGAACCATGATAGAATGGTCAATTGTCTTGTTGTCTGAACTCTCAAATTACCTACAAATCTACCTCTCACACTGAAGAGTTCAACACCACTGTCGCTTTATAAACGTCGCACCATTGTATTTCAATAGGGATAACCTTTTTCTATGGATGCAGGCTTATCGGATCGTGTAACGCGATGTCTTACCCTCTAACATAACAATATATTGTTTCAACTGTAAAGTACATGGCAATTTTGAGAAAACAAAATACAGTTACAGTGTCTTTAAAGCTTTTTAACGGCCATATATACTATAATATACTTATACATCATACCACCATATACACAATATTTTTTATGGGCATTCTAGAAAGTGTGGTGATGAAGAATGAAGAACAATTTGATGGATACACAACTTCTTTATTCTATGTCGAAACGTCGCCTACATAGAATAAATAAGTTGGGTATTCATCAAATTGTTCTTCATTCTTCATATACACGAGAGTTAACATACAATATACGCGTATACATGTGTTTAATACAATTGTGATAAAACGCTAGATGTGATAAAGTGGTCCTGACTTTATAGAATGTATCTCCTACGTAGGAGATACTAAGTCCTACGTAGGAGATACTAAGTCCTACGTAGGAGATAGTATCAACTTTATCCTCAGGGAGGTTTACATTACAGTAATCGGTATTAGTTATTCTTTCAACTACCATTTGAATATATTTATATATATATATATATATATATATATATATATATATATATATATATATGGAAAAAATATGGATTTAGAAGTAGAAATCATCCATTTTAATGGATATATATATATTTATATATATATATATATATATATATGTATTTGGATATGTATAATTACAACGTTATGTATATGAATAGATAAATATTCTCGCAAAACTCATCGGAAGCCTGGATTATCAAGAAGATAAAACCTTACTCACAAATACTGGCGAGTTTGAGGAGTTTGCTCCATATTAAACTATATTCTTATATCATCAACTTGAAACATTATTGAGTAAGGTTTTGACTATTTAGATATAAAGTATTGACATAAATGTATAAATAAAACTCACCACAACTCTTTATCCAAGAATCTAAAGATCTTCACTACTTAAGGTTGTATCTCTGATTACAACTCCAGGTCTAGAACTGGCTAGACTGGCTCGGGACACAGGACAGAGAGCTGAGTGAGAGTGAACGTCTTTGTAATACTGTTGTGCTGTGTTCTGCAATGATACAATTCAGTATTCAGTAATTAGAAACCTCTTGTCATGCTTTCTTAGGGAACACTGTAACATACCTGCTTCATAACACAGCGCTTCCGTTTTGATGTAAATTTGTATGTAATCCTGATATGCATCCTTTTATTTCTCTTTAATTGTTATATGTATGTCTTTCTATTCTGCAATGATACAAGAAAGTATTTAGTACCTGACGCAATGAAAATAGTAAATATTGTTTATATAATATGTTTATTTTGAAATGCTCCTTTTCAATATGTTTGATTCGAAATTTCGTTTGATAAATACTTGATAGCTGGTTTTTCGTAAAAAAAACTTTGCTCAAGGTTTATTTAATGATTTCATTAAAGAAATTTTCAATATATTTTTAATGTAAATGTTCGAGCACAATTCAGAAAATATAGATAGCTGTATAATAAAGCAAATTGTTTGTGTATACAAAAAAACATAATGTATTTAAAATGATTTGAAATATTGATACTTTTCTGGGGTCAAGTATAAAGATTTTGATAATATATGAAATCACCTTGGTTCAGACAGTTTTGATCATCTTCGGACATGATAACCTTTTAATTGTGAACACCTGTATGGTTTTAAATGACTGAGGAAAAAGGGAAATATGTAGAAACAATAAAGTTTCACTGAGGATAACAAACATATGTTATGAAAATATAAGTTTAGTTCTAACAGTATATATGAGTCAATGTGATTGTGATGTCATATAATCTGACGATGCGTGTGTCAGTTGCTAGAATTTATCATCGGAAAGCATACTCTGTATTAAGTACATACCACTTCCTGTAGTTTAGCTACGGATATATTGTTGTTCATGAACTATTTAAAACGTGTTTTTGGATATTAAGAATCATTTTTATAAACAGTTTAAAGCATTGATCATGCTGGAACATTAGGTGGTTATGTCCGAAGCCTAGTGATTCAGCTTGCATTCCCTCTAGATCTTCTAAGAGTATAGATGATGACAACAGAGTCAAGTGATTCAGCTTGCATTCCCTCTAGATATTCTAAGAGTATAGATGGTGGCAACAGAGTCAAGTGATTCAGCTTGCATTCCCATGTCATCACATGATTTTTGGATATTAAGAAACATTTTCTATGAACAGTTTAAACCTTTGATCATGCTGGAACATTAGATGGTAGTGTCCGAAGTGAGGTCGAACTGTCCTAACTTGGGTGGATTGATTAAGCAATTAAAACTGTTATTTCTCGAATAATCTGAAGCAAATCTTCCTTCTCATGTCGATTTATCGATTAAAATACTCCATATTCAATATTTCGAATTGCTGAACATGACATTTTAAGTTAATAACTTATAATGCAGACTTTCATAATATTTGATTCGGATGAATCAAACTTCAGTCACTTCGCTCCTCAATAAGTGGTACAAGTGTAAAGTACACATACACATTGGTCAATATGTGGTACAAGTGTAAAGTACACATACACATTGGTCAATAGGTGGTACAAGTGTAAAGTACACATACATATTGGTCAATATGTGGTACAAGTGTAACGTACACATACACATTGGTCAATATGTGGTACAAGTGTAACGTACACGTACACATTGGTCAATATGTGGTACAAGTGTTAAGTACACATACATATTGGTCAATGTGTGGTACAAGTGTAAAGTACACATACACATTGGTCAATGTGTGGTACAAGTGTAAAGTACACGTACACATTGGTCAATATGTGGTACAAGTGTAAAGTACACATACACGTTGGTCAATATGTGGTACAAGTGTAAAGTACACGTGCACATTGGTCAATGTGTGGTACAAGTATAAAGTACACGTACATATTGCTCAATATGTGGTACAAGTGTTAAGTACACATACACATTGGTCAATATGTGGTACAAGTGTAAAGTACACGTACACATTGGTCAATATGTGGTACAAGTGTAAAGTACACGTGCACATTGGTCAATATGTGGTACAAGTGTAAAGTACACATACACATTGGTCAATATGTGGTTCAAGTATAAAGTACACATGCACATTGGTCAATATGTGGTACAAGTGTAAAGTACACGTACACATTGGTCAATATGTGGTACAAGTGTAAAGTACACATACACATTGGTCAATATGTGGTTCAAGTATAAAGTACACATGCACATTGGTCAATATGTGGTACAAGTGTAAAGTACACGTACACATTGGTCAATAGGTGGTACAAGTGTAAAGTACATATACACATTGGTCAATGTGTGGTACAAGTGTAAAGTACACATACACATTGGTCAATATGTGGTGCAAGTGTAAAGTACACATACATATTGGTCAATATGTGGTACAAGTGTAACGTACACGTGCACATTGGTCAATATGTGGTACAAGTGTAAAGTACACATACACATTGGTCAATATGTGGTACAAGTGTAAAGTACACATACACATTGGTCAATATGTGGTACAAGTGTAAAGTACACATACACATTGGTCGATATGTGGTACAAGTGTAAAGTACACATACACATTGGTCAATACGTGGTACAAGTGTAGAGTACACATACACATTGGTCAATATGTGGTACAAGTGTAAAGTACACATACACATTGGTCGATATGTGGTACAAGTGTAAAGTACACATACACATTGGTCAATGTGTGGTACAAGTATAAAGTACACATACACATTGGTCAATACGTGGTACAAGTGTAAAGTACACATACACATTGGTCGATATGTGGTACAAGTGTAAAGTACACGTGCACATTGGTCAATGTGTGGTACAAGTATAAAGTACACGTACATATTGCTCAATATGTGGTACAAGTGTTAAGTACACATACACATTGGTCAATATGTGGTACAAGTGTAAAGTACACGTACACATTGGTCAATATGTGGTACAAGTGTAAAGTACACGTGCACATTGGTCAATATGTGGTACAAGTGTAAAGTACACATACACATTGGTCAATATGTGGTTCAAGTATAAAGTACACATGCACATTGGTCAATATGTGGTACAAGTGTAAAGTACACGTACACATTGGTCAATATGTGGTACAAGTGTAAAGTACACATACACATTGGTCAATATGTGGTTCAAGTATAAAGTACACATACACATTGGTCAATACGTGGTACAAGTGTAGAGTACACATACACATTGGTCAATATGTGGTACAAGTGTAAAGTACACATACACATTGGTCGATATGTGGTACAAGTGTAAAGTACACATACACATTGGTCAATGTGTGGTACAAGTATAAAGTACACATACACATTGGTCAATACGTGGTACAAGTGTAAAGTACACATACACATTGGTCGATATGGGGTACAAGTGTAAAGTACACATACACATTGGTCAATATGGGGTACAAGTGTAAAGTACACATACACATTGGTCAATATGGGGTACAAGTGTAAAGTACACATACACATTGGTCAATATGTGGTACAAGTGTAAAGTACACGTGCACATTGGTCAATGTGTGGTACAAGTGTAAAGTACACATACACATTGGTCAATATGTGATACAAGTGTAGAGTGCACATACACATTGGTCAATATGTGGTACAAGTGTAAAGTACACATACACATTGGTCAATGTGTGGTACAAGTGTAAAGTACACATACACATTGGTCAATATGTGGTACAAGTGTAAAGTACACGTGCACATTGGTCAATGTGTGGTACAAGTGTAAAGTACACATACACATTGGTCAATATGTGATACAAGTGTAGAGTGCACATACACATTGGTCAATATGTGGTACAAGTGTAAAGTACACATACACATTGGTCAATGTGTGGTACAAGTGTAAAGTACACATACACATTGGTCAATACGTGGTACAAGTGTAAAGTACACATACACATTGGTCAATATGTGGTACAAGTGTAAAGTACACGTGCACATTGGTCAATGTGTGGTACAAGTGTAAAGTACACATACACATTGGTCAATATGTGATACAAGTGTAGAGTGCACATACACATTGGTCAATATGTGGTACAAGTGTAAAGTACACATACACATTGGTCAATGTGTGGTACAAGTGTAAAGTACACATACACATTGGTCGATATGTGGTACAAGTGTAAAGTACACGTGCACATTGGTCAATGTGTGGTACAAGTATAAAGTACACGTACATATTGCTCAATATGTGGTACAAGTGTAAAGTACACATACACATTGGTCAATATGTGGTACAAGTGTAAAGTACACGTACACATTGGTCAATATGTGGTACAAGTGTAAAGTACACATACACATTGGTCAATATGTGGTACAAGTGTAAAGTACACATACACATTGGTCAATATGTGGTACAAGTGTAAAGTACACATACACATTGGTCAATATGTGGTACAAGTGTAAAGTACACGTACATATTGCTCAATATGTGGTACAAGTGTAAAGTACACATACATATTGGTCAATATGTGGTACAAGTGTAAAGTACACATACATATTGGTCAATATGTGGTACAAGTGTAAAGTACACGTACATATTGCTCAATATGTGGTACAAGTGTAAAGTACACATACATATTGGTCAATATGTGGTACAAGTGTAAAGTACACATACATATTGCTCAATGTGTGGTACAAGTGTAAAGTACACGTACATATTGCTCAATATGTGGTACAAGTGTAAAGTACACATACATATTGGTCAATATGTGGTACAAGTGTAAAGTACACATACACATTGGTCAATATGTGGTACAAGTGTAAAGTACACATACACATTGGTCAATATGTGGTACAAGTGTAAAGTACACATACACATTGGTCAATATGTGATACAAGTGTAGAGTGCACATACACATTGGTCAATATGTGGTTCAAGTATAAAGTACAAATACACATTGGTCAATATGTGGTACAAGTGTAGAGTGCACATACACATTGGCCAATATGTGGTACAAGTGTAGAGTGCACATACACATTGGTCAATATGTGGTACAAGTGTAAAGTACACATACACATTGGTCAATATGTGGTACAAGTGTAAAGTACACATACACATTGGTCAATATGTGGTACAAATGTAAAGTACACATACACATTGGTCAATATGTGATACAAGTGTAGAGTGCACATACACATTGGCCAATATGTGGTACAAGTGTAAAGTACACATACACATTGGTCAATATGTGGTACAATTGTAGATTACACATACACATTGGTCAATATGTGGTACAAGTGTAGATTACACATGCACATTGGTCAATATGTGGTACAAGTGTAGAGTACACATACACATTGGTCAATATGTGGTACAAGTGTAGATTACACATACACATTGGTCAATATGTGGTACAAGTGTAGATTACACATGCACATTGGTCAATATGTGGTACAAGTGTAGAGTACACATACACATTGGTCAATATGTGGTACAAGTGTAGATTACACATACACATTGGTCAATATGTGGTACAAGTGTAGATTACACATGCACATTGGTCAATATGTGGTACAAGTGTAGAGTACAAAATGAGAACTGTACTGAATATAACATACGAATTATGTAGAGAAAGACATTTGATGTTGGCTATATACAACATGATTAGAAACCTTCCATCCAGGTCATACGATGGGTGACATTTAAACTGCTGTCGTTTTCCATTTCAACCATTAACTGTTAATAAAGAAGTTGATCATCGATGAAATATCTTTGTCTTTCCACTGTTATTGTTTTTTTGACTACAAAACACAGCTCATGGTTAAAGCTTCTGAGTGGTTAGTAAACGAACTGTAGAACCTGATCACGAAAAGTTTCTTGTCTAAGTTCTCAGTTTTGTTTAACCTTATGACACATACCAAAATACTGAATTTGTGTCAAGATGTCAGTCAAAACCAAGCCACACAAAAATTTAACTGAAAAGTAAATTGTCACTTAAGAATTATGTTAATAGAAAAAGAGAAGCCCCGCTTTACCAAAGTTTTGACACAGTTTGATGGAACAGAACTTTTAATGCAATGGTCAGGTGACTTCAAAACTTCAATCAGATGAGATCATACACTGCAGTCATACACTAATGAATCCCGTCCAGGTACGAGCTTGCTGTAAACCCTTCGATCTAGTCTAGATTGTAAAGGCAAACAGATTCACTTTAATTTTGAATCCAAACAAGTCGAACAATGAACAGTTTGAGGTGTTGCTACATTCTTTCTGTTCAGTGATTGTTGCTTGGTGTTACCGACAGGGACTGTTCATATTTAGTGTCAAGCCGACCTCACTCGAATTTATTCATGCCTTATCAAGATTATGTGAGGGTGAAGATTTTGGTTATAGCCTCTCAAACGTGGACTGCAAGACTCTATCTGTCTCTGTCTCTGTATGTTTGTCTGTCTGTCTTACTGACTGTTTGTCTGTCTGTCTGTCAGACAGCCCGCGTGCCTGTCTGTCTGTCTTCTCTGTCTGTGTTTCTCAATAACCCAAGGCGAATTGATCAGCAAGAGTTAACAAGAGTCACTAACAGGGGATACTGGTTACTCTCTATCTCTCTTTCTCTTTCTGTAATAGACTGTCAAAATCCCGCTCTCTTTATCTATCTGCCTTAATTATCTCTCTCTTACTCTCACTCTCTCACTCTTTATCTCCTTCATTCTCTCCTCCTCTCTCCTCCACTCCCTTTCCCCTCTATCTATCTCTCTCTCACACTCTCCAACTCTCTCTCTAATTTTGATTCTCTCACTTTCCCTCTCACTGTCTCTCACTGTCTCTCTCTCTCTCTCTCTCTCTCTCTCTCTCTCTCTCTCTCTCTCTCTCTCTCTCTCTCTCTCTCTCTCTCTCTCTCTCTCACTCTCTCACTCTCTCACTCTCTTAAAATGGAATATGCTTGAATATAGTCTTTGAGGGGCATTTAGATGTGGCATACATGGAGAACGTTGTGTATCAACACCATATAGAAGTTGAATCTTGGTATGTTACACGTGTATACATCAAGCTTGTACAGCAGAACTATTTGGAGAAATAGCACAACCATAAGATAGTTAAACTGCATATATAATACATACAATATATGGAACTGTTTACTCTGCCATGTTCTGTGGTTGTAAGTAGAAGTTGGTTTGAATGTTGGACATTGTAAAAGTATGACTTCCTCTGTGCTATGATCATTTCTTATATTCGACAAACAAGGAGAATTCGAATCAAAACATTACACACAAAACAGTACATTTCCAAATATATATTAACTTTTTATGACTTCATGGTGAGGCAGTTATATAGAGTAAAGTAAATATGACTGACATCTAAGCAAAGGGAATAGATGTATTCAAGGGGGATACGTTATATGTTCAGTGCAGTTATATAGAGTAAAGTAAATATGACTGACATCTAAGCAAAGGGAATAGATGTATTCAAGGGGGATACGTTATATGTTCGGTGCAGTTATATAGAGTAAAGTAAATATGACTGACATCTAAGCAAAGGGAGTAGATGTATTCAAGGGGGATACGTTATATGTTCGGTGCAGTTATATAGAGTAAAGTAAATATGACTGACATCTAAGCAAAGGGAGTAGATGTATTCAAGGGGGATACGTTATATGTTCAGTGCAGCTATATAGAGTAAAGTAAACATGACTGACATCTAAGCAATGGGAGTAGATGTATTCAAGGGGGATACGTTATATGTTCAGTGCAGTTATATAGAGTAAAGTAAATATGACTGTCATCTAAGCAAAGGGAGTAGATGTATTCAAGGGGGATACGTTATATGTTCAGTGCAGTTATATAGGGTAAAGTAAATATGACTGACATCTAAGCAAAGGGAGTAGATGTATTCAAGGGGGATACGTTATATGTTCAGTGCAGTTATATAGAGTAAAGTAAATATGACTGACATCTAAGCAAAGGGAGTAGATGTATTCAAGGGGGATACGTTATATGTTCAGTGCAGTTATATAGGGTAAAGTAAATATGACTGACATCTAAGCAAAGGGAGTAGATGTATTCAAGGGGGATACGTTATATGTTCGGTGCAGTTATATAGGGTAAAGTAAATATGACTGACATCTAAGCAAAGGGAGTAGATGTATTCAAGGGGGATACGTTATATGTTCAGTGCAGTTATATAGAGTAAAGTAAATATGACTGACAACTAAGCAAAGGGAGTAGATGTATTCAAGGGGGATACGTTATATGTTCAGTGCAGTTATATAGAGTAAAGTAAGTATGACTGACATCTAAGCAAAGGGAGTAGATGTATTCAAGGGGGATACGTTATATGTTCGGTGCAGTTATATAGAGTAAAGTAAATATGACTGACATCTAAGCAAAGGGAGTAGATGTATTCAAGGGGGATACGTTATATGATCAGTGCAGTTATATAGAGTAAAGTAAATATGACTGACATCTAAGCAAAGGGAGTAGATGTATTCAAGGGGGATACGTTATATGTTCAGTGCAGTTATATAGAGTAAAGTAAGTATGACTGACATCTAAGCAAAGGGAGTAGATGTATTCAAGGGGGATACGTTATATGTTCAGTGCAGTTATATAGAGTAAAGTAAGTATGACTGACATCTAAGCAAAGGGAATAGATGTATTCAAGGGGGACACGTTATATGTTCAGTGCAGTTATATAGAGTAAAGTAAATATGACTGACATCTAAGCAAAGGGAATAGATGTATTCAAGGGGGATACGTTATATGTTCAGTGCAATTATATAGAGGAAAGTAAATATGACTGACATCTAAGCAAAGGGAGTAGATGTATTCAAGGGGGATACGTTATATGTTCAGTGCAGTTATATAGAGTAAAGTAAATATGACAGACATCTAAGCAAAGGGAATAGATGTATTCAAGGGGGATACGTTATATGTTCAGTGCAGTTATATAGAGTAAAGTAAATATGACTGACATCTAAGCAAAGGGAGTAGATGTATTCAAGGGGGATACGTTATATGTTCAGTGCAGTTATATAGAGTAAAGTAAATATGACTGACATCTAAGCAAAGGGAGTAGATGTATTCAAGGGGGATACGTTATATGTTCAGTGCAGTTATATAGAGTAAAGTAAATATGACTGACATCTAAGCAAAGGGAGTAGATGTATTCAAGGGGGACACGTTATATGTTCAGTGCAGTTATATAGAGTAAAGTAAACATGACTGACATCTAAGCAAAGGGAGTAGATGTATTCAAGGGGGATACGTTATATGTTCGGTGCAGTTATATAGAGTAAAGTAAATATGACTGACATCTAAGCAAAGGGAGTAGATGTATTCAAGGGGGATACGTTATATGTTCGGTGCAGTTATATAGAGTAAAGTAAATATGACTGACATCTAAGCAAAGGGAATAGATGTATTCAAGGGGGATACGTTATATGTTCGGTGCAGTTATATAGGGTAAAGTAAATATGACTGACATCTAAGCAAAGGGAGTAGATGTATTCAAGGGGGACACGTTATATGTTCGGTGCAGTTATATAGAGTAAAGTAAATATGACTGACATCTAAGCAAAGGGAATAGATGTATTCAAGGGGGATACGTTATATGTTCGGTGCAGTTATATAGAGTAAAGTAAGTTTGACTGACATCTAAGCAAAGGGAGTAGATGTATTCAAGGGGGATACGTTATATGTTCAGTGCAGTTATATAGAGTAAAGTAAATATGACTGACATCTAAGCAAAGGGAGTAGATGTATTCAAGGGGGACACGTTATATGTTCAGTGCAGTTATATAGAGTAAAGTAAGTATGACTGACATCTAAGCAAAGGGAATAGATGTATTGAAGGAGGATACGTTATATGTTCAGTGTAGTTATATAGAGTAAAGTAAATATGACTGACATCTAAGCAAAGGGAGTAGATGTATTCAAGGGGGATACGTTATGTGTTCAGTGCAGTTATATAGAGTAAAGTAAGTATGACTGACATCTAAGCAAAGGGAGTAGATGTATTCAAGGGGGATACGTTATATGTTCAGTGCAGTTATATAGAGTAAAGTTAGTATGACTGACATCTAAGCAAAGGGAATAGATGTATTCAAGGGGGATACGTTATATGTTCAGTGCAGTTATATAGAGTAAAGTAAATATGACTGACATCTAAGCAAAGGGAGTAGATGTATTCAAGGGGGATACGTTATATGTTCAGTGCAGTTATATAGAGTAAAGTAAATATGACTGACATCTAAGCAAAGGGAGTAGATGTATTCAAGGGGGATACGTTATATGTTCAGTGCAGTTATATAGAGTAAAGTAAATATGACTGACATCTAAGCAAAGGGAGTAGATGCATTCAAGGGGGATACGTTATATGTTCAGTGCAGTTATATAGAGTAAAGTAAATATGACTGACATCTAAGCAAAGGCAGTAGATGTATTCAAGGGGGATACGTTATATGTACAGTGCAGTTATATAGAGTAAAGTAAATATGACAGACATCTAAGCAAAGGGAATAAATGTATTCAAGGGGGATACGTTATATGTTCAGTGCAGTTATATAGAGTAAAGTAAATATGACTGACATCTAAGCAAAGGGAATAGATGTATTCAAGGGGGATACGTTATATGTTCAGTGCAATTATATAGAGGAAAGTAAATATGACTGACATCTAAGCAAAGGGAGTAGATGTATTCAAGGGGGATACGTTATATGTTCAGTGCAGTTATATAGAGTAAAGTAAATATGACAGACATCTAAGCAAAGGGAATAGATGTATTCAAGGGGGATACGTTATATGTTCAGTGCAGTTATATAGAGTAAAGTAAATATGACTGACATCTAAGCAAAGGGAGTAGATGTATTCAAGGGGGATACGTTATATGTTACGTGCAGTTATATAGAGTAAAGTAAATATGACTGACATCTAAGCAAAGGGAGTAGATGTATTCAAGGGGGATACGTTATATGTTCAGTGCAGTTATATAGAGTAAAGTAAATATGACTGACATCTAAGCAAAGGGAATAGATGTATTCAAGGGGGATACGTTATATGTTCAGTGCAGTTATATAGAGTAAAGTAAATATGACTGACATCTAAGCAAAGGGAATAGATGTATTCAAGGGGGATACGTTATATGTTCAGTGCAGTTATATAGAGTAAAGTAAATATGACTGACATCTAAGCAAAGGGAGTAGATGTATTCAAGGGGGATACGTTATATGTTCAGTGCAGTTATATAGAGTAAAGTAAATATGACTGACATCTAAGCAAAGGGAGTAGATGTATTCAAGGGGGACGCGTTATATGTTCAGTGCAGTTATATAGAGTAAAGTAAACATGACTGACATCTAAGCAAAGGGAGTAGATGTATTCAAGGGGGATACGTTATATGTTCGGTGCAGTTATATAGAGTAAAGTAAATATGACTGACATCTAAGCAAAGGGAGTAGATGTATTCAAGGGGGATACGTTATATGTTCGGTGCAGTTATATAGAGTAAAGTAAATATGACTGACATCTAAGCAAAGGGAATAGATGTATTCAAGGGGGATACGTTATATGTTCGGTGCAGTTATATAGGGTAAAGTAAATATGACTGACATCTAAGCAAAGGGAGTAGATGTATTCAAGGGGGACACGTTATATGTTCGGTGCAGTTATATAGAGTAAAGTAAATATGACTGACATCTAAGCAAAGGGAGTAGATGTATTCAAGGGGGATACGTTATATGTTCAGTGCAGTTATATAGAGTAAAGTAAATATGACTGACATCTAAGCAAAGGGAGTAGATGTATTCAAGGGGGACACGTTATATGTTCAGTGCAGTTATATAGAGTAAAGTAAACATGACTGACATCTAAGCAAAGGGAGTAGATGTATTCAAGGGGGATACGTTATATGTTCGGTGCAGTTATATAGAGTAAAGTAAATATGACTGACATCTAAGCAAAGGGAGTAGATGTATTCAAGGGGGATACGTTATATGTTCGGTGCAGTTATATAGAGTAAAGTAAATATGACTGACATCTAAGCAAAGGGAATAGATGTATTCAAGGGGGATACGTTATATGTTCGGTGCAGTTATATAGGGTAAAGTAAATATGACTGACATCTAAGCAAAGGGAGTAGATGTATTCAAGGGGGACACGTTATATGTTCGGTGCAGTTATATAGAGTAAAGTAAATATGACTGACATCTAAGCAAAGGGAATAGATGTATTCAAGGGGGATACGTTATATGTTCGGTGCAGTTATATAGAGTAAAGTAAGTATGACTGACATCTAAGCAAAGGAAGTAGATGTATTCAAGGGGGATACGTTATATGTTCAGTGCAGTTATATAGAGTAAAGTAAGTATGACTGACATCTAAGCAAAGGGAATAGATGTATTGAAGGAGGATACGTTATATGTTCAGTGTAGTTATATAGAGTAAAGTAAATATGACTGACATCTAAGCAAAGGGAGTAGATGTATTCAAGGGGGATACGTTATGTGTTCAGTGCAGTTATATAGAGTAAAGTAAGTATGACTGACATCTAAGCAAAGGGAGTAGATGTATTCAAGGGGGATACGTTATATGTTCAGTGCAGTTATATAGAGTAAAGTAAGTATGACTGACATCTAAGCAAAGGGAATAGATGTATTCAAGGGGGATACGTTATATGTTCAGTGCAGTTATATAGAGTAAAGTAAATATGACTGACATCTAAGCAAAGGGAGTAGATGTATTCAAGGGGGATACGTTATATGTTCAGTGCAGTTATATAGAGTAAAGTAAGTATGACTGACATCTAAGCAAAGGGAATAGATGTATTCAAGGGGGATACGTTATATGTTCAGTGCAGTTATATAGAGTAAAGTAAGTATGACTGACATCTAAGCAAAGGGAGTAGATGTATTCAAGGGGGATACGTTATATGTTCAGTGCAGTTATATAGAGTAAAGTAAATATGACTGACATCTAAGCAAAGGGAATAGATGTATTCAAGGGGGATACGTTATATGTTCAGTGCAGTTATATAGAGTAAAGTAAATATGACTGACATCTAAGCAAAGGGAATAGATGTATTCAAGGGGGATACGTTATATGTTCAGTGCAGTTATATAGAGTAAAGTAAATATGACTGACATCTAAGCAAAGGGAATAGATGTATTCAAGGGGGATACGTTATATGTTCAGTGCAGTTATATAGAGTAAAGTAAATATGACTGACAACTAAGCAAAGGGAGTAGATGTATTCAAGGGGGATACGTTATATGTTCGGTGCAGTTATATAGAGTAAAGTAAGTATGACTGACATCTAAGCAAAGGGAGTAGATGTATTCAAGGGGGATACGTTATATGTTCGGTGCAGTTATATAGAGTAAAGTAAATATGACTGACATCTAAGCAAAGGGAGTAGATGTATTCAAGGGGGATACGTTATATGTTCAGTGCAGTTATATAGAGTAAAGTAAATATGACTGACATCTAAGCAAAGGGAGTAGATGTATTCAAGGGGGATACGTTATATGTTCAGTGCAGTTATATAGAGTAAAGTAAGTATGACTGACATCTAAGCAAAGGGAGTAGATGTATTCAAGGGGGATACGTTATATGTTCAGTGCAGTTATAAAGAGTAAAGTAAGTATGACTGACATCTAAGCAAAGGGAATAGATGTATTCAAGGGGGACACGTTATATGTTCAGTGCAGTTATATAGAGTAAAGTAAATATGACTGACATCTAAGCAAAGGGAATAGATGTATTCAAGGGGGATACGTTATATGTTCAGTGCAATTATATAGAGGAAAGTTAATATGACTGACATCTAAGCAAAGGGAGTAGATGTATTCAAGGGGGATACGTTATATGTTCAGTGCAGTTATATAGAGTAAAGTAAATATGACAGACATCTAAGCAAAGGGAATAGATGTATTCAAGGGGGATACGTTATATGTTCAGTGCAGTTATATAGAGTAAAGTAAATATGACAGACATCTAAGCAAAGGGAATAGATGTATTCAAGGGGGATACGTTATATGTTCAGTGCAGTTATATAGAGTAAAGTAAATATGACTGACATCTAAGCAAAGGGAATAGATGTATTCAAGGGGGATACGTTATATGTTCAGTGCAATTATATAGAGTAAAGTAAATATGACTGACATCTAAGCAAAGGGAGTAGATGTATTCAAGGGGGATACGTTATATGTTCAGTGCAGTTATATAGAGTAAAGTAAATATGACAGACATCTAAGCAAAGGGAATAGATGTATTCAAGGGGGATACGTTATATGTTCAGTGCAGTTATATAGAGTAAAGTAAATATGACTGACATCTAAGCAAAGGGAGTAGATGTATTCAAGGGGGATACGTTATATGTTCAGTGCAGTTATATAGAGTAAAGTAAATATGACTGACATCTAAGCAAAGGGAGTAGATGTATTCAAGGGGGATACGTTATATGTTCGGTGCAGTTATATAGAGTAAAGTAAATATGACTGACATCTAAGCAAAGGGAATAGATGTATTCAAGGGGGATACGTTATTTGTTCGGTGCAGTTATATAGAGTAAAGTAAGTATGACTGACATCTAAGCAAAGGGAGTAGATGTATTCAAGGGGGACACGTTATATGTTCGGTGCAGTTATATAGAGTAAAGTAAATATGACTGACATCTAAGCAAAGGGAATAGATGTATTCAAGGGGGATACGTTATATGTTCGGTGCAGTTATATAGAGTAAAGTAAGTATGACTGACATCTAAGCAAAGGGAGTAGATGTATTCAAGGGGGATACGTTATATGTTCAGTGCAGTTATATAGAGTAAAGTAAGTATGACTGACATCTAAGCAAAGGGAATAGATGTATTGAAGGAGGATACGTTATATGTTCAGTGTAGTTATATAGAGTAAAGTAAATATGACTGACATCTTAGCAAAGGGAGTAGATGTAATAAATTGGGATACGTTATGTGTTCAGTGCAGTTATATAGGGTAAAGTAAGTATGACTGACATCTAAGCAAAGGGAGTAGATGTATTCAAGGGGGATACGTTATATGTTCAGTGCAGTTATATAGAGTAAAGTAAGTATGACTGACATCTAAGCAAAGGGAATAGATGTATTCAAGGGGGATACGTTATATGTTCAGTGCAGTTATATAGAGTAAAGTAAATATGACTGACATCTAAGCAAAGGGAGTAGATGTATTCAAGGGGGATACGTTATATGTTCAGTGCAGTTATATAGAGTAAAGTAAATATGACTGACATCTAAGCAAAGGGAATAGATGTATTCAAGGGGGATACGTTATATGTTCAGTGCAGTTATATAGAGTAAAGTAAATATGACTGACATCTAAGCAAAGGGAATAGATGTATTCAAGGGGGATACGTTATATGTTCAGTGCAGTTATATAGAGTAAAGTAAATGTGACTGATATCTAAGCAAAGGGAGTAGATGTATTCAAGGGGGATACGTTATATGTTCAGTGCAGTTATATAGAGTAAAGTAAATATGACTGACATCTAAGCAAAGGGAGTAGATGTATTCAAGGGGGATACGTTATATGTTTAGTGCAGTTATATAGAGTAAAGTAAATATGACTGACATCTAAGCAAAGGGAGTAGATGTATTCAAGGGGGATACGTTATATGTTCGGTGCAGTTATATAGAGTAAAGTAAGTATGACTGACATCTAAGCAAAGGGAGTAGATGTATTCAAGGGGGATACGTTATATGTTCAGTGCAGTTATATAGAGTAAAGTAAATATGACTGACATCTAAGCAAAGGGAGTACATGTATTCAAGGGGGATACGTTATATGTTCAGTGCAGTTATATAGAGTAAAGTAAATATGACTGACATCTAAGCAAAGGGAATAGATGTATTCAAGGGGGATACGTTATATGTTCAGTGCAGTTATATAGAGTAAAGTAAATATGACTGACATCTAAGCAAAGGGAATAGATGTATTCAAGGGGGATACGTTATATGTTCAGTGCAGTTATATAGAGTAAAGTAAGTATGACTGACATCTAAGCAAAGGGAGTAGATGTATTCAAGGGGGATACGTTATATGTTCAGTGCAGTTATATAGAGTAAAGTAAATATGACTGACATCTAAGCAAAGGGAGTAGATGTATTCAAGGGGGATACGTTATATGTTCAGTGCAGTTATATAGAGTAAAGTAAGTATGACTGACATCTAAGCAAAGGGAGTAGATGTATTCAAGGGGGATACGTTATATGTTCAGTGCAGTTATATAGAGTAAAGTAAATATGACTGACATCTAAGCAAAGGGAGTAGATGTATTCAAGGGGGATACGTTATATGTTCAGTGCAGTTATATAGAGTAAAGTAAATATGACTGAGATCTAAGCAAAGGGAGTAGATGTATTCAAGGGGGATACGTTATATGTTCAGTGCAGTTATATAGAGTAAAGTTAATATGACTGACATCTAAGCAAAGGGAGTAGATGTATTCAAGGGGGATACGTTATATGTTCAGTGCAGTTATATAGAGTAAAGTAAATATGACTGACATCTAAGCAAAGGGAGTAGATGTATTCAAGGGGGATACGTTATATGTTCAGTGCAGTTATATAGAGTAAAGTAAATATGACAGACATCTAAGCAAAGGGAATAGATGTATTCAAGGGGGATACGTTATATGTTCAGTGCAGTTATATAGAGTAAAGTAAATATGACTGACATCTAAGCAAAGGGAGTAGATGTATTCAAGGGGGATACGTTATATGTTTACTGCAGTTATATAGAGTAAAGTAAATATGACTGACATCTAAGCAAAGGGAGTAGATGTATTCAAGGGGGATACGTTATATGTTCGGTGCAGTTATATAGAGTAAAGTAAGTATGACTGACATCTAAACAAAGGGAGTAGATGTATTCAAGGGGGATACGTTATATGTTCAGTGCAGTTATATAGAGTAAAGTAAATATGACTGACATCTAAGCAAAGGGAGTAGATGTATTCAAGGGGGATACGTTATATGTTCAGTGCAGTTATATAGAGTAAAGTAAATATGACTGACATCTAAGCAAAGGGAGTAGATGTATTCAAGGGGGACACGTTATATGTTCAGTGCAGTTATATAGAGTAAAGTAAATATGACTGACATCTAAGCAAAGGGAGTAGATGTATTCAAGGGGGATACGTTATATGTTCAGTGCAGTTATATAGAGTAAAGTAAATATGACTGACATCTAAGCAAAGGGAGTAGATGTATTCAAGGGGGATACGTTATATGTTCGGTGCAGTTATATAGAGTAAAGTAAGTATGACTGACATCTAAGCAAAGGGAGTAGA
Source organism: Gibbula magus (assembly GCA_936450465.1). Taxonomy (NCBI): domain Eukaryota; kingdom Metazoa; phylum Mollusca; class Gastropoda; order Trochida; family Trochidae; genus Gibbula; species Gibbula magus. Next base: position 32,964,777 of record OW388298.1, read on the forward strand.
TGTATTGAAGGAGGATACGTTATATGTTCAGTGCAGTTATATAGAGTAAAGTAAATATGACTGACATCTAAGCAAAGGGAGTAGATGTATTCAAGGGGGATACGTTATATGTTCGGTGCAGTTATATAGAGTAAAGTAAGTATGACTGACATCTAAGCAAAGGGAGTAGATGTATTCAAGGGGGATACGTTATATGTTCAGTGCAGTTATATAGAGTAAAGTTAATATGACTGACATCTAAGCAAAGGGAATAGATGTATTCAAGGGGGATACGTTATATGTTCAGTGCAGTTATATAGAGTAAAGTAAATATGACTGACATCTAAGCAAAGGGAATAGATGTATTCAAGGGGGATACGTTATATGTTCAGTGTAGTTATATAGAGTAAAGTAAGTATGACTGACATCTAAGCAAATGGAGTAGATGTATTCAAGGGGGATACGTTATATGTTCAGTGCAGTTATATAGAGTAAAGTAAATATGACTGACATCTAAGCAAAGGGAGTAGATGTATTCAAGGGGGGTACGTTATATGTTCAGTGCAGTTATATAGAGTAAAGTAAATATGACTGACATCTAAGCAAAGGGAGTAGATGTATTCAAGGGGGACACGTTATATGTTCAGTGCAGTTATATAGAGTAAAGTAAATATGACTGACATCTAAGCAAAGGGAGTAGATGTATTCAAGGGGGATACGTTATATGTTCAGTGCGGTTATATAGAGTAAAGTAAGTATGACTGACATCTAAGCAAAGGGAGTAGATGTATTCAAGGGGGATACGTTATATGTTCAGTGCAGTTATATAGAGTAAAGTAAATATGACTGACATCTAAGCAAAGGGAATAGATGTATTCAAGGGGATACGTTATATGTTCAGTGCGGTTATATAGAGTAAAGTAAGTATGACTGACATCTAAGCAAAGGGAGTAGATGTATTCAAGGGGGATACGTTATATGTTCGGTGCAGTTATATAGAGTAAAGTAAATATGACTGACATCTAAGCAAAGGGAGTCGAGGTATTCAAGGGGGATACGTTATATGTTCAGTGCAGTTATATAGAGTAAAGTAAGTATGACTGACATCTAAGCAAAGGGAGTAGATGTATTCAAGGGGGATACGTTATATGTTCAGTGCAGTTATATAGAGTAAAGTTAATATGACTGACATCTAAGCAAAGGGAGTAGATGTATTCAAGGGGGATACGTTATATGTTCAGTGCAGTTATATAGAGTAAAGTAAGTATGACTGACATCTAAGCAAAGGGAGTAGATGTATTCAAGGGGGATACGTTATATGTTCAGTGCAGTTATATAGAGTAAAGTAAATATGACTGACATCTAAGCAAAGGGAGTAGATGTATTCAAGGGGGATACGTTATATGTTCAGTGCAGTTATATAGAGTAAAGCAAATATGACTGACATCTAAGCAAAGGGAGTAGATGTATTCAAGGGGGATACGTTATATGTTCAGTGCAGTTATATAGAGTAAAGTAAATATGACTGACATCTAAGCAAAGGGAGTAAATGTATTCAAGGGGGATACGTTATATGTTCAGTGCAGTTATATAGAGTAAAGCAAATATGACTGACATCTAAGCAAAGGGAGTAGATGTATTCAAGGGGGATACGTTATATGTTCAGTGCAGTTATATAGAGTAAAGTAAGTATGACTGACATCTAAGCAAAGGGAGTAGATGTATTCAAGGGGGATACGTTATATGTTCAGTGCAGTTATATAGAGTAAAGTAAGTATGACTGACATCTAAGCAAAGGGAGTAGATGTATTCAAGGGGGATACGTTATATGTTTAGTGCAGTTATATATCACTTTGTGTTTGCAGTGAAAATATCAATAGACGCTTGGCTTGGTGTCACTCATAGATTGAATAGGGAAAGCAGATAGTTTCACAAGTGGACTGCCACTTTTTACAAATATCTGTTTTTCACTTTCACTCACTCAGAGATCAGTGGTATTACAACAACTCGCATCTATATACAGACAGACAGACAGACAGACAACTACTACTGAATAAACTCTGTCTGTCTGCATCTATATAGTCTGATATCTATATAATAAGGAACATCAGACTGATATAGTGTACAGTATATACCAGAACCTTTTGCCTTGTTAGAACCTATTACTTAAGTACATATGTACGAGTCATGATATGTTAGTTTTAGTCTTGTTTATAAAGCAAAGATATCCCATTTATGCATGACGTCCCATAAATGGGACGCTAATTCAATGATCTGGTTCTCTGTTGATAAATAAGATAATATTTGCTGTAAGCTGTTTTTTTAAAGGGAAGATGTTTTATTTATATGTCAACCGAGTTAAATAGTTGTAGATTTAAATATGGTTAAATCTGACAACCTGAAACAGAGGAGATACTAATTTAGCAAATTGCCAAAGTTTGAGGTACTACTGAATAATTGAACTTTCCAGTTGAACTCAATTGATTTGTTTTTTAAGGTTTTTCAATGTTAAATAGTTTAAGTAAAAATAAGAGTTTCAGTCAACTATATTTTTTTCCATGCTAAAAATTAGCGTCCCACATATGGGACGACATGCACAAGAGGGAAAGTTTTTTTGGTGATTCACAGAAATTATTTTTGTGGCGAAATATAATTCTTGTCTTGATATTTATTGGAAAGGATGAGTGGAAGGGTAATAACAAAAATTAAAAACATTATAAGTGACTGACTAACCCTCTGCTGACATATATCTATATTGACATATCGGATTTTTCTGGTGCCATAGATTATTTTGAAGATGAGGACGGTTTTAAGGAGGAAATGAGTAAATCAGAGCATTGCATGTGCAAACAGTATCTCATGAAGAAACAAAAGTGGTGGTCAATATTCCTTTTCCCGCTCTCTGCAGAAATTTTAAATGTTTGAATACGATAGATACTACGTTTTTCACGCAAAAATCGATTGATTGCTCTGCTGTAGTACACCTGTAATCTGAAATTCAGAAATGGTTTGCATTTCAGAAAGATGTTGTCCAACCAAAATGTATTATCTGTCAAACAATTTGTTTTTTTCATGTGCATATAAAGAACCTGTATCCTCTTGTGCATGACGTCCCATATATGGGACGCTAATTCTATCATCAAAATAACACGAACAAAATTATTTGAGGTAAAAATAAGCATTGATTCACTTCATTGCAAGTTATGAACTATACATTCTCACAATTAAATGAACATCTGAGAGGTCATGCATAAATTGGATATAAGGTAAATGTATAATATCCTGATTAACTTAAGTAGATCACAAGTAAAGGTTCAACATGAATCTCCCTCTAAATAGATCAACTTGATGTATAACAAACATCGATAAAACAATAAGTTATCAGAAGTAAGACACATGTTGTTCAGGTTATCTTACAATTATTCATAGAAATATCTTGTGTTGGAGAGAACCAGGGAGGGAGGTAGAGAGAGAACCAGGGAGGGAGGGAGACAGAGAACCAGAGAGGGAGGGAGACAGAGAACCAGGGATGGAGGGAGAGAGAGAATCGGGGAGGGAGGGTAGAGAGAGAACCGGGGAGGGAGGGAGAGAGAGGGTACAGGGGAGGGAGAAAGAGAGAGAGAGAACAGGGGAGGGAGGGAGAGAGAGAACCGGATAGGGAGGGAGAGAGAACCAGGGAGGGAGGGAGAGATAGAACCGTGGAGGGATGGAGAGAGAGAACCGGGGAGGGAGGGAGGGAGGGAGAGAGAGAACCGGTGATTGAGGGAGAGAGAGAGAACAGGGAGGGAGGGAAAGAGAGAGAACAGGGGAGAATGGGAGGGAGAGAATCAGGGAGGGAAGGAGAGAGAGAACCGGGGAGAGAGGGAGAGAGAGAATCGGGGAGGAAGGGAGAGAGAGAATCGGGGAGGGAAGGAGGGAGTGAGAGAACCGGGGAGGGAGAGAGAGAGAGAATCGGGGAGGGAGGGAGAGAGAGAACCGGGGAGGGAGGGAGAGAGAGAACCGGGGAATGAGAAAGAGAGAGAGAGAACAGGGGAGGGAGGGAGAGAGAGAACCGGATAGGGAGGGAAAGAGAGAACCAGGGAGGGAGGGAGAGAGAGAATCGGGGAGGGAGGGTAGAGAGAGAACCGGGGAGGGAGGAAGAGAAAGATCCGGGGAGGGAGGGTAGAGAGAGAACCAGGGAGGGAGGGAGAGAGAGAATCGGGGAGGGAGGGTAGAGAGAGAACCGGGGAGGGAGGGAGAGAGAGAACCGGGGAATGAGAAAGAGAGAGAGAGAACAGGGGAGGGAGGGAGAGAGAGAACCGGATAGGGAGGGAAAGAGAGAACCAGGGAGGGAGGGAGAGAGAGAACCGGGGAGGGAGGGAGGGAGAGAGAGAACCGGTGATGGAGGGAGAGAGAGAGAACAGGGAGGGAGGGAAAGAGAGAGAACAGGGGGGAATGGGAGAGAGAGAATCGGGGAGGGAGGGTAGAGAGAGAACCGGGGAGGGAGGGAGAGAGAGAACCGGGGAATGAGAAAGAGAGAGAGAGAACAGGGGAGGGAGGGAGAGAGAGAACCGGATAGGGAGGGAAAGAGAGAACCAGGGAGGGAGGGAGAGAGAGAACCGGGGAGGGAGGGAGGGAGAGAGAGAACCGGTGATGGAGGGAGAGAGAGAGAACAGGGAGGAAGGGAGAGAGAGAATCGGGGAGGAAGGGAGAGAGAGAATCGGGGAGGGAGGGTAGAGAGAGAACCGGGGAGGGAGGGAGAGAGAGAACTGGGGAGGCAGGGAGAGAGAGAACCGGGGAGGAAGGGAGAGAGAGAATCGGGGAGGAAGGGAGAGAGAGAATCGGGGAGGGAGGGTAGAGAGAGAACCGGGGAGGGAGGGAGAGAGAGAACTGGGGAGGGAGGGAGAGAGAGAACCGGGGAGGGAGGGAGAGAGAGAACCGGGGAGGGAGAGAGAGAGAGAGAACCGGGGAGGGAGGGAGAGAGAGAACCGGATAGGGAGGGAGAGGGAGAACCAGGGAGGGAGGGAGAGATAGAACCAGGGAGGAAGGGAGAGAGAGAATCGGGGAGGGAGGGTAGAGAGAGAACCGGGGAGGGAGGGAGAGAGAGAACTGGGGAGGGAGGGAGAGAGAGAACCGGGGAGGGAGAGAGAGAGAGAGAACCGGGGAGGGAGGTAGAGAGAGAACCGGATAGGGAGGGAGAGAGAGAACCAGGGAGGGAGGGAGAGATAGAACCGTGGAGGGATGGAGAGAGAGAACCTGGGAGGGAGGGAGGAAGAGAGAGAACCGGGGAGGGAGGGAGAGAGAGAACCGGGGAGGGAGGGAGAGAGAGAACCTGGGATGGAGGGAGAGAGAGAGAACAGGGAGGGAGGGAAAGAGAGAAAACAGGGAGGGAGGGAAATAGAGGGAACCAGGGAGGGAGGGAGAGAGATAACCGGGGAAGGGGTGGGGGTAGGGGGGGGGGGGGGGAGAGAACCAGGGAGGGAGGGAGAGAGAGAATCGGGGAGGGAGGGTAGAGAGAGAACCGGGGAGGGAGGGAGAGAGAGAACCGGGGAGGGAGAGAGAGAGAGAGAACCGGGGATGGAGGGAGAGAGAGAGAACCGGGGATGGAGAGAGAGAGAGAGAACAGGGAGGGAGGGAAAGAGAGAGAACCAGGGAGGAAGGGATAGAGAGAACCGGGGAAGGGGGATGAGGTTGATGGGAGGGGGGAGAGAACCAGGGAGGGAGGTAGAGAGAGAACAAGTTAGGGAGGGAGAGAGAGAACCAGGGAGGGAGGGAGGGAGAGAGAGAACCGGGGAGGAAGGGAGAGAGACAACCGGGAGGAAGGGAGAGAGAGATAACAGGGAGGGAGGGAAAGAGAGAGAACAGGGGAAGGAGGGAGAGAGAAAGAACCGGGGAGGGAGGGAGAGAGAGAACCGGGGAGAGAGGGAGAGAAAACCGGAGAGGGAGGGAGGGAGAGGGAGAGATCCAGGGAGGGAGGGAGAGAGATAGACATAGAGAGATAGAGAGGGGGAGAATATTTTGAAAAGAATGGAGAACCTTAATGTATACATTTTATTAAGAGAGACTTAAGTTTAATGATCATGAGAGTAATTTAAACAATTATTTTGTATATTATGAATTTATTGTTAAGTTCAATCTCAGAAACTCAAAATCACTATAAAATATTCATAATTAGATGCAGTTACAAATCCTTTGTATCACACAATTGGTGGAGGTGCTCGTTATGAAAGTAAACTTACAACTGAAAATTCTTAAACAATATGCTGTGTTTGCATCACTTTATGAAGCGATGGGTGTGACTAGAAGTGATGGTAATGAAGTAGGGTTGCGGCTTTTAAATATTCGTGTAATAAGAATGTACATATGTGTACATTAAACTTTGGGCTACCTGTCCTTAAACCTGACACATATCTCAACTCTTCTTTGAACTCTCTATCTACCTTGACTTAAACCTGACATGTATCTCGACTCTTCTTTGAACCCCCTATCTACCTGGCCTTAAACCTGACACATATCTCAACTCTTCTTTGAACTCTCCATCTACCTGTCCTTAAACCTGACATATATCTCAACTCTTCTTTGAACTCTCTATCTACCTGTCCTTAAACCTGACATGTATCTCAACTCTTCTTTGAACTCTCTATCTACCTGTCCTTTAACCTGACATGTATCTTCACTCTTTTTTTAACTCTATATCTACCTGTCCTTTAACCTGACATGTATCTTCACTCTTTTTTTAACTCTATATCTACCTGTCCTTTAACCTGACATGTATCTTCACTCTTTTTTTAACTCTATATCTACCTGTCCTTAAACCTGACATATATCTCAACTCTTCTTTGAACTCTCCCTCTACCACACATGTTGGTATGCATAGTAACAGGTAAACGATTAACAATCATTGCGCTTTTCTATTATAAATCTTAATTAGTTTCGACTCCTTTCTAACTGTACATAGACATAAGATAAATGCTTAAAACATTTTACAAAAATTGAATGAAGTTCGAATTGGAGAATTAGTAGATTTAACTGTGTTGCACATATATTGAATTATTTGTTACGTTAGAGGGCAAAACATCTCATTACACGACACAATATGCCATGGGTCCAAAGAAAACAGTTATCCATATTGGAAGAAATGAGTGTTTAGATATCGCTATATCAGTCAGATCACTTGAACTACCTTCGAGCTGCCATTTTTTTGAAAACCTGAAAATGGCCGCTAGATGGGAAACGGACTCGCATTGCTAAAATGAACCAGGTGAATCATTTTAGGACTCTTGTTATTGATTCAGGAGTATTATCTAGCCATTGATGGCACATTTCAGTAAGAACACCGTGCTACAGCGCCTTTAATATTTAAAGACATGATGTCAAACTTGTGATTGATTTTCACCCAAGGAAGTGTGATAATAATTGAAATCAAGTTCCAGAAACTTTAACTTGAAACATATGTAGACCATATATATATATATACGTATATACATTTTATGTAATACAGTCAAGTCGTATCGCATATCTAAATGTGTAAGTGTTTATATCGATAAGCTTTTTTCAGATTATATTATATTATATTTCAACTGACCCTATCATTTCATCACATGATGGGCGAACAATGAAGCATTATCAATGGCATGAAAGTAATAGATTAAACTTACCAAGACACTTTATCCAATCATGTTTAGAGTTTCAACAGATGGGTTGTAGCACTGGATGAAGTGAGAATCCCAGAACTAATCTAACATGACAGACTCAGACGTCTTGTAGCTCTCGGTAAAATCAAAATCCACCTGAACAAGCTGAGTGGCGAGTGGTCGTCTATAGAAATCTTGGTTTAGCTGCGTCCTACAATGATACAAATAAACATTCACCTGTTGGTCCCTCGTGAAGTAACACCGGCAGTTTCTAAGGAATGCAAATACATAAAAGGTATGCATATGCTCCTCGAACCTGTGAGCGATTCCTCGGGAACACCCTCGATTATCTGCAAGAAGTAACTATAGAGGACTAGTATTGAATACATTCAGGGCACAATGTTAACAATATTTCATGTTCACCAGTCTGACAGTATGGAAGCTCAAGTGAAACCAGTTATAAACACGACATTGAAGAACCACCAGTCCTGTCATACTGTGTCTTATTTAACCACTGCAGCAGTCTCTAACATGTCAATGTAAACCTTATGGGGAGTGCTTTGTAAAACATATTTATTTATTCTTTTTTTAATTTTTAGTTAATTTTTGAAACTGCATACGCAGTAACTCATTACAAGAAACATATTTGCAATGTATAGGAGTTAAAGTGGTCAATATAGTACATGGTCTCAATGTCTTCTTTAACATGTTTCAAATGCGGTAATTTTTCTTGTTGTTTCATTTTGAATATATGTTATTTAACAACTATTATTATCAAATTCAGTAGATAGTTTCGCTTTTCGCAATATCCTAGGAAGATGTTTTTTTTCTAGAGAAGCTTATATTACATCCCGTTTTTTTTTCAAATAACCATTTTTCTATTTATTCCCCTATAGTTTTAACAACTTTACAATCATGTAACAGATAGGATTAATCGACAATTGAATCACACAATCTCAAACAGTATGTCTGGGACAGTACACACCGGCTCAGTCATGTTCTTGACTGGGTCATTGCCAGAGATGACGGACTCATACACAACTTACAAGTGGAAGACAAGCAGATGTCGGATCACTTCATGGTGAAGTTCTATCTTAATTTTGACAGACCAGTACCTGAAAAGAAAACTGTTTTGGTTCGTAACATCAAGAAAATTGACATTCAGAAATTCATGGATGATCTTCTGGAATGGAATCTCTTCACACATTCTACAGAAAATGTAGATGAACTGGCTGACATGTTCCACACCACCTTATCTATGCTTTTAGATAAGCATGCTCCAGTGAAATTTAATAAAGGAGTTCGACTACAAGATGCGTCTCCCTGGTACAATTCTGTTGTGTTGTCAGCCAAGAGAGAAAGACGAAATGCTGAACGTCGTTGGGGAAAATCACATTTGGAAACCCAACGCCAAATGTACAATCTTGTTCGAAATAAGGCCAACAAATACATCCAGAAACCAGAACTGAATATCTCAATACAGAGATTACCAAAAATTCTGATAATCCTAAACGCCTCTTCGGCACTCTAAAAAAACTGCTTGGAAAACAATCTGACATTGTTCTGATTAAAGGAGAAGATGCCACTGTTGCAAATGCTTTTCAACAATATTTCTCTGAGAAGATTGCAAAGCTTTGTCATAAGTTTGGTGGAGCATGCGATGATGTCTCTTACCAAGAGTTCCAGGGACAACATTTAACATATTTTACAAGTGTGTCAGAAAAGGACATTAAGAATTTGATATCATCTTCAAAACCAACATCTTGTGAAGCAGATCCAATCGCCACCAAATTCCTGATGAAAATCCTTGACACCATCCTCCCTGTCATCACGCGGATTGTCAACCTCAGTCTATCATCTGGAACAGTGCCCAAATGTTTTAAATGCGCAATAATCAAACCGTTGATAAAGAAACCATCATTGGAACATGAAAGTTTCAGCAACTATCGCCCAGTCTCGTTTCGTTTCTTTCAAAGATCCTTGAGAAAGTTGTCAAGACTCATATGCTTCAGCATTTACAAAAATATGATTTGATCGATAAGTACCAATCTGCGTACAGGATTTCACACAGCACTGAAACAGCTCTAAATGCTGTTCTGGATAACATCAAGATGTCCGTAGCTTGCCGCATGGGTGGGTAACCCGCTTAATTGCTGAATTAACTGAGAGTTTGAAGGGTGATTCCCTGCCCCACACTGAGACATGAGTGGAAAGACTTATGCTGTCACCCTGGGTAAGTGACTTTCAAAGTGTGCCTCTGTTCACCCAGCAGAAAGTGGGTACCTGGTGTAAGATGTGGAGGAGGTGACCTTTAAGCGCTTTGCGGCAGCTTAGGTTAGACCAGGTTAATAATGTTTAGAAGCGCCCTGAGTCCACAACGTGGAGATTTGTGCGCTATATAAAAACTATCCATTATTATTATTATTATGGAAACATTGCCCTGCTCGTCCTCCTAGACCTCTCAGTCGCGTTTCATACTATCGGCCATTCGACGCTGTTATCAAGGCTACACATTGAGTATGGACTAGACATGGAAGTCCTGAAATGGTTTTCATCCTACCTTGAAGATCGCACATAATCAGTTCAAATTGACAGGACACTATCGTACAGTCATATTCTTGAATGTGGAGTGTCACAAGGCTCAGTTTTAGGACCGATAAAGTACACTAGACCCCTGGGACTACTTATCTCTGACCATCTCATTGGACGGCATTTTTATGCCGATGACTCCCAAATGATTGACAGTTTCAAACCATGCCAAAACAGTCAGCTGAAGGCCAAGCAAAACATGGAGTCCTGTCTCAATGACGTCAAGTCCTGGATGACCAGCAACAAACTTGTCTTAAATGATAATAAAACAGAAGCTATCATTTCTGCTACGCGGCAAAGATTGCAGAAGTGTCAACTATCCTCAATTTCAATAGGAGAGTCAGCAATCCCCTTTCCCCCTTCTGTACGAAATCTTGGCGTTTACTTGGACTCAAATCTAACTATGAACAGTCATGTCAACTATGTATGCAAAACGTGTCACTTTCACCTCCGAAACATTGGATCAATACGCAACATCTTAACAATGGAAGCGACGGCTACCCTAGTTATAACTCTAGTTTTTACACACCTGGACTATTTTAATAGTTTATTTTTTGGTAAATCTGATGGACAGTTACAACGTCTACATAAAATACAGAAGCGTGCTGCTCGCATCGTTACTCGGACAAAACTGCGCTCTCATATCACGCCAGTTTTAAATTCTCTTCATTGGCTTCGAATCCGCGAGAGGATTGAATTTAAACTACTCTCACTTGTGTTCCAGAGCATTAATAAGAACAGCCCAGCATACCTACAGGATTTAATATAACCTAACAAACCACAAAGATCTCCCCAATTCAGTAAACAAGACTTGCTAGTAGTTCCCTCACATAAACTGAAAACCTTTGGTGCAAATTCCTTTTCTCATGCTCCTGCCAGTCTTTGGAATTCACTACCATCAGAGCTTAAAGCTTGTTCATCACTGAGAGTGTTTAAATCCAAGCTTAAGACACATCTGTTTAAGAATTACCTGTAAATTAATCTCCTGCATATAGAAACTGTATATATGTTATGATGCGCTATACAAGTACTCTTATTATTATTATTATTAAGTCAAAGCACGTGCCAGTTAGATCACTAGCTTAATTAAGCCGTGCTGTACTTCCTTAACTTTTCGGTTCTAGAACATCATAGCACATTATACAATTCAGGGGCAGCGCACCACTACGCTAGCATCGTAAGGTTAAGGAAATGCAGCAAGGCTGAAGGTAGCTAGTGATGGAGACTGGAGCAGGTTAGGTGAGACGTTGATGTTAATAGGTAATCTGAAGGTAGCTAGTGATGGAGACTGGAGCAAGTTAGGAGGGGCGTTGATGTTAATAGGTAATCTGAAGGTAGCTAGTGATGGGAACTGGAGCAAGTTAGGAGGAACGTTGATGTTAATAGGTAATCTGAAGGTAGCTAGTGATGGGAACTGGAGCAAGTTAGGAGGGATGTTGATGTTAATAGGTAATCTGAAGGTAGCAAGTGATGGAGACTGGAGCAAGTTAGGAGGGACGTTGATGTTAATAGGTAATCTGAAGGTAGCTAGTGATGGGAACTGGAGCAAGTTAGGAGGGACGTTGATGTTAATAGGTAATCTGAAGGTAGCAAGTGATGGAGACTGGAGCAAGTTAGGAGGGACGTTGATGTTAATAGGTAATCTGAAGGTAGCTAGTGATGGAGACTGGAGCAAGTTAGGAGGGGTGTTGATGTTAATAGGTAATCTGAAGGTAGCTAGTGATGGAGACTGGAGCAAGTTAGGAGGGACGTTGATGTTAATAGGTAATCTGAAGGTAGCTAGTGATGGAGACTGGAGCAAGTTAGGAGGGACGTTGATGTTAATAGGTAATCTGAAGGTAGCTAGTGATGGAGACTGGAGCAAGTTAGGAGGGGCGTTGATGTTAATAGGTAATCTGAAGGTAGCTAGTGATGGGGACTGGAGCAAGTTAGGAGGGACGTTGATGTTAATAGGTAATCTGAAGGTAGCTAGTGATGGGAACTGGAGCAAGTTAGGAGGGACGTTGATGTTAATAGGTAATCTGAAGGTAGCAAGTGATGGAGACTGGAGCAAGTTAGGAGGGACGTTGATGTTAATAGGTAATCTGAAGGTAGCTAGTGAATGAGACTGGAGCAAGTTAGGAGGGGCATTGATGTTAATAGGTAATCTGAAGGTAGCTAGTGATGGGAACTGGAGCAAGTTAGGAGGGACGTTGATGTTAATAGGTACTCTGAAGGTAGCAAGTGATGGAGACTGGAGCAAGTTAGGAGGGACGTTGATGTTAATAGGTAATCTGAAGGTAGCTAGTGATGGAGACGGGAGCAAGTTAGAAGGAACGTTGATGTTAATAGGTAATCTGAATGTAGCTAGTAATGGAGACTGGAGCAAGTTAGGAGGGACGTTGATGTTAATAGGTAATCTGAAGGTAGCTAGTGATGGAGACTGGAGCAAGTTAGGAGGGACGTTGATGTTAATAGGTAATCTGAAGGTAGCTAGTGATGGAGACTGGAGCAAGTTAGGAGGGACGTTGATGTTAATAGGTAATCTGAAGGTAGCTAGTGATGGGAACTGGAGCAAGTTAGGAGGGACGTTGATGTTAATAGGTAATCTGAAGGTAGCTAGTGATGGAGACGGGAGCAAGTTAGAAGGAACGTTGATGTTAATATGTAATCTGAATGTAGCTAGTAATGGAGACTGGAGCAAGTTAGGAGGGACGTTGATGTTAATAGGTAATCTGAAGGTAGCTAGTGATGGAGACTGGAGCAAGTTAGGAGGGACGTTGATGTTAATAGGTAATCTGAAGGTAACTAGTGATGGAGACGGGAGCAAGTTAGAAGGAACGTTGATGTTAATAGGTAATCTGAATGTAGCTAGTAATGGAGACTGGAGCAAGTTAGGAGGGACGTTGATGTTAATAGGTAATCTGAAGGTAGCTAGTGATGGAGACTGGAGCAAGTTGGGAGGGACGTTGATGTTAATAGGTAATCTGAAGGTAGCTAGTGATGGGAACTGGAGCAAGTTAGGAGGGACGTTGATGTTAATAGGTAATCTGAAGGTAGCTAGTGATGGAGACGGGAGCAAGTTAGAAGGAACGTTGATGTTAATAGGTAATCTGAATGTAGCTAGTAATGGAGACTGGAGCAAGTTAGGAGGGACGTTGATGTTAATAGGTAATCTGAAGGTAGCTAGTGATGGAGACTGGAGCAAGTTAGGAGGGACGTTGATGTTAATAGGTAATCTGAAGGTAGCTAGTGATGGAGACTGGAGCAAGTTAGGAGGGACGTTGATGTTAATAGGTAATCTGAAGGTAGCTAGTGATGGAGACTGGAGCAAGTTAGGAGGGACGTTGATGTTAATAGGTAATCTGAAGGTAGCTAGTGATGGAGACTGGAGCAAGTTAGGAGGGACGTTGATGTTAATAGGTAATCTGAAGGTAGCTAGTGATGGAGACTGGAGCAAGTTAGGAGGGACGTTGATGTTAATAGGTAATCTGAAGGTAGCTAGTGATGGAGACTGGAGCAAGTTAGGAGGGACGTTGATGTTAATAGGTAATCTGAAGGTAGCAAGTGATGGAGACAGGAGCAAGTTAGGAAGGACGTTGATGTTAATAGGTAATCTGAAGGTAGATAGTGATGGAGACTGGAGCAATTTAGGAGGGACGTTGATGTTAATAGGTAATCTGAAGGTAGCTAGTGATGGAGACTGGAGCAAGTTAGGAGGGACGTTGATGTTAATAGGTAATCTGAAGGTAGCTAGTGATGGAGACTGGAGCAAGTTAGGAGGGACGTTGATGTTAATAGGTAATCTGAAGGTAGCTAGTGATGGAGACTGGAGCAAGTTAGGAGGGACGTTGATGTTAATAGGTAATCTGAAGGTAGCTAGTGATGGAGACTGGAGCAAGTTAGGAGGGACGTTGATGTTAATAGGTAATCTGAAGGTAGCTAGTGATGGAGACTGGAGCAAGTTAGGAGGGACGTTGATGTTAATAGGTAATCTGAAGGTAGCAAGTGATGGAGACAGGAGCAAGTTAGGAAGGACGTTGATGTTAATAGGTAATCTGAAGGTAGCTAGTGATGGAGACTGGAGCAATTTAGGAGGGACGTTGATGTTAATAGGTAATCTGAAGGTAGCTAGTGATGGAGACTGGAGCAAGTTAGGAGGGACGTTGATGTTAATAGGTAATCTGAAGGTAGCTAGTGATGGGAACTGGAGCAAGTTAGGAGGGACGTTGATGTTAATAGGTAATCTGAAGGTAGCTAGTGATGGAGACGGGAGCAAGTTAGAAGGAACCTTGATGTTAATATGTAATCTGAATGTAGCTAGTAATGGAGACTGGAGCAAGTTAGGAGGGACGTTGATGTTAATAGGTAATCTGAAGGTAGCTAGTGATGGAGACTGGAGCAAGTTAGGAGGGACGTTGATGTTAATAGGTAATCTGAAGGTAACTAGTGATGGAGACTGGAGCAAGTTAGGAGGGACGTTGATGTTAATAGGTAATCTGAAGGTAGCTAGTGATGGAGACTGGAGCAAGTTAGGAGGGACGTTGATGTTAATAGGTAATCTGAAGGTAGCTAGTGATGGAGACTGGAGCAAGTTAGGAGGGACGTTGATGTTAATAGGTAATCTGAAGGTAGCAAGTGATAGAGACAGGAGCAAGTTAGGAAGGACGTTGATGTTAATAGGTAATCTGAAGGTAGATAGTGATGGAGACTGGAGCAATTTAGGAGGGACGTTTATGTTAATAGGTAATCTGAAGGTAGCTAGTGATGGAGACTGGAGCAAGTTAGGAGGGACGTTGATGTTAATAGGTAATCTGAAGGTAGCTAGTGATGGGAACTGGAGCAAGTTAGGAGGGACGTTGATGTTAATAGGTAATCTGAAGGTAGCTAGTGATGGAGACGGGAGCAAGTTAGAAGGAACGTTGATGTTAATATGTAATCTGAATGTAGCTAGTAATGGAGACTGGAGCAAGTTAGGAGGGACGTTGATGTTAATAGGTAATCTGAAGGTAGCTAGTGATGGAGACTGGAGCAAGTTAGGAGGGACGTTGATGTTAATAGGTAATCTGAAGGTAACTAGTGATGGAGACTGGAGCAAGTTAGGAGGGACGTTGATGTTAATAGGTAATCTGAAGGTAGCTAGTGATGGAGACTGGAGCAAGTTAGGAGGGACGTTGATGTTAATAGGTAATCTGAAGGTAGCTAGTGATGGAGACTGGAGCAATTTAGGAGGGACGTTGATGTTAATAGGTAATCTGAAGGTAGCTAGTGATGGAGACTGGAGCAAGTTAGGAGGGACGTTGATGTTAATAGGTAATCTGAAGGTAGCAAGTGATGGAGACAGGAGCAAGTTAGGAAGGACGTTGATGTTAATAGGTAATCTGAAGGTAGATAGTGATGGAGACTGGAGCAATTTAGGAGGGACGTTGATGTTAATAGGTAATCTGAAGGTAGCTAGTGATGGAGACTGGAGCAAGTTAGGAGGGACGTTGATGTTAATAGGTAATCTGAAGGTAGCTAGTGATGGAGACTGGAGCAAGTTAGGAGGGACGTTGATGTTAATAGGTAATCTGAAGGTAGCTAGTGATGGAGACTGGAGCAAGTTAGGAGGGACGTTGATGTTAATAGGTAATCTGAAGGTAGCTAGTGATGGAGACTGGAGCAAGTTAGGAGGGACGTTGATGTTAATAGGTAATCTGAAGGTAGCTAGTGATGGAGACTGGAGCAAGTTAGGAGGGACGTTGATGTTAATAGGTAATCTGAAGGTAGCAAGTGATGGAGACAGGAGCAAGTTAGGAAGGACGTTGATGTTAATAGGTAATCTGAAGGTAGATAGTGATGGAGACTGGAGCAATTTAGGAGGGACGTTGATGTTAATAGGTAATCTGAAGGTAGCTAGTGATGGAGACTGGAGCAAGTTAGGAGGGACGTTGATGTTAATAGGTAATCTGAAGGTAGCTAGTGATGGGAACTGGAGCAAGTTAGGGGGGACGTTGATGTTAATAGGTAATCTGAAGGTAGCTAGTGATGGAGACGGGAGCAAGTTAGAAGGAACGTTGATGTTAATATGTAATCTGAATGTAGCTAGTAATGGAGACTGGAGCAAGTTAGGAGGGACGTTGATGTTAATAGGTAATCTGAAGGTAGCTAGTGATGGAGACTGGAGCAAGTTAGGAGGGACGTTGATGTTAATAGGTAATCTGAAGGTAACTAGTGATGGAGACTGGAGCAAGTTAGGAGGGACGTTGATGTTAATAGGTAATCTGAAGGTAGCTAGTGATGGAGACTGGAGCAAGTTAGGAGGGACGTTGATGTTAATAGGTAATCTGAAGGTAGCTAGTGATGGAGACTGGAGCAAGTTAGGAGGGACGTTGATGTTAATAGGTAATCTGAAGGTAGCTAGTGATGGAGACTGGAGCAAGTTAGGAGGGACGTTGATGTTAATAGGTAATCTGAAGGTAGCAAGTGATGGAGACAGGAGCAAGTTAGGAAGGACGTTGATGTTAATAGGTAATCTGAAGGTAGATAGTGATGGAGACTGGAGCAATTTAGGAGGGACGTTGATGTTAATAGGTAATCTGAAGGTAGCTAGTGATGGAGACTGGAGCAAGTTAGGAGGGACGTTGATGTTAATAGGTAATCTGAAGGTAACTAGTGTTGGAGACTGGAGCAAGTTAGGAGGGACGTTGATGTTAATAGGTAATCTGAAGGTAGCTAGTGATGGAGACAGGAGCAAGTAAGGAGGGACGCTGATGTTAATAGGTAATCTGAAGGTAGCTAGTGATGGAGACGGGAGCAAGTTAGGAGGGACGTTGATGTTAATAGTTAATCTGAAGGTAGATAGTGATGGAGACTGAAGCAAGAGGTTTTACACAAACAATTTTCGTTTGAATTTTTCTAAAGAATAAGTATCACCTCTAATGTATAAAGCATATATGTGTGTTGTAAGTGAATGTAGTATTATATAATGTAGAGTTATCTAATGTATTTAACATTGTGGAAGCTGCAACTCTACTGAAGGCTGTTCTATAAGAAAATAATAGAAGCTGAGATGTAGACTAACAAAGACGCATGCTGCATACTGATATAGATACTTATATTGCACCCTGGCCAATACATAATGAGTTTGTAAAGCTATAGTCACATATCATAACTATGAAGGGACTGTAAAAAGGAGCCATTAATCGCTAGATCCGTAGATTCAATTTCCAGGTATCCGTCTAAACAAAAACAACGCATACAGCTTTGGGGAACTTCACACACACACACGCGGATCAACCATGCCCTGCCCAGGAAACACAGTAAGGAAACCAAGATCATTCTTCAATGTAGGAGATAGAGAGAAGCACACAGTCTATCTACTATATTTGCGTTTCCCTATTTTCAGGCTAGGGATATCAATGAAGGTTGTGGTGACACACCTAGTTATCCTATGGTGCAGCAGTATACATCGTATTTACCTTTCTGGCTTGACAATACTGATCATAGTGGTACATGTCAGTACATGTTTTCAAGTATCAACAATAGACACGGATGAATTTATCCCTAGATTTAATATCGAACTGTATTCATCTAGGACATATACCTTTACTTAAAATTAGAAAATACATTATAAGACCTCACCCTCTCCAATTACTATACACAGTTTTCCAAATTGTTTAGATTTATAAAACTTGTTGTTTGATACTTTTGGAAAGTACATCCCTTTTGTCTGTACGCATGAATGTACGAACACTACTATGAACAGTCCTAAAACAGTGCTCTGATCTTCCACAATTTACAGAAAAAATATTGTACAGCACATGATATAGTCTATGTATTTTAAGTACTCAAAAAAGAGAATTGATGGTTATAGTTATAATATCTCGCACGTAACTGCAATCAAGGGGAGATAATTTACAAGAAGTGTTTGAGAGTTAGGGAAGGACGCGCCAGTCTATTCAACATAGTCGGCCTGGAATTCACATCTACTCATTATTGTCACTTCGTGGAATTCACATCTACTCAATATTGTCACTTCGATATTGGTAATAAGTTTAGGTTTGAGTTATCTGTCCATTTCTGTGTTTATTAGTTTATCATTTTCGTGAGGTGTGAGAGGGTGTGTGTGTACGTTCAGGATTTCAATAACTGGAGAGCTGGTCCTTTCAGAGGGGGGAAAAAGTTCATGTTTCACAGAGCAGTAATGGGGGATTACAAGTTGATTTCTTGGGAGAACTTAGGACGGGAATTTCTGTTCATCATAATCGACTTCAGGTCAGAGGGAGTGGTATGTAACTTGTGAGTTTTTTTGGGTTGTTTTTTTGGTTGTTTTTTGTTTTTTGGGTGGGGGGGGGGGGGGGGGGGGGGGGAGGGTTGCGGTAGATGGAAGGATTTGTTTATTTTAGCTTTACCTTCATCTCAAATTGAGAATATATGCTGGAAATGTTGGGCACATATATAACGCTTGTATGTAACGGTCCCCATTGCCTCAGATTAATTCATGAATATATAAGAGTAAATCAATCAATACAAGAGAACCAATGTACAGCCAGCACTGCAGTTATTGGTCCCCATTGCCTCAGATTAATTCATGAATATATAAGAGTAAATCAATCAATACAAGAGAACCAATGTACAGCCAGCAGTGCAGTTATTGGTCCCCATTGCCTCAGATTAATTCATGAATGTATAAGAATAAATCAATCAATATAAGAGAACCAATGTACAGCCAGCACTGCAGTTATTGGTCCCCATTGCCTCAGATTAATTCATGAATATATAAGAGTAAATCAATAAATACAAGAGAACCAATGTACAGCCAGCACTGCAGTTATTGGTCCCCATTGCCTCAGGTTAATTCATGAATATATAAGAGTAAATCAATCAATACAAGAGAACCAATGTACAGCCAGCACTGCAGTTATTGGTCCCTACTGCCTCAGATTAATTCATGAATATATAAGAGTAAATCAATCAATACAAGAGAACCAATGTACAGCCAACACTGCAGTTATTGGTCCCCATTGCCTCAGCTTAATTCATGAATATATAAGAGTAAATCAATCAATACAAGAGAACCAATGTACAGCCAGCACTGCAGTTATTGGTCCCTACTGCCTCAGATTAATTCATGAATATATAAGAGTAAATCAATCAATACAAGAGAACCAATGTACAGCCAGCACTGCAGTAATTGGTCCCCATTGCCTCAGCTTAATTCATGAATATATAAGAGTAAATCAATCAATACAAGAGAACCAATGTACAGCCAGCAGTGCAGTTATTGGTCCCCATTGCCTCAGATTAATTCATGAATGTATAAGAATAAATCAATCAATATAAGAGAACCAATGTACAGCCAGCACTGCAGTTATTGGTCCCCATTGCCTCAGATTAATTCATGAATATATAAGAGTAAATCAATAAATACAAGAGAACCAATGTACAGCCAGCACTGCAGTTATTGGTCCCCATTGCCTCAGGTTAATTCATGAATATATAAGAGTAAATCAATCAATACAAGAGAACCAATGTACAGCCAGCACTGCAGTTATTGGTCCCCATTGCCTCAGATTAATTCATGAATATATAAGAGTAAATCAATCAATACAAGAGAACCAATGTACAGCCAGCACTGCAGTTATTGGTCCCCATTGCCTCAGATTAATTCATGAAAATATAAGAGTAAATCAATCAATACAATAGAACCAATGTACAGCCAGCACTGCAGTTATTGGTCCCCATTGCCTCAGATTAATTCATGAATATATAAGAGTAAATCAATCAATACAAGAGAACCAATGTACAGCCAGCAGTGCAGTTATTGGTCCCCATTGCCTCAGATTAATTCATGAATATATAAGAGTAAATCAATCAATACAAGAGAACCAATGTACAGCCAGCACTGCAGTTATTGGTCCCCATTGCCTCAGATTAATTCATGAATATATAAGAGTAAATAAATCAATACAAGAGAACCAATGTACAGCCAGCACTGCAGTTATTGGTCCCCATTGCCTCAGATTAATTCATGAATATATAAGAGTAAATCAATCAATACAAGAGAACCAATGTACAGCCAGCACTGCAGTTATTGGTCCCCATTGCCTCAGATTAATTCATGAATATATAAGAGTAAATCAATCAATACAAGAGAACCAATGTACAGCCAGCACTGCAGTTATTGGTCCCCATTGCCTCAGGTTAATTCATGAATATATAAGAGTAAATCAATCAATACAAGAGAACCAATGTACAGCCAGCACTGCAGTTATTGGTCCCCATTGCCTCAGCTTAATTCATGAATATATAAGAGTAAATCAATCAATACAAGAGAACCAATGTACAGCCAGCACTGCAGTTATTGGTCCCCATTGCCTCAGATTAATTCATGAATATATAAGAGTAAATCAATCAATACAATAGAACCAATGTACAGCCAGCACTGCAGTTATTGGTCCCCATTGCCTCAGATTAATTCATGAATATATAAGAGTAAATCAATCAATACAAGAGAACCAATGTACAGCCAGCACTGCAGTTATTGGTCCCCATTGCCTCAGATTAATTCATGAATATATAAGAGTAAATCAATCAATACAAGAGAACCAATGTACAGCCAGCACTGCAGTTATTGGTCCCCATTGCCTCAGATTAATTCATGAATATATAAGAGTAAATAAATCAATACAAGAGAACCAATGTACAGCTAGCACTGCAGTTATTGGTCCCCATTGCCTCAGATTAATTCATGAATATACAAGAGTAAATCAATCAATACAAGAGAACCAATGTACAGCCAGCACTGCAGTTATTGGTCCCCATTGCCTTAGATTAATTCATGAATATATAAGAGTAAATCAATCAATACAAGAGAACCAATGTACAGCCAGCACTGCAGTTATTGGTCCCCATTGCCTCAGATTAATTCATGAATATACAAGAGTAAATCAATCAATACAAGAGAACCAATGTACAGCCAGCACTGCAGTTATTGGACACCTGCAACATTATGTTTGGTCAGTTGACTCTTCAGTGTCCTGTTTTCGATCATGAATCGCTACTTTCACATTTATATTATAAGTATACTGATTTAAATGTTCAGCAACACACAGTATTTCTCAGTTTATCGTTTGACAAAAGGTGACTCTAACAACGTACTCCACTTCTCAATAATCATCAGTATTACTCGCTGTGTAAGATACTGCAGTGTAATATTTATACAGCAATATTAAACTTGTGTGATATCACTGAAAGTATGACGTCATAATAGCCAGCAGTTGTGACGTCACAATGGTCATACGCCATCATAATGGTACATCAATCGTGGAAATCTCTGCATCAGCACACTGTCGGCCACTTGGTTACAAGTTCTTTTTAGCTGAATGGTTAAGCTACTGGGACATTGAGTGTTGACTTCAAGAGTTATGTTTCCCGTTTGCAAAATAAGGATATTGTCCCATAATAACAGTGTTACTGCTTCTGTTTGACACGATTATCAACCAGATTTGTTTAGCACGAACCAGATGGATCTATAGCTTACTTTAGTATTGCTGCATTCCTTAACTTTTCTGTGCTAGAACATCAGAGCAGAATATGAAGTTCAGGATCAGCGCGTCACTACACTAGCACAGAAAACATAAGGAAATGCAGCAAGGCTTAAATAAGCTATTTGTTGAAAATGGTGCGGGGTATGAGGGAGTGGACATTAGTTATGTGTCATGTTGAAAATGGTGCGAGGTTTGAGGGAGTGGACATTATCTATTTGTCATGTTAAACAATGTACTTGCTTACGTAAGTGTTATTGAGCTTATGTTGTTATTAAACAGCTGGGTGAACTAAGTGCAATGTAGATGAGGTGTCTTGCCCAGGGACACAATACAATATGAGGTCAAGGCCACACATGTCTGGTTTCTCCGTTGGGATTCGGAATCGTCCATTGGTTTTTGGGAGACAAGAATGTGAACAAGAGTGCTCCATATACCCCTCCATCTCAAAATGCAGTATATTCACCAGAGGGATAAGTATATGTTTAGCAACATGTACATTTGGTTTAATGATCAAATATATGCGATGACAAACCTTCTACACATCGTCTATAGTTTAAGGTTGTGTCTGTGGAAGCTATTTCTCAATATCCAACCCAAAGATGAGACAAAGGTATATCTCCAGTACGGGACAGAGTTTCTGACTCAATCCCGTCAGTTAGTCACACTTATACACCTGTCTTGAATATACCCCTCTCCAGTTTGCGCCTATTGCCATCATTGAGTAATATAAGCCTTGCTGCACTGCAAAATTGTTCTGTGCAAGTGTGGTACAGCGCAATGTTCAGGCGCAGCATGCACTCAAATAAGCACAAGACAATTAAGGAAATAAGGATTAAATCAGCCAGAACGTAGGCTGGCGCAAGTTATGCCTCTTGCGGATGAAAGTTGGAGATACACCAGGCCGTACAAGGATACAATGTCTTCCAGCTATTAGTAATCATGCATACCCACATATTTGGAATATACCAAACAATACCAGGATGACAATAAGTCTCGTTAAGCACTTGGCTGTCTTGAAAATAATAAATCTATGATATTAGCGCCAGTGTTGTCGACATTGCATCTAAGTATTTGCATGTAAGCTTTACAAAGTAATGATTTCACCACCTAAATTGTATCTATCACAGTATAATGTTCGAGCTACATATACGAATTATCAACAGTTCTCAGTATATTTGTAACTTATTAAATGTGTTATTTAACAGTCTCTGAAAGATCTTCTGTTTCATGTGTGAACTCGGAAACACTATGAACGACCCAATAAATGTGACTGAAATTTGTGTTGAGAGTTTGGCACTGCAATCAAAAGGTGACTCTAACAACGTACTCCACTTCTCAATAATCATCATTATTACTGGCTGTGTAAGATACTGCAGTGTAATATTTATACAGCAATATTAAACATGTGTGATATCACTGAAAGTATGACGTCACAATAGCCAGCAGTTGTGACGTCACAATGGTCATACGCCATCATAATGGTACATCAATCGTGGAAATCTCTGCATCAGCACACTGTCGGCCACTTGGTTACAAGTTCTTTTTAGCTGAATGGTTAAGCTACTGGGACATTGAGTGTTGACTTCAAGAGTTATGTTTCCCGTTTGCAAAATAAGGATATTGTTCCATAATAACAGTGTTACTGCTTCTGTTTGACACGATTATCAACCAGATTTGTTTAGCACGAACCAGATGGATCTATAGCTTACTTTAGTATTGCTGCATTCCTTAACTTTTCTGTGCTAGAACATCAGAGCAGAATATGAAGTTCAGGATCAGCGCGTCACTACACTAGCACAGAAAACATAAGGAAATGCAGCAAGGCTTAAATAAGCTATTTGTTGAAAATGGTGCGAGGTATGAGGGAGTGGACATTAGTTATGTGTCATGTTGAAAATGGTGCGAGGTTTGAGGGAGTGGACATTATCTATTTGTCATGTTAAACAATGTACTTGCTTACGTAAGTGTTATTGAGCTTATGTTGTTATTAAACAGCTGGGTGAACTAAGTGCAATGTAGATGAGGTGTCTTGCCCAGGGACACAATACAATATGAGGTCAAGGCCACACATGTCTGGTTTCTCCGTTGGGATTCGGAATCGTCCATTGGTTTTTGGGAGACAAGAATGTGAACAAGAGTGCTCCATATACCCCTCCATCTCAAAATGCAGTATATTCACCAGAGGGATAAGTATATGTTTAGCAACATGTACATTTGGTTTAATGATCAAATATATGCGATGACAAACCTTCTACACATCGTCTATAGTTTAAGGTTGTGTCTGTGGAAGCTATTTCTCAATATCCAACCCAAAGATGAGACATAGGTAAATCTCCAGTACGGGACAGAGTTTCTGACTCAATCCCGTCAGTTAGTCACATTTATACACCTGTCTTGAATATACCCCTCTCCAGTTTGCGCCTATTGCCATCATTGAGTAATATAAGCCTTGCTGCACTGCAAAATTGTTCTGTGCAAGTGTGGTACAGCGCAATGTTCAGGCGCAGCATGCACTCAAATAAGCACAAGACAATTAAGGAAATAAGGATTAAATCAGCCAGAACGTAGGCTGGCGCAAGTTATGCCTCTTGCGGATGAAAGTTAGAGATACACCAGGCCGTACAAGGATACAATGTCTTCCAGCTATTAGTAATCATGCATACCCACATATTTGGAATATACCAAACAATACCAGGATGACAATAAGTCTCGTTAAGCACTTGGCTGTCTTGAAAATAATAAATCTATGATATTAGCGCCAGTTTTGTCGACATTGCATCTAGGTATTTGCATGTAAGCTTTGTAAGTAATGATTTCACCATCTAAATTGTATCTATCACAGTATAATGTTCGAGCTACATATACGAATTATCAACAGTTCTCAGTATATTTGTAACTTATTAAAAGTGTTGTTTAACAGTCTCTGAAAGATCTTCTGTTACATGTGTGAACTCGGAAATATTATGAACGATCCATGAAATGTGACTGTGAAATGTGTGGTGAGAGTTTGGCACTGCAATCAAAGGGAGATAACTTTCGTTAGGTGTTGGAGAGTGTTCATCATACTCGGCAAACCTGCAATCATATCAGCTCGATATAAATGTTGATAGGTTTGAGTTGATTTATCTGTGTTTTGTTGTGTGTTTCACCATCTATCCGGAAGGGGACAGGGATGAATAGAGGGGGTTAAGGGGTGTCATTGGGAGATGGGGTTGTTTTGGACGGAGTTGTTATGGGATTTGGATTTGTGGAGAGGTGATATTTTCAAGATGAGATTTCTCCCGTCATAATGATGGGTTTTAATTTAAAACGTTACATTTATCGAATACTTTTTTTTACAAAATGCACGACTATATTAAATAGTTCACTTGACTTGTTGACCTTGTTATTTAATTAGTTTAATGTAAGTGATCTTTTTATGGAGTTGTCTACACCTATTTAGCTTAATTTACCTTCATCTCATAATACATACGTCAGTCTTCACCAGTTGGGAACATATATAAATGTCGTAGCCCTGTGTGCCCCATTTTAATTTTGATATATCATGAATATTTTTCGAATAGTCAATCATTAATAGAAGTAGACCAGCGTAGAAACAGCAGTGTACTTATTGGATACTAACACTGTGAGAATGTTTGTGAAGAAACAACCTTAACCTTCATTTCTATAAATTTATTTCAAAGTTAGTAGTCTTTATTGGAGAGTTCTACACTTGTTGACCTTTACCTTCATCTCACAATACATACATCAGGCATCACGATTTGGGAATATATATAAATGGTGTCTACACAGGAAGCTTGCCTCTATCCGTTCCTGTCTGCCCCAGTTTTATTCTGATTTATCATGAATATTTCCTGAATAGTAAATAATTAGTTGGAGAAGACCAGCGCTCAAACAGAACTGCGTTTATTGTATACGGCAATGGTGAGAGTTCATGTGAACAAAATGAAAAGCACCCTTAAACTTTCATTCTAAAAACTTATGATTGCATACAGATTTCTGTATACCGGAACATCTCTAAAAGTGCAAATTACAAAAAGTCGAGACACAAGAAGGCGGAGTCCTGAATTGTATGATGCCAGGGGTTGATAGAATGTCATGAACAAATATTATTTCCAACTGCAAAATGAAGCAATGATAATACTAGCCAATCATATACTACATGTATATACAAGTGCATTGCATTTCTAAGCGATGGCCGATTTATTATTAATGCTTACAGAAATTCCCGAGGAAAATATAACTGTTCACCTGTCAGGCGCTCCTTTCAAGTGGATTATCACCTTGTCGTGGTTTAGGAGCTTGCGCGACTCAACGAACCAGAGACCTATGTCGAACTGGTAGGTTCAACCAAGCTGAACTGGTCTCCGGGGAGGGTCCAGACAAAGAATGATCCCTGGTCCTCCAGGTTGGGGGTTGGGCACTGGACTAACAATTCGGTCCCATAAAAGAACTCTTGTTGCAGAAACTGCACGAAACATTGAAGAAACTAACTTGGTTCAAGAAGATGTCTCACCATAGAGATCATGACGCAAGCTGATGAAAGCCCAAGGGAAGCCAGCAAGCTGATGAATCTTCTAACAACCAAGTCCATCACCAGGATAGGGACCTGGAACATCAGAACCCTATATGAGAGCGGTAGAATAGCCCAAGTTTGCAGAGAGATGAAGCGATATAATCTAAAGATCTTAGGATTGTGCGAATCCAGGTGGAATGGCTCGGGACGACAACTTCTCAGTAGCGGAAACACCATCATCTACTCAGGCCATGAGGAACTGGACCATCCACACACACACGGAGTAGCTCTCCTACTAACACCTATCGCAACAAGAGCCATGTTGGAATGGAAACCACTTTCACCAAGAATTCTGTCAGCAAGATTCAAATCAAAAGGTCGCAACATCACCATCATACAGTGCTATGCCCCCACAAATGTATCCGATGAGGAGGACAAAGAAGAGTTCTACAACATGCTACAAACAGCACTTGATACATCACAAAGAGGGGACATAAAGATTGTTATGGGCGACTTTAATGCAAAGGTCGGGAAGGATAACACCGGGAAGGAACTTATCATGGGGAAACAGGGAGTAGGCACTCTGAATGAAAACGGAACAGCTTTTACAGACTTCTGTTCATTCAATGATCTCGTCATCGGTGGAACAGTATTTCCACACAAGACTATCCACAAAACAACATGGGTCTCACCAGATGGCAAAACAGAAAACCAGATCGACCACTTTACCATCTCAAGGAAATGGAGAAGGAGCATGTTGGATGTCAGAGCTATGAGGGGAGCTGATGCTGCCACAGATCACCATCTCATAATGGCAAAGGTGAAAGTCAAGCTGAAGGCATACAAAGACAAGGCGGACAAACCATCCCACAAGTACAACACCCAGAACTTGAAGAGTAAGGACAAGGCTGCTGAATTCAAAGTGACACTGAAGAACAAGTATGAAGTACTCACAGACCTGCCTGAAGACTCTATTGATAACCACTGGGAAACACTTAAGGATACCTGGATCACAACATGCCAAGAAGTGTTGGGGAAAAGAACGAGGAAACACAAGGAATGGCTATCAGAACAAACCTGGGACCTCATAACAGACAGAGCGAACCTAAAAAACAAGTTGAACCAAGCAAGAAGTCAACACCAGAAAACGATTCTACAAAAAGAATACTGGAACACAAACCGTCTAGTGAAGCGAAGTGCCAGGAAAGACAAACGCAACTTTGTACACACACTGACGGAAGAGGCAGAAAATGCTGCAGGGAAAAACAACATGAAGAGGCTATATGAGATCACAAGAACATTGTCCCAGAAGAAAACAAATGCTGAAGCACAACCAGTGAAAGACAAGGCAGGCAAAAACATCAGCAATGAAGTGGACCAGAGGAAAAGATGGATGGAACACTTCCAGGACATCCTTAACAGACCACCACCAACATCAACGCCATCTATACCAACAGAAGCCCAGCTCTTGGATATCACCACCAACCCCCCTACAAAGGCTGAAGTGTCCAATGCACTAAAATCCATCAAGATTGGAAAGGCTGCAGGTTCAGATGGAATTCCACCGGAAGCACTCAAGACAAGTGTAACAACATCCACCGAGATGCTACATCCACTGCTGTGTAGGATATGGGAAGAAGAAGCTGTTCCAGATGAGTGGAGGAAGGGGTATCTAGTGAAACTACCCAAGAAAGGGGATCTTACCTCCTGCAATAACTGGAGAGGCATTATGCTGTTGTCTATCCCAAGCAAGATCCTGACTAGAATTATCCTCAACAGGTTGAAAAAGGCACTTGATACAAAGCTACGAGATGAGCAAGCAGGCTTCAGGCAGGGAAAATCTTGCACAGACCAGATCGCTACTCTGAGAATCATTATTGAACAATCACTTGAATGGCAGACTCCACTTTATACCATCTTCGTGGATTTTGAAAAGGCATTCGACAGTATTGACAGAGAAGTGATTTGGAAGCTAATGAAACACTATGGTATGCCACAAAAACTCATCAACATCATTAAGCAACTTTACAACAACTCCACATGCCAAGCTTACAGACCCATTCACAGTGCAAACCGGTGTTAGACAAGGCTGCATCTTATCTCCTACCATCTTCCTCATTGTCATAGATTGGATAATGAAGATCAGCACAGAAAACAAGAACACCGGAATCCAGTGGAGCTTCACAAAACAACTCGAAGACCTGGACTTCGCAGATGACGTCAGCCTCCTCCCACACAGACACTTGGATGCACAAACAAAGCTCTCTCGTCTGATAGAAGAAGCAAGCAAAACAGGCCTCAAGATTAACATCAAGAAAACGGAAGTTATGCGCCTTAACAACAAACAGCAAGACCCCATACAATCAAATGGCAACAACGTCAAAGAGGTTGAGAAATTTGTGTACCTGGGCAGTGTGGTCAGCAAGGACGGTGGAGCTGACGAAGACATCAGGAGCAGAACAAACAAAGCAAGGCATGCTTTCAACACCCTACGCCCTATATGTAGCTCCAAGTCCCTCTCAAAGAAGACAACAATCAGGCTCTTTAACACCAACGTCAAATCTGTCCTACTCTATGGCTCTGAGACTTGGAAGACCACAAAGGCCAACACAAAGAAGCTGCAGACGTTTGTTAACAAGTGTCTCCGCCATATACTCAACATCAGATGGCCAGACAAGATCAGCAACATCGATCTATGGTCAACATCCCAACAACTGCCGATAGACTGTGAGATCAGGAAGAGAAAATGGGGTTGGATCGGTCACACTCTTAGGAAACCAGAGAATAACATCTGCACTGGACTGGAAACCTCAAGGCAAAAGGAAAGTGGGACGGCCAAGACATACTTGGAGACGAAGCACAAACGAGGACATCAAAACAGCTGGGATGACTTGGACAGAAGTCAAGAAAACAGCATTGAACCGTGTGAGGTGGAAACATGTGACGGCAGCCCTATGCTCCCCTAGGAGTTAAAAGGAATAAGTCAAGTAAGTCAAGTCAGGCGCTCAAGGGTCAAATTCTGACTATCATTGTATCATACCAGGTAGCAGATTTACTATTGGATGGATAGAAACATTCTTGAAACGGAGTAACTTACCCAGAGTGAAAACACGAGTTTCTCAAACCTTGTCTCTGTGTAGGAAAGGATCTCAGCCTATAAAATGTTGAGATTACCCAGCAATGAAACGGGTTCATAATCCAGGGAGCCGCGCCCATTGTTGTTGCTTTACTCATAGTAGTCCACCGAGTATTGACAGTGCCATGTGACAAAACAAACAGAACAAACAAACTCAACAACATCATGATATGTTATTGACAGTGCCATGTGACAATACAAACAGAACAAACAAACTCAACAACATCACGATATGTTATTGACAGCACCATGTGACAATACAAACAGAGCAAACAAACTCAACAACATCATGATATGTTATTGGCAGTGCCATGTGACAATACAAACAGAACAAACAAACTAAACAACATCATGATATGTTATTGACAGTGCCATGTGACCATACAAACAGAACAAACAAACTCAACAACATCATGATATGTTATTGACAGTGCCATGTGACAATACAAACAGAACAAACAAACTCAACAACATCATGATATGTTATTGACAGTGCCATGTGACAATACAAACAGTCTGACAGAGCAAACAAACTCAACAACATCACGATATGTTATTGACAGTGCCATGTGACAATACAAACAGAGCAAACAAACTCAACAACATCATGATATGTTATTGACAGTGCCATGTGACAATACAAACAGAACAAACAAACTCAACAACATCATGATATGTTATTGACAGTGCCATTTGACAATACAAACAGAGCAAACAAGCTCAACAACATAATGATATGTTATTGACAGTGCCATGTGACAATACAAACAGAACAAACAAACTCAACAACATCATGATATGTTATTGACAATGCCATGTGACAATACAAACAGAACAAACAAACTCAACAACATCATGATATGTTATTGACAGTGCCATGTGACAATACAAACAGAACAAACAAACTCAACAACATCATGATATGTTATTGACAGTGCCATGTGACAATACAAACAGAACAAACAAACTCAACAACATCATGATATGTTATTGACAGTGCCATGTGACAATACAAACAGAACAAACAAACTCAACAACATCATGATATGTTATTGACGGTGCCATGTGACAATACAAACAGAACAAACAAACTCAACAACATCACTATATGTTTTTGACAGTGCCATGTGACAATACAAACAGAACAAACAAACTCAACAACATCATGATATGTTATTGACAGTGCCATGTGACAATACAAACAGAACAAACAAACTCAACAACATCATGATATGTTATTGACAGTGCCATGTGACAATACAAAAAGAACAAACAAACTAAACAACATCATGATATGTTATTGACAGTGCCATGTGACAATACAAACATAACAAACAAACTCAACAACATCATGATATGTTATTGACAGTGCCATGTGACAATACAAACAGAACAAACAAACTCAACAACATCATGATATGTTATTGACAGTGCCATGTGACAATACAAACAGAACAAACAAACTCAACAACATCATGATATGTTATTGACAGTGCCATGTGACAATACAAACAGAACAAACAAACTCAACAACATCATGATATGTTATTGACAGTGCCATGTGACAATACAAACATAACAAACAAACTCAACAACATCATGATATGTTATTGACAGTGCCATGTGACAATACAAACAGAACAAACAAACTCAACAACATCATGATATGTTATTGACAGTGCCATGTGACAATACAAACAGAACAAACAAACTCAACAACATCATGATATGTTATTGACAGTGCCATGTGACAATACAAACAGAACAAACAAACTCAACAACATCATGATATGTTATTGACGGTGCCATGTGACAATACAAACAGAACAAACAAACTCAACAACATCACTATATGTTATTGACAGTGCCATGTGACAATACAAACAGAACAAACAAACTCAACAACATCATGATATGTTATTGACAGTGCCATGTGACAATACAAACAGAACAAACAAACTCAACAACATCATGATATGTTATTGACAGTGCCATGTGACAATACAAAAAGAACAAACAAACTCAACAACATCATGATATGTTATTGACAGTGCCATGTGACAATACAAACAGAACAAACAAACTCAACAACATCATGATATGTTATTGACAGTGTCATGTGACAATACAAACAGAACAAACAAACTCAACAACATCACGATATGTTATTGACAGTGCCATGTGACAATACAAACAGAACAAACAAACTCAACAACATCACGATATGTTATTGACAGTGCCATGTGAAAATACAAACAGAACAAACAAACTCAACAACATCATGATATGTTATTGACAGTGCCATGTGACAATACAAACAGAACAAACAAACTCAACAACATCATGATATGTTATTGACAGTGCCATGTGACAATACAAAAAGAACAAACAAACTAAACAACATCACTATATGTTTTTGACAGTGCCATGTGACAATACAAACAGAACAAACAAACTCAACAACATCATGATATGTTATTGACAGTGCCATGTGACAATACAAACAGAACAAACAAACTCAACAACATCATGATATGTTATTGACAGTGCCATGTGACAATACAAAAAGAACAAACAAACTAAACAACATCATGATATGTTATTGACAGTGCCATGTGACAATACAAACAGAACAAACAAACTCAACAACATCATGATATGTTATTGACAGTGCCATGTGACAATACAAACAGAACAAACAAACTCAACAACATCATGATATGTTATTGACAGTGCCATGTGACAATACAAACAGAACAAACAAACTCAACAACATCACGATATGTTATTGACAGTGCCATGTGACAATACAAACAGAACAAACAAACTCAACAACATCATGATATGTTATTGACAGTGCCATGTGACAATACAAAAAGAACAAACAAACTCAACAACATCATGATATGTTATTGACAGTGCCATGTGACAATACAAACAGAACAAACAAACTCAACAACATCATGATATGTTATTGACAGTGCCATGTGACAATACAAACAGAACAAACAAACTCAACAACATCATGATATGTTATTGACAGTGCCATGTGACAATACAAACAGAACAAACAAACTCAACAACATCATGATATGTTATTGACAGTGCCATGTGACAATACAAACATAACAAACAAACTCAACAACATCATGATATGTTATTGACAGTGCCATGTGACAATACAAACAGAACAAACAAACTCAACAACATCATGATATGTTATTGACAGTGCCATGTGACAATACAAACAGAACAAACAAACTCAACAACATCATGATATGTTATTGACAGTGACATGTGACAATACAAACAGAACAAACAAACTCAACAACATCATGATATGTTATTGACGGTGCCATGTGACAATACAAACAGAACAAACAAACTCAACAACATCACTATATGTTATTGACAGTGCCATGTGACAATACAAACAGAACAAACAAACTCAACAACATCATGATATGTTATTGACAGTGCCATGTGACAATACAAACAGAACAAACAAACTCAACAACATCATGATATGTTATTGACAGTGCCATGTGACAATACAAACAGAACAAACAAACTAAACAACATCATGATATGTTATTGACAGTGCCATGTGACAATACAAACAGAACAAACAAACTCAACAACATCATGATATGTTATTGACAGTGCCATGTGACAATACAAACAGAACAAACAAACTCAACAACATCACGATATGTTATTGACAGTGCCATGTGACAATACAAACAGAACAAACAAACTCAACAACATCATGATATGTTATTGACAGTGCCATGTGACAATACAAACAGAACAAACAAACTCAACAACATCATGATATGTTATTGACAGTGCCATGTGACAATACAAAAAGAACAAACAAACTAAACAACATCATGATATGTTATTGACAGTGCCATGTGACAATACAAACAGAACAAACAAACTCAACAACATCATGATATGTTATTGACAGTGCCATGTGACAATACAAACAGAACAAACAAACTCAACAACATCATGATATGTTATTGACAGTGCCATGTGACAATACAAACAGAACAAACAAACTCAACAACATCATGATATGTTATTGACAGTGCCACGTGACAATACAAACAGAACAAACAAACTCAACAACATCATGATATGTTATTCCTATGGAACTTTCAAAAACGATATCCAACCGTCACTATTTCAGCTATGTTTGCTTTCAGTGCAATTTGTTAGATAGAACAAAGCCCGACTCACAAGGCTAAACACATTATAAATACTTCTCTCAGTGGTATTCTAACAAGTGGAAGTCACACAAGAACATTAATATTACAAAATATTATAGTAAGAAGAAGTTGTATCATCCCATTCTGTAACAGTCAAACTTAAAACCATACAGTAATCTGTATCGAAACGTCAAACTCTCAGAATAAAGAAGCTGAAGCTGAGAAATTGACATGTTTTACAAAGTAGCCCGTTCTCCCAGTAAGTTGACAGGACCCTGCACTTGCTGCACGCTTTTCACAAACTATCCCGGGTGTTCCTAGCCGTTGCTACGCAACTGAAACTCCCGGCACAATTTACTTGTCCAAATCGTCTGCATATTCGTGTGTCTGTAAAATGAGTTGAATTGATTAATTGTTAAAGACCATACAATATTTCACTTTCCTAAAATGTCCCTATTTAATCCTACCTTTTATTTTAATTTATTTATTTGCTTAAAATAAAAAATGGGGACTCATGTTGCAGCGTGGGGATGAGACTCAACCTCTGTTACAGCGTGGGGAGAAGACTCAACCCACGTTGCAGCGTGGGGATGAGACTCAACCCATGTTACAGCGTGGGGAGAAGACTCAACCCATGTTGCAGCGTGGGGATGAGACTCAACCCATGTTGCAGCGTGGGGAGAAGACTCAACCCATGTTGCAGCGTGGGGAGAAGACTCCACCCATGTTGCAGCGTGGGGATGAGACTCAACCCATGTTACAGCGTGGGGAGAAGACTCAACCCATGTTGCAGCGTGGGGATGAGACTCAACCCATGTTACAGCGTGGGGAGAAGACTCAACCAATATTGCAGCGTGGGGATGAGACTCAACCCATGTTGCAGCGTGGGGATGAGACTCAACCCATGTTGCAGCGTGGGGAGAAGACTCAACCCATGTTGCAGCGTGGGGATGAGACTCAACCCATGTTGCAGCGTGGGGAGAAGACTCAACCCATGTTGCAGCGTGGGGATGAGACTCAACCAATGTTGCAGCGTGGGGAGAAGACTCAACCCATGTTGCAGCGTGGGGATGAGACTCAACCCATGTTGCAGCGTGGGGATGAGACTCAACCCATGTTGCAGCGTGGGGATGAGACTCAACCAGTGTCTCAACGTAGGGAAGAGACTTAATTAACGCATGTTTCAATGTAGTGAACAGACTCAAATGGTGTCTCAGCTTAGGGAAGAGACTCGACCCATGTCTCAGTGTAGGGAAGAAACTAAACCAATATCTCAGTGTAGGGAAAAGACTCGATCCATGTCTCAGTGTAGAGAAGGAACTAAACCAATATCTCAGTGTAGGGAAGGGATTTAACCCATGTCTCAGTATAGGGAAGGAAAAAAAACAATATCTCAGTGTAGGGAAGGGATTTAACCCATGTCTCAGTATAGGGAAGGAAAAAAACCAATATCTCAGTGTAGGGAAGGGATTCAACTCATGTCTCAGTGTAGAGAAGGAACTAAACCAATATCTCAGTGTAGGGAAGGGATTCAAACAATGTATCAGTGTAGGGAAGGAACTAAACCAATATCTCAGTGTAGGGAAGGGATTCAACCCATGTCTCAGTGTAGGGAAGGAACTAAACCAATATCTCAGTGTAGGGAAGAGACTCGACCCATGAATCAGTTTAGGGAAGGAGCTAAACCAATATCTCAGTGTAGGGAAGAGACTCGACCCATGTCTCAGTGTAGGGAAGGAACTAAACCAATATCTCAGTGTAGGGAAGGGATTCAACCCATGTCTCAGTGTAGGGAAGGAACTAAACCAATACCTTAGTGTAGGGAAGGGATTCAACCCATGTCTCAGTGTAGGGAAGGAGCTAAACCAATATCTCAGTGTAGGGAAGAGACTCGACCCATGTCTCACTGCAAGGAGACTCAACCCATGTCTCACTGCAAGGAGACTCAACCCATGTCTCACTGCAGGGAGACTCAACCCATGTCTCACTGCAAGGAGACTCAACCCATGTCTCACTGCAAGGAGACTCAACCCATGTCTCACTGCAAGGAGACTAAACCCATGTCTCACTGCAAGGAGACTCAACCCATGTCTCACTGCAGGGAGACTCAACCCATGTCTCACTGCAAGGAGACTCAACCCATGTCTCACTGCAAGGAGACTCAACCCATGTCTCACTGCAAGGAGACTAAACCCATGTCTCAGTGTAGAGGCAAACACACAGCCCCTGTCTGATTGTATACACTGACTCAACCCATGTCTCACTGCAAGGAGACTCAACCCATGTCTCACTGCAAGGAGACTCAACCCATGTCTCAGTGTAGAGGCAAACACACAGCCCCTGTCTGATTGTATACACTGACTCAACCCATGTCTCACTGCAATGAGACTCAACCCATGTCTCACTGCAAGGAGACTCAAACCATGTCTCACTGCAAGGAGACTCAACCCATGTCTCACTGCAAGGAGACTCAACCCATGTCTCACTGCAAGGAGACTCAACCAATGTCTCACTGCAAGGAGACTCAACCCATGTCTCACTGCAAGGAGACTCAACCCATGTCTCACTGCAAGGAGACTCAACCCATGTCTCACTGCAAGGAGACTCAACCCATGTCTCACTGCAAGGAGACTCAACCCATGTCTCAGTGTAGAGGCAAACACACAGGCCCTGTCTCATTGTATACACTGATCAGAAGAAACTATGCCATCAGATTCAGTAACATTCATACTTAAATCATACAATACTCCCATACAATAAAGAAGTTGTTATCCATAAAACATTGTTCTCATTAGACATACATGCTTGCAAGGCTATCTTCACATTGTTTGACATCGTTTTTGTCGAGGTCATGATGGCTGTATGGACAGGTTCTTGGTACAGCCAGTGCCTGTTGTCGATGCCCGACACTGAGGATGTGGTAAAAAAGTTCAAGCATTTGTACTATTTCAGATTGTGTTTTCCTTCATGTAAAATGGTTGTTGTTGAAAGGTTAAATATCTAAATATACTTAATTAAAAATAGTATAGATAATTTTGAAAAATAACTATATTCTCCAATGTCGGTAAAAAAGAAAGAAATGCTATTGCCCTCTTTGCCTATCACATAGTAATGAGTTGTGTACTCTAACATGGCAGACGTTTCCAATAAAAAAAATAGCTCATAAACAATAATTATTTTACCCCGAGTATTTAAATTATATAGCAGACAGTCATGATACGCAACATCTAGATAAAGGGAGATAACTATTTTGTCGAGTGGCCTATTTCTACAGACAAACGTGTTCTGTGACAGTTTTTATATATAACTATATATATAAAGTTATGAAAAATATTAAGCATGTTTTTAACCTAGAAAGAAACATTGATCAAATCAAGCTGTGGACTGCTGGCAGAGGGAGCAATATCATATAGCAAACCTTTGTGTCCAGTGGAATCATATTCATATGTGACTGATGCGTTTATATGGGTGACATAGTGCAGAGTTAAGCATGCTTGGCTTAGGATCAAGTGGTTCGGGGTTCGAATCCCGCCAGGGGCAAGGTAACTTTAGAGAACTGTTCTACACGCAGTAAGGTTTTGGTGTAATGCCACAATGAATTTCACTGCAGTACCATATTTTGCTTGTTCCAGCAGATGCTCACAGGTTTCATTGCACTGGATAACCATCATGGTGTTATCTCCTTTCTACCTGCAATGATACTAGCAGCCGTGAACAATATTAATTCTCGCGACATTAAACATTAAACCACCTCACCTCACCTCAAACCAAATTAAAACACCCAGTTATTAAACTTTACTTCAATCAATAATAAATAGAAACATATAAAGCAGAATGGCAAAATCAATATCCAAGAGGGAATGTCATATTATTTTGTAAAATAGTTACTGTAACATGATCGTTGGCTGGCAGTTTGATATCCCCGTGACTGTCTCTATTTCTTTGCTATTAATTGTGCAGAAAGCCCGAATCACAAATAATAGAAAGGTGCCAGTATCACCAATGTTAATGTAAATGCAATTAACTTTATAACATATACATGAAATGAAACATGATTCAGTATAAAAGTTGACTTTCTTGATTTTATATTCTTCATAATTGGAAATGAAAGTGACTGGAAAAAATGGCTTGAGAAGTTGATACTTTCGCACTGAGTAACCCGTCTGCCCTTTAGCTGACGTGATTCTGCACGTGATGCACGCTTTTCACAAACTATCCCCGGGAGCCCTCTGTCGTTGCTTAGCAACTGAATCCCCAGGCACAGTTTACTTGTTGAAATCGTCCCACATATTTGTGTTTTCCTAAATTGAGATGAATTGAATAATTAAAAAAAACCACATATATCATTTTACTTCCTAGAATCTTCTTATTTAATCATAGCTTTCAATTTAATTAAGTTATTTATAAGCTTATGGTACAAACTTTGTTTCACGAATATGTAAAATTAGTAATACATTCTGACCCTAACATTGCAGATGTATTCAACAACACTTGTTGACAAACACAAATTGAACCGACATGGCTTATTAACACTGGTAGGGAACTTGGTTACAGTGAGGGTGGAGTATTTGTGATTTTTGCGACAGAGTCCTTGTGATATGTAACAGAGTCTTTGTCATTTGTCACAGAGTCTTTGCATTATTGTACAGAGTTTTACAATGTGACATGATGAAATGAAAATATTCGCTTTAGTTTCTGGTATTTTAGATTATAACTTGCCAAATCAAGACATAATGTTATCGTAAATCGCCGTGTACCTCCCTTCACCCAGCAGGCCTCACACTTGCGCTCGGCGTTTAGGTCCTTCGAGGACTCTCTTTCCGCAACGCGGCGCAGCAAGTGCGAGTGTCCGTGCATGGGGCCTATCTCTCGGTGCTTCAGTCGGAGATAGTAGGGAGGTTGGGAGGTTGGGAGACCCAGAGTCCGACTCGGTGGTTCTCCTTTCACAATCGGTGGGGGTCGGGACCCATCTGGCTCGTGACGCTCTGCGTAGCGCATCTAGCCAGATGATGGTCGCCGTTATGGGTATGAGGCGTCTCTGTCTGTCGACTGTGTCGGCGGGTCAGGACACTCATGCGCGGCTCCTGGCTCTGCCTTTCCGGTTGGGGGACTCCCTCTTCCCGGGGGCACAGCAAGTGCTGAAGGACGCTGTGGAGGTGGCGACTGTTTGCAAGGACACTCAGCTCCTTACAAAACCGCCACCTACCAAAAAGAGCAAGCGTCCTTT
Source organism: Gibbula magus (assembly GCA_936450465.1). Lineage (NCBI taxonomy): Eukaryota > Metazoa > Mollusca > Gastropoda > Trochida > Trochidae > Gibbula > Gibbula magus. The sequence continues at coordinate 33,003,564 of OW388298.1, forward strand.
CCCCAAGGTTTCGCAGACTCCGTCTGCAGGAGAGGCTCCGGAGTGGATCAAACCACTCCACTACCAGGGCCAGAAACCAAGGGGCGGCAAGCAGGCACGTGGGGGAAAGCTTTCCAACAAGCCTTTTCGGGGGGGCCGGAAACCCAATCAGGGTTCCTAACCCCTCCGGTGCCCGAGGTGTCTCCCCAGCCCGAGAGCTGCCGGAGACGGGGGTTCACTGCCTGCAGCCAAACATCCCAGTAGGTGGGCGTCTGTCGAGGTTCCTTCCGGCTTGGTCCAAGGTAACCGACAACCCCTGGGTCCTGTCCACGCTCAGGGACGGACACCTGCCTTGGTGGAAGGTCGAGCTGGGATACGGTACACACCGGTCCCCTCTGTGCCGGAGAAAGCCGAAATCCTCAGGTCCGAGCTGCGAGCTTTGCTCCAGAAGTCGGCCATAGAGGTGGTCCCCCCAGGTCAGGAGCAGAGTGGATATTATTCCACCTACTTCATTGTTACCAAGAAAGACGGGGGGTTCAGACCGATCCTCAACCTCAAGTATCTCAACCTGAAGATAGAGGTTCCATCGTTCAAGATGGAGACATTGAGGTCGGTCATAGCGTCCGTAGAGGCAAACAAGTGGCTTTCCTCGATAGACCTCAAGGACGCATATCTCCACGTCCCAATGCACCCAGACTTCAAGAAATATCTGAGGTTTGCATTCGACTGGACGTGCTATCAGTTCACCGTTCTACCCTTCGGCATCTCTACGGCGCCAAGGGTGTTCATGAAACTCATGTTGATTCCCGCTCAGGTCGCCAGGGCACGGGGTCGATTTTGTCACCCGTACATGGACGATTGGTTGGTCAGGGCGCTGTCTCAGGCTCTGAACCAGGCGGCCACCATGGAGATTATCAACTTGTTGGTATCCCTGGGCTGGATAATCAACCTGAAGAAATCGTACCTGAAGCCCACTCAGGATCAGATCTTCCTCGGGGCCAGGTTCCAGACGGATCTGAAGACGGTATCTCTCGCTCCAGACCGAGTTCTGAAGGTTCAGAGGGCCACGCTTTTGTTCCTAGAGTCCCACAGTCACACTGCTCGCAGATGGCTCCAGTTACTAGGGTTCATGGCGGCAACAGTGGACGTGGTTTACAGAGCTCGACTTCGGATGAGACCAGTTCAGCAGGCCCTAGCCAGTCTGTGGTCTCATTCCGAGAGTTACGAGAAGCAGCTCGAGACTCCGGGGTGGCTCTCGCCGCATCTTTTATGGTGGACTAGTTCAGAGAACCTCGCGAGGAGTATCTCTCTGGTGACGCCAGTGCCCTCGTGCACAGTCCAAACAGACGCTTCGCTCTCGGGCTGGGGAGGGGTCTTAGGGCCCCACTCGGCGTCGGGGCTTTGGTCCCAGGCCGAGGCCAGCCTGCACATCAACGTGTTAGAGCTGAAGGCAGTCAGGCTGGTGTTCGAACGCTTTCAACAGAGGCTTCGTCATCAAGTGGTTCGTCTAGAAATGGACAACCAGACAGCCATGTCGTACATCCTGAAGCAAGGCGGGACAGTGTCCCCAGTACTTCTTCAGGAGTCATGGGAGTTCCTCCTGTGGTGCGACAAGTTCGACATCACAGTCCTACTGGTTTATCTTCCGTGGGTGGACAATGTGAGGGCGGACGCGCTATCGCGCAGAATCATGCCCCACACGAATGGATGCTCGACCCGGAGATATTCGCAACTATCTCCCGGTTGTTCGGGTCATTCCAGGTGGATCTGTTTGCGTCAGAGATGAACAATCAGACCCCAGTGTATTGCTCCCAGCTGCCAGACCCAAGGGCGGTGGCTGCGGACGCATTCGCGCTAGATTGGACCGGCAGAGTACTGTGGGCCTTCTCACCAGTGCCTCTGATATCCAAGGTCCTGTCACAGCTAGCGGTTCAGCCAGCTCGTCTGCTGGTGCTGCTCACGCTGCTGTGGATAGCGCAGTCATGGTTTCCACTGGTACTCAGGTTTCTGGTTTTGCCACCTGTGCTGTTACCGTGTCGACCAGGACTGCTGGCTCAGGAGGGCAAGCCACACCCCAAACCAGAGGTTCAATGGGTGGCTTGGCCTCTATCCGGAATCGCCTCCAAGAGGACAGTATTCCTGCACGAGTTGCAGACACAATACTGGCTTCGAGGAGGGATTCGACAAACGTTCAGTACGATGATAGATGGGCCTGTTATGCGCGCTGGTGTAGAGGTAGAGGGCTCCCAGAACCCTTTTCTACGTCTCTAGTGGCGGTTCTGGAATTCCTTCAATCCAGACTAGATGCTGGCTTAGCCGCATCGATAGTCAGGGGATATTCCACAGCCATCTCTGCTTTTCACATACCGGTGGATGGTGCCCTCCTAGGTGCCCATCCCCTGGTCCAGCGCTTCTTAGCAAGTGTGGACAGAATCCGACCTCCTGTGAGGCGGATCAGCCCTTCATGGGACCTATCCATAGTACTAGATTGGCTGTCAGGACCCAAGTTTGGGGACCTGGCAAACATTTCTCTGCAGTTACTAACTTGGAAGACGGCCTTCCTTGTGGCGGTCAAATCCGGCAGGCGGGTAGGAGACATCCATGCGATGTCCTCCGATCCCGAGTTGACTGTCTTTCACAGAGACACAGTCAGCATTAGACTGCTGGACTCCTATCGCCCAAAGGTCGATCATTCTTTTCACATTACTGCTCCTATTGAGCTGCCTGCGCTACACCAGCCGGCAGCCTCGGGTTCAGTAAGTTCTCGCCCCCATATTCTGGACGTGCGCAGAACTCTTAAGAAATATCTTTCCCGTACTGCCACAGTCAGACGGGATAACCAACTTTTCTGTTGCTATGGCCGAGCCAGCCCAGGGGCTCCCGCCTCCAAACAGACGATATCGAGGTGGATTGTGTCGGCCATTGTACTGGCTAACATCCATAAGGGCATGAGCCCGCCTGAAGGTCTGAAGGCTCATTCGGTTAGGGCAGTAGCGACGTCAAAAGCGTTCGCTGCGGCCCTGCCCATCGAAGAGATCTGCTCCGCAGCTATCTGGAGCCGTCAGAGCATGTTCATTCGGCATTATAAGCTGGATAAGCACTCCAGAGAGCGTGCTCGGTTCGGTCGGACAGTTCTCTCCACTGGGCAGAGTCATAACTCCTCTAGCTGAATGAGCTTTCCGAGGTTGTTTTTTAACTTTGTCACTGTTGTTGGTACTAACATCACGAAGTGCACTCCCGAAAAGAGAATCAAAACCCTGCATAAGAGACAGGGGCGGCTTCTCAGGGGTTTTAGTAGGGGTGTTTATGCCATTTTTGTACTCCTCCCATAGTCCTTTTCCAAAAAAAAGGGGGGGGGGGGTGCATTTGACTCAATGCTAAATTATGCCTGTTTTAAAGGCATTTTGGATAGTATTTCCCTGATCCACTGGCACGTCCCATTCCTTGGAGTCGGCCTTAGGATGTTCAGGTTAGTTGCTCCTTTTCCTTCTTTAAATTTAAGAAATTTTCTGCGAGCATCCTTATTTTTTACAGTCTAGCAGACAGAATTCCACTCCCAGGACTCTTCTTTGGGAGTCTGTTTTATGCTATATGTACCCCAAGGAGGATCCCTTTTGAAAAAGAATCGAACCAGCCTGCAGAGGTTGCAGATTCTTTGAAGAGGATCCTCCTTGGGGTAGGGCCATCCGCCTCCCCTTATTCTGTCTGCCTGTCAGATTTATAAGTGGTGAGTTAGAGTTATCTGCCCTTGGCGTCGCTAGCAACCGCCAGGGTAGGGGCCTACTTAGGGTGGTCCAAATGTTTATTTTTTAGTAATTTATTATTTTTACGGTTATTTTATTAAAAATATTAAATTCTAACTGTCATAACTCAAAAAATAGGATTTTTATGCTATATGTACCCCAAGGAGGATCCTCTTCAAAGAATCTGCAACCTCTACAGGTTGGTTCGAATTTTAATGACTCGCACATTCAACAATTTGATTTAGACAACGGTTTCTACATGGTTAAAAATAACTTATTTCCGAATACAATGAACAGAGGAAAATGAGCTCACCTCAAAGACAGACGGAAGGTTGTCTCTAGTTTTACCATAACAAATGTTACGATCAAATACGTTTTTCGAAAAGTGAGGGTTCCTAAAAACACGTCCATACAGCTTGACGACATCGCGTCATATGAAACGATTACGTAGGAAATCACAGAAACAGTGACGTCATTGAAACTGTCAATCAAAAGTAGGTGGGGTTCTAAGTCAGTTAGAACCTATGAAGAGAAATCTTCGTGATTTAGAAGGAGCAGAGGTTCTAACTATTACATAAGTATAAACATGCTCATGTGGCAAGCTTCACAAACAGTGTACATATTGCACCCTCATTAGATAATCACAATACTGATTGGATAATTAAAGTAACACTAACACAAGGAACCAATAATAAATGTAACTGTAAGAATAAATATAATTTTTTAAACAAGAGAATTAGTTCACTCATATACCCTCACTTTCAACATGCTAATAGCCAAAGAAAAAAAGCTTCAAGTTAGTTAAATCAGAGTGTGAAGTATCAGAGATACGCTTCAAAAGTACAATATGACAATTTTACAAATATTACACTCTGTCATATTTTGTTAGGAACCAATCCAATCCAATCGAATCCAATCCAATCACGACCTAGTAGACTTGGACGGTCTTCGTCCACGACAAGAATGTGTGACGACACATTTATGTGTTTGTACTTCACAACAACATCGATGATCCCCAACATGGAAAGTTTTTCACCTGTGTTAAATCTAAGCACTCTTGTTGTCTTTTGAATTTGAGGGGCTTCATCTCTCGACCAAATGCTGTTGTAATGTGCTTTTGTCAAATGGCTCCAGTGTCTATCTGCAGTTTCACAGGTTTGTTGTTCATGGTTTACAGATAAATAGTAGGGTGGTACAGATGTCTCAGTCTCCGACATGATACAGTCCGTACTCTTCATGGTGTTCTGAGTCAACCTCGACTTCGTCAACGATGTTTGTGGTTGGGCTTGAATACGATTTTCTGCGTCGACATGCCCTCAGGATATGTCCCTTTATGTGACAATACTTGCAAACTTCATCCTTGTAATAACACTTTTTACACTATAAATTCTACTAATGCAAATAACTAATAAAGGAGAACAAGACTAGAATAAACTTGATTGGCAATTTATTAACCCTTAACCTGTTACACCTTCTATATAAATAAAAATTAGCAAAATACAAGCCTGATGCATGCCAGTAATGCTACTGGGGGTGGTGGGAGGGTGTCTGCTTGCAAATAGTCGCCATGCTGCAATGGAAACGAGGCTGGCGAATATATAAAACCCTGAATAGCCTATAAAAACCGGAATGCGCTAAACCCGGAAGAGGAGCAAAATATAATTTATTCAAAATTAACATTTTACACTATCCTTCCTATACAAGAAATACTACTAATGCAAATAACTAATAAAGGAGAACAAGACAAGACTAAACTTGATTGGCAATTTATTAACCCTTAACCTGTCAAACCTTCTCAGGTTACAAATAGAAGGGTTAACAGTTAAACAAGAATGACTAGAATGACGCCCAACCCCAATAGTGTAGGGGAGTTAGGGTAAACCAGATGCGAAAGTTGACATAGCCTGGACTCTATCTGAAAGAGATGGATCTAGACATCTAAGATATGCATTACTCTTCCAATACCCCAATTCCTGAATAGTAGGACCTTATAAACCCTTGTGTGGTGCCCACTGGGCTCCACCTCTGAGAAAAGAGTGTCCTGTCAGTACAACTGGATTAGGTGAACTGTGACCTAAACAAGTATTAACAATCTGGATAAAGTCCTTATACAACAGTGCCTTGCCATCTACATCACAAAGTAAAGGGGATGATAAAGGAGACTTTCTAGCAACATGAAAGTCAAACAACTCAGAAAAGGCCCTAACCGGGCACAAAACGCTATCTTTCAAATCTGGCAAACTAACTTGAATAGATCTTTGGCGAAATTGCAAAGTTTGTGTCCACTTTAAAGTAATAACTGCTCCCTCTGAACAATAAGAAACATCACCCACACAGATTACCTTATCTTTGTTAGCCCTTGATTTAACCACAAAGTTAGATGCTCTCAGCAAACCATAGAAACCAATCATACATCCTACCCAAACTGAACAATGTAAAACTTCACTCAAAAAGAGAGAACAATGAACTCTAACTAATAGCTCTGGCGTTACAGGTTCTGCCCCCTTTTGGGCCTCACCTAACACTCTCTGCATACCCGTTAAGACATGTTGTGGTAACCAACTAGCAAAAGGATCGCCCTCCCCTTGCTGCCTGTGCAAGGATCTAACAATACAGATATATGATTTAATAGATGCAATACAGAGATTCTTGAAATCAGCTAAATATGCTAAATACAAACAGGCATCTTCTTGAGACAAAGGAACTTCAACAATGTTCAACATATCACAAAAATTCTAGTAGCATCTCAAGTGATGCCTATAAGTAGATTTAGTGCTATCAGCCCATCCCTTGCTTTGGAAGTACGTGACAGACTCCTCCAGACTCGTGCGTATCACCTCTCTGCCTCCATCTGAAATTAATGAACTTGATTGACATGTGCTCACTTAATTCTACAAGTGAAAATGGGACTAAGCCAAGCTGATACATAGGAACTAGACTGTAAAAATGTGACAAATTACCCTGTGAATGCAGACTTGACAAAGTGTGCTATAACATTATCTTTGCCTGCAACATGCACAGCCTTAACTGAGAAATTATGAAATGCACACAACCAAAACATATAACGGAGACTGTCCATTACACCCTGCATTTTGGAGGCACCCTTATTAATCGCTGCCTTAGCAGCTATATTGTCTGTATATTCTCAAGTAGTGGAGCCCATCTGTCCAACGATTCAATAATCGCTAGTGTCTCTTTCACATTGATATGACAGTCCTTCAGGTGTGGACGATCCAACGCCCAATTAACGTAAAAATAGTCACCATTAAAATAACCAGCCCCACCTTCATTACACGCGTCCGTCTGTAAGGTGGTAATGAGTAGCTTGTCCAAGAAAGATACACAACCATTAAAGGTACACATGAATGATAGCCACCAGTCAATATCTATCTGAAATTCCTGAGACAGTTTAATTTTGTGGCGCTGCTTCCCAACTAACTTATTGCAGTCCATCACTCTGCGTAAGAAGGTTCTCTCTCCAAGCACCACTTGTGAAGCCCAATTTAGTTTTCCAATCAAAGTTTCAAGTTCTCGCTTGGACGCTCTTGTTTTATTTTTAGCTCATCGATGGGCTTATGGCATGGCATGGTGTCCGGCGTCCGTCCATCCGTCCGTCCATCCGTCCATCCGTCCATCCGTAAACTTTTCACTTCGACTTCTTCTCCAGAACCAATGATTCCACAGAGGTGAAATTGTTATGTGCAGACTCCTTTGCCAATGGAGATTCTAAATTGTAGATTTCGTGACCCCATGACCCCAAAATTGGGTCACAGGGGTCACATCCTTAAAAACCTATTTTCATCTTCTTCTTCAGTTCCAAAAGGTCTAGAGAGCTGAAAAGTTGTGTGCAGACTCCTTGACCAATAGGGATTCTAAATTGTAGATTTCGTGACCCCATGACCCCAAATGGGGTCACAGGGGTCACATCCTTAAAAACCTATTTTCATCTTCTTCTTCAGTTCCAAAAGGTCTAGAGAGCTGAAAAGTTGTGTGCAGACTCCTTGGCCAATGAGGATTCTAAATTGTAGATTTCGTGACCCCATGACCCCAAATGGGGTCACAGGGGTCACATCCTTAAAAACCTATTTTCATCTTTTTCTTCAGTTCCAAAAGGTCTAGAGAGCTGAAAAGTGTGTGCAGACTCCTTGACCAATAGGGATTCTAAATTGTAGATTTCGTGACCCCGTGACTCCAAATGGGGTCACAGTGGTCATGATCTAAGAACCTACCTTTTGCTTTTAAACAATAACTAAAATAACTTAAATATTCAACTTTAGATAGTAAATCAATGAAATCCTGATGAGCTACAGAGCCCATGGCTCTATTTTTGAATCGTTGCAACAGCACCATGAAAGATTCGATTTTCTTATTTGGTAGCGACAAAGTCAAGTCCCTCGTCTTAATCAGTATGCCCAGAAAAACTAATTCCTTGGATGGTCCCTCCACCTTGTTCCAGTTTATATAGAACCCTTATTGTCTCAATACCGACACTAGAATATTGAGACCTCTTAGACATGCATCAAATGTTTTCTCAATTACAAGAAAGTCATCTAAATACAAAGATAACACACATCATACCAATATGACATAATCCGACACACTGCACTTGAAAGTCTTTGAAATATTTGGGGTGATTTAGAACATCCAAACGGCAATTTATGATCCCGCAAATACCTGATATGGTGTGAACCAGTAAACTGCCATGCAATACCTGTATATCTACGGCACTTTACACTTATGTCTACAGACCTATATGCACTTTTCAGATCTACCTTAGCTAAGTAATTTCCTTCTGTGATCTTATCACATGCCTCACGTAGATCCATATATGAACAAGACTTGTCCAAAACATAGGAGTTCAAACCACCGTTCGAAGGCAAACTGGCATTATGAATCAGTCTAATAGAATTTCCATCCTTAGGAATTGCTCCTAAAGCAGAGACAATAGCTGGTTTCTATCGAAACCATTCCTAACTCCTTCTAAATTATATAATCTATCAAAATCACTTTCTGGTAACAAACTCTGCCATGCGTGCAAGTGTAATGAACCACACTTGCCCCTTAATGTCTCAGTCCGTTTTTTGGGGGTTGATTGTTCTCATGTAAACCTGGAATTCTTCCATGGTTCGCCACAGTGTGATTAGAGGCATAACACAAAGCGCAATTATGCGTCATTTGACATCCACTTTCACTTCTTATGCACCCTTCACCATTGAATTTCCTACAAATTTCCCTTCCATCCGGCATGAAAGGTCCTCGCCGCTTAGCCGTCCCTCCTCCTGGTCTAAAGTTGTTGCTAAAGTTGTTACTAAAGTTGCTGGAGTGGTTGAGGTTGCCCATCTCCTTCAGTGCTGACCCTGTCGCATTCTGTTGTTTCGGGATTAAGTAGAAGTTCCTAACTTCTGGCAGGGATGCTCTCCATTCAAAACCATCCTTTGCTTGTCTTTCGCGGTATTCCTTGTCGTACAGTAGGACGCTGTTCCAGACGTTGTTTGTAGCTAGTCTCATAATGGTTTGAATGTAATGCAGGTAGCCTGACTTGTTCACAGAGTCCATTTCCAACAATATCTGTATGCTAGCATAAACCAATTGTTCAAGTGTAACTATACCCGATGAGCTCTTCCGTGGGCCCCCCACGTGGACCTGGGCTCCCCACCTATATCGATCACTCTACCCTCGTCAAGGATGTCTAACGGATTCGTCCAAACATAGTCAACAATGTTCTTAGCCTTTGACTTACTGTTACCTGCTGCAGGTTTGTCTGGCCGCTCTCCCCGCTCTGCACTGTTGCCACCCTGAACTTGGAGGGTAGGCCTATCAGATGCTGCTTCCCTGATTTGTCGTTCTTATTCATCCTTCCGCTTCGTCAGCTGCAATTTTTCTTGGTGTTGTTCTAGTTGTTTCACCGTACTTTGCAATTCTAACACTTCTGTTTTGTACTGCATAGAAACTTGTCCTGACTCACACTGCCTTGATGTCGGCGTTTTCCCGCCATTTTTCCTGTCTGACATAGACAACGACGCCACTGGCGTGGAGTCTCGACCTCTCGACGCTCCAAAAGATGGTCATCGCCAGGTTCTTCCTCCTTCAATGCCCTTATCATGTCCCCTAGTTTTTCCCTGGCGTTTGCTCGCTTTTCTCGCTGAGACATGGTTGGATTTATACGGTTACGATGCTGGTTAGCCGTCTTGCTGTCTGCTTGCAAATAGTCGCCATGCTGCAATGGAAACGAGGCTGCCGAATATATAAAACCCGGAATAGCCTATAAAAACCGTAATGCGCTAAACCAGGAAGAGGAGCAAAATATAATTTATTCAAAGTTAACATCTCAGGAGCACGATTATCTGCACCACATCTGTAGCGATGTTTCCCACTGTTTCCATGGTTACCATATGAAGATTTATCATTATTCTTGTTTATTTGAAGTTTTGCTGTACTGACTTGTTTCTCTTACTGTTTTTGTTGTAAGAAGAAATCTGATGCACACCTTCCTCTTTCTTTGAAACTGTCTGTTGAATGTCTCATATATTTCTATTAGCACTTTCAAGTCCCTGAGCTATCTCTAAAGCTTTCTTGTAATTCAATGTTGGTTCTGAGAGTAACCTCCTCTGAATTCCGTCATCTGACACACCACACACTAATCTATCACGCAGCATGTTCTCAATTTCCAGACCATAATCACAATGTTCAGCAATACTTCTCAGTTCTGCCACAAAAGTAGAAATAGACTGACCTGGCTTTCTGGAGCATGTGTTAAATTTGAGTCGCTGGATAATTGGAGATGGTTTTGGGTCAAAGTGATTTTCAAGAGGAGCAATCAGTTCCGCATAAGACTTATCTGATGGTTTTCTTGGTGACACAAGACTCTGTAAAAGACTGTATGTAAGACTGTAACGCGATATTACAACATCCATATCGCAAAAATTGATAAATCATTATTTACAAAATGTACTTCTTTCATATTCATCACATATAGACAGCTTATTTTGTAGATATCCTGTCGTTTATAATTATTTAAGCTTGTTTGGTACAATAGTTTAATGGATCTGTTTTCATTTATTTCAGCTAGATGATAATCACATCCCTGTGGGCTTCTTGCATGAGGACGTTACAGTGAATGAATCAAGGCATCTCTTATTTGCTACCGACCGACAGCTTTCCGAACTACGCAAGGTTAGACATTGGTTTATTGATGCTACGTTCAAAGTTGTGTACAGACTCCTTAGCCAATGGGGATTCTAAATTGCAGATTTCGGGATCCTGCGACCCCTAATGTAGGTCACAGAGGTCATGACCTGAAAAGCTATTTTCATCTTGAGATTTTATGTGCTCTTCAAAGCGAGGTAATTTAAAGGAAACAACAGTGACAAATTTAATCTTCAATTGTGTCTTTATTTGTAGGGGATTTTATCTCTGGCCTCAAAGATAGGTCAGAGGGGTAATAACCTTATTCTTCTCAATTTAAAGTGCTTCCTATTTCTTGTACCTCTCACCTTGAAGTTGACATTTTGAATTCGTTAATGTATATAAAGCTTGATGAACTACAGAGCCAATGGCTCAATTTTTATCAATATTGGAAATGCTCACTACTAGAACATGTCATTCTGATCAAGAGTCCTATATTGCAGTATTGCATGTCTAGCATCCCCTCCTAGATTTGATATTGCTGCTGTGCATTCAAGGTTTAAGATAAAAAATTATGTCAATGACCGGTCCCTGCAAGCGACTGCACTGTGTCAGTAACTCTACAGCAGAGTTTCACTGCGACTTCCCGTATATCGTCGTCTATGATGTCATAAAATGATTGTTTGTGACGTCACTGTAGCTTGTGGTCGCAAGGGAGGTGGGCCTTTGGAGTTTTCCTGGCTTATTTTATGCGAATTAAATGAAGTAGATTGGCATTACAGAAACTTGTGCAAATTTGTGTATAACCCTCGGTCTCACTTTGGCAATAAAAATATGCACATGTCGTACGACAAACTTCCTCGGGTAATAATCTCTGTCTGCAGCATTTCAAATCAAACAAATTCAGAGTGCAAAAATGACTTAATCACTTTATTTTATTGTGACAGATGTTTTCTTTATACGCACGTATATTAACATTTTATTATTATGTTATGTTACATTATATTATGTTGTCATCACGCATAAACAGATCTTTAAAATCATTAAAGTTTGTCCTATGATAAATACTTATTCATCAATTGTCATAGGGTAAAAATGTCCAATATTTCGATGTAGATATCTATTTTCTGGAATTTATATGATTATCAATATCTTTTTTTCAGGCATTGATTTAATTTTTTTTGAAGATTGTAAGCATTGTTAGTCATTAATCAAAATATCAATTTTCAATAACCGTATAAATCAACAATGGTGTTGACATCATTGCTTGGTTGGTTGGTGCAAGTTTATGACGTGTGGGATCAGGTCAGGTATTGTAATAATTCCTGTTGATTTCAATGATACTGAAACAGTGTGTTTAATTTGGGGCTGAACGGAAGTTTGCAAGATTTAGATGTTTTCAGGGGTGCGTTCAATGCTTTTAAAGTCTATCCTAACTCCTCTGATTACTTCATTGGGTGCGTTCCATTCAGTTGATAATTCTACTCAGAGTACTCCAAACGAAAGGATCGTGATCAGACCGTGCTCGGAGTTTGCTCTGAGCTACTCCTCGTAATCAGATGGAGCAGACTGAGCAGCGTAGGTGTCGATCTACGAATGAACCCCCCAAAATAGTGACAATTTTATTTGTCTTATATAAAATCATGAAAACAGCTTTATCTTCATGAATAATATTTTGTCAATCATTGTAGTATACAAGTAACTAATTTCACCAAACGACATCACTCAGGAAATGACCTTTGACCTTGTTTTTTATCCCACCGGTATGTAATACCGTGGGATATCGTCAACGCCCCGTCCGTCTGTCCGTCCGTAAACATTTCGTTTCCGGAGCAAAGCTCCAAAACCGTTCATCATATCTACCTGAAACTTTGCATGTGTATTACCCACTAACTGAAGTGGTGCCTTTTGATATTTTCAGATTTTTTCTGACAAATTTTTTTTTCTTTCTGTTTCCATAGAAACAAGAGAGGGATGTTGGTTGTTGTTGATTTTGACTGATTCTGGAGCAGAATTCTAAAACCCTTAACATACCTGAAACTCAGCATCTGTAATACCCACTAACTCAAGTACGGTAGTAGATACACAAGTATCTGTCAAAGATGTGTTTTACAAATTTTGTGGAACCGGTGGGATATGTCATCTTGTGATGACTCTTGTTTATCAATAAGTATTGACTTTTGCTGAAAATTTACATTTAATGGTAATTATACCCCTGCTACGAAGTAGTTGATATATGTATATGACATTCATTCTGTTCGTCATTCCGTCTGTCCTTCCATCAACTAAATTTTTCAGAAAATGTTTGGTATACATCAAGTAAACTTTGTACAGTTGTTAAGCATGTTCTCCCCATAATGTGTGGCCCATTTGCAGTTTTCAGAGATTTAAAAGTTTTGGTCATTTCTATGTTAACGTCACTCTTTTTAGCCAATCCGCATGATCAGGCCTGATCGAAAAGCCAAATTGGTTTATGGCATGGGCCGTCGTCTGTAAGGTGTCGTCAGTTGTCTGTCATGAGTCGTCAGTAAATTCTTCGACATCTTCTCAAAAACCTCTGCACCCCGTCCCCCGAAAATTATGTGGAGAGGTACCTTTCACGTAGGGGATAAAAGTTTGTACATTTGGTCCTGACCCCCTCAAATATTGGCACGGCAGGCATTATCCGAATAACCTTCAAAACCAGTTTGCATATGAAGCTGAAGTATTCAAATTTACAACTGTTCGTCATAGGAAAGTCAAATTTGCAATTCTGTGTATTGAATACAGACCAGAACTCTTTGGAATGGGATGTGTGTAGTTGATCGGGGGAGTGATATGGTCAAGTTGATCATTGGGCCGGCTGGAGTCCAGTTCGTTGAGTAACAGCCAAGCCCAGTTAATGAGAAGATAAGAGGGAGGAATTGGATACAACTGTCCTTCAAACTTTGAGGGGGATTATTGTTATCCCCCGCCGGGGGGGAAGGAGGAGGGGGAGGGGGGAGAGATTGAAATGGGCTCTATCCGTCTGTCCATCCTAAAATCGTTTCCAAAGCAGAACTAAAAAAAACGTAGGGCACAGCTCAATGAAACTTTATTTCCAATGGCTGAGGATGTTGATGATATCGCCTGTCTGCTAGTTTTTCCTTTTATTGAATGAATTGCAGTCATGGAATGACATATCATGGATTAAAAATTCGTATAACATATATTCTTTCAGCAGATGTGCACGACAAAATGAATTCCATGCCGCAAACAATCCTTACAGGGTGAACTGGAAATCAAAGAACTCTTCAATGTGGAGGAAATAAGCCATACGTGATGATCCGGAAGTTTGAGAACTCTTTAATATGGAGGAAGGCATCGATTATCTCCCTTGTTCTCAATATCCTCTCATCCACCATGATCTCTTGTCAAGGGGAGGGAATCCAGCAAGCACTGCATAGGAACCAAGGGGAGAGAACTTTACGACACAGACGTGCGGTTGACGTGACTGCAGACAATATGCTTGGAGAGCCGGGGGAAGGGTATTACATCAAGATGATGATCGGGACCCCTCCACAACAGGTGCTTGTGATGATGACGATGTTTTATTCATAATGATGATTGCAATTAATCCCTTTAAAGGCGCTGTAGCACGTTTTTTGGAAATTTTATTTTTTCAAAGTTCTCATTTATAATGATTGTTTATGTAATTTATATTTACTTTAGAGGGTAAAACATCTTATTACACAAACCAATGATCCGAAGTGGTAATAACGGTGTTGCGCATAAAGCCAAAATTGCATGGCGGCCATTTTATTGTGAACACATTTTATTATATTCGAATGACAAAAAAGATTACCATGGCTATACGGAACCATGTACACTCATTTGTAACTTGATTTTCCGAAGAGAGAAGGGTGTTTTGCTATTGTTGACATTATTTTTCAAATACATTTCATCGACTTATTTGAGTGAAAAAACGTGCTACAGCGCCTTTAAAGGGGCTGTAGCACATAAATTGCAAATTTTATTTTTAGCTCATCTGGCCTGAAAGGCCCAATGGGTTTATGGCATAGCGTCCATCCGTCCGTCCGTCCGCCCGTAAACGTTTCGTCTTCTTATCCAGAACCAATGACTCTAGAGAGCTGAAATTTAACTCCTTGACTAATGGGGATTCTAAATTGTAGATGTTGTGACCCCGTGACTCTAAATGGAGTCACAGGGGTCACAAACTTAAAAACCTACTTTCATCTTCTTCTCCAGTTCCAAAAGGTCTAGAGAGCTGAAAAGTTGTGTGCAGACTCCTTGGTCAATGGGAATATTAAATTGTAGATTTGGTGACCCCTTGACCCCAAATAGGGTCACAGGGGTCACAACCTTCAAAAAATATTTTATTCTTCTTCTCCAGTTCCAAAAGGTCTAGAGATCTGAAATGTTGTTCGCAGACTCCTTGGCCAATGGGGATTCTAAATTGTAGAATGTGTGGCCCAGTGGCGTCAAATAGGGTCACAGTTCCTCAATGAATGTGAACAGCTGCCCTGGCCCAAGCAAGTCTGGATATGCGTATTGACCTTCTAACTGATTGTATCGGTCGTCAGTTGTGTCACTGCACAGCAAGTGAGTGAGAGGTTAATTATCTCAGCGGTTGACTAGCAGAGTATGGCCAGGGGATCAGAGTTGGGAGACTTTGTTGACTCTAAAGAGGAATTTTGGAGGGAAGGAGAGGCTATGGTTAAGGCTTTGTGTTATAGTTCTCTACAGGTTTGCAAAATACCTTACTAGTAACTATAGAAGAAGAGAAAAATTATCATCAAATGTTTTATCATTTGGGGTCATGATATGGTGATTATGTCTACAGCATTTGAATTGGAAGTCACCTTCTCTTGAAGATCCATGCAGTCATAGTGCTTTATCTGGAGAAAATGTCAGTCTTCAACATCAAACAATACAAACCCTGATGAGCTACAGAACCCATGGCTCTATTTTTCAGTTTCTGCACAGCTTGTTTCATCTCATCTATTGTGACGATTTTCATGATGATGTCCAGGTCTTCTTCAGCCTCAGTGATGTTTGCTAACTCTTGAGGGTCCGGTATGTTCAGGATTTGTTGAAAATGTTCCTTCCATCTTTCAAGTTTCTTCTGTTCGCTTGTGATTGGTGTGCCATCGGATCCATCAATGGGGAAGTCCTGGTTTGGTGACCACACAGTCTCCTAGTTATTTGGTAAACGGTCGTCATGTCTCTTTGTTCTGCAGCCTGTTCTGCTTGATCAGCCAGTTGGTCTGTATACAGTCTTCAGGCAGTCATCATTCCCTGAATGACATGAGTTCGTATTTGGGAAGATGCGATATCTTGCAACTTTCTTAATAAGAAAAAGGATGACTTTAATCAGCCTACGTCATACGTTACTGAACACAACACACTGAGTAGAGGTTATCCGTGTTTTCTTAAAGGGAATGTAGCACGTTTTTTGCAAAATATATTTTTTCAAATTTCCCATTGATAATGATAGTGTTTAACTATTGGTAAAATTATTTTTCAAATACATTTCATCAACTTATTTGAGCGTAAATGTGCTACTGTCTCTTTAACTAATACCATGTTTATCCCATTGAATGAGGCAGAGAGTTTATAATATTTTCACGAGTGACACAGCTACGAATTAAAATATACAACTTATCAACCTCATGAGATGAGATCTAGCTATACCGGGGATGTAACTCAGTTGGTAGAGTGTCCGCTCATCACCAGGAAGGCCGGGGTTCGATTCCCAGTCGTGTCATACCAAAAGACGTTAGAAGATGGGAGTTGCTGCTCCCTTGCTAAGGACAGACCAACACTTGAACTGGCGCTGCACTGTGGCTGCCGGGTGCAAAATGCGTAAACCAAATTTCCTATGTACTTTCTATTGCGGACAATAAAGTGTTATTATTATTATTAAACATGGTATTAGTAAAAGACAGATAATCTATTATATATAATATTATATAATATAATATTTTTCTCAGAGTGTGAATAATATTCTTTGTTTGTGCGTGTAGATCTAGCAGTTACGAAGACAGCGGATCTTCTGTCTACGTTCCCTACACCCAGGTGGACAGGACCGGTGAACTCAGGACAGACTTGTCCAAATCGCATCTCTCCCTAATGTGAGCGTCACGTCGAACATTGCGTTCTTCACCGGCTCGTCTAACTTCCTCTCAACACCTCCGACTGGCAGGGGATCATTGGTTTTGCCTACCAGGAAATATCAAGGGTAGGTAACTCGTACCTGTACTGTGCACTCCCTTTAAACTTACAGCGGACCAGTAAGAAAAGTTGGTTAGAGCTATGTCGAATTAGAGGAATTATCCCATATGAAATGAATATACATGTTAGTATTCAGAGAGTGTTGGATGTCAGGGATGTAGACTTTGAGCAAGTACTGACTGTTCTTGTTATCCTCCGCAAACATAGTTTGGGGGGGGGGGGATATTGAAATGGGCTCCGTCCGTTCGTCCATCCCGATTTTTTTACCGGAGCAGAACTCAAAAACTATAAGATATATCTCAAAGAAACTTGGTGTGTGGAACAATCATCATGTGTAGATGTGCCTTTTGGGGTTTTCAACTTCTTCGAGTTATTTTTTTTACCGTTTCCATGGAAATGTAACTTAGAATTTCGTTTTCGGAACAGAACTCGAAACCTATAAGACATATCTCAACGAAACTTGGTGTGTGGAACAATCATCATGTGTAGATGTGCCTATTGGGGTTTTCAACTTCTTCGAGTTATTCTTGTTTGCTGTTTTCATGGAAATGTTACTTACAATTTCATTTCCGGAACAGAACTCGAAAACTATCAGACATATCTCAACGAAACTTGGTGTGTGGAACAATCATGTGTAGATGTGCCTTTTGGGGTTTTCAATTTCTTCACAATTTGTTATTTGTTTAATTTTTACCATTTCCATGGATACATAACTTAATAATTCATTTCCGGAGCAGAACTCAAAAACTGCCATGGATGTATTTTTAGCTCATCTGGCCTGAAAGACCCGATGGGCTTATGGCATGGCACGGTATCTGGCCGTCTGTAAACTTTTCGCATTTTGTCTTCTTTTCCATAACCACTTGGTCTAAGGAGCTGAAATTTTCTGTGTTGTGTTTAGTTAAAAAAAGGTTCATTGTCACTGTTATTCAACAACTATTCTTCAATAAATTTTCCCAACATCTATTCCAGAAGCAAAGACTCTAGAGAGCCAACATTTTATGTACAGACTCCTTGGGTTACGAGGATTGTAAATTGTAGATTTGGTGACCCTGGGTCCCCAAATATGGGCCTCACAGGCCATGACCTTAAAACCTATTTTCATCTTCTTCTCCGTAACAAAAATACCTAAAAGGCTGTAATATTGTGTGTAGACTCTTTAGCGTTTGAGTTCTGGGGATCGAATATTCACTAAGGTCATTAAACTAGTATTTTCCTCATTAAGAACTGCAGGAATAACATGTTTAGGGTACATATATATATTCATTAACGAGAGTGCTGATATGCTTAGAGAACACAGTGAGTTTAGTGTCAAGCTTGGATTTACAGTAAATCGCAGTTAAACCCAACACAATATATGAAATTCCTTGGATTCTGGTTGAATTCTATAAGCATGTCTGTTATTATGGATGATAAATCTGTTGGGATACAAAATTTGGGAAGAGAGTTAATCTCTCTTAAGGCTGTTCAGATCAGAAAAGTAGCACAGTTCATTGGAATGGTAGTCACATCTTTGCCTACAGTTAAGTTTGGGAAACTGCATTACAGAAAATAAGAAAGAGAAAAAAATGCTGCATTACAAACCCATAACTGGGATTTTGACAAAAAGATGTATTTGTCCAGACATGCCATTCTTGAAATTAAGTGGTGGATTGCACATACACATAACAGTTCTAGGGATATTCTGCCATCTTTACCAGACATTCAGATTCAAACTGACGCTAGCACCCAGGGTTGGGGTGTTTGTTGAAATATGGCAAATGGGAGATGGTCAATGGAAGAGAAAAGAGAGCAAATTAATGTTCTAGAAATGAAGGCAATTGACTAAGGACTTAAATCATTCTCCTCAATATTGACTTACAAGACTGTTTCAGTTCAGTCTGATAATTCAACTGCAGTCAGCTACATTAATGAAATGGGCGGGATGCGCTCAGATAAATGTGATAAGATGGCTACTGTTATCTGGAATTGGTGCATTGATAGAAACATTGATCTTCTGGCGTCCCACATACCAGGTACACACAATGTCAAAGCTGATCGAGCCTCAAGATACTTCTCTGATAGAACGGAATGGACATTATCGGATGATATGTTTAACACTGTTAAGGCAATCCACCCTGAGACACTGACCATAGATTTATTTGCATCTAGAGTAATTGCTATGCTAGATAGATATTGTAGCTGGAATCATGATCCAGGAGCTTGTCATAAAGACTCATTCACTATGCACTGCGCAAATGAAGTTATCTATGCCTTTCCACCATTTTGTTTGGTAGGGAGAGTTGTTCGTAAAATTATTCAGGATGAATCTTGTGGTGTAGTAATTGCACCCATTTGGCCTACCCAGTCATGGTTTACTGAATTGATTAACCTTTTTGTTGACAGGCCAAGGGAGATCACCCGAGCTCGAGCAGTTCCCCACCTACCATGGGACAAGGTAACTCATCCCACTATGAAGAACCTCAGACTCGGAGTATTTCCAGTGTCTGGGACACCTGGGAGAAGGCTGGAATTTCAGCGGACGCTTCCAAAATTCTCTGGGCATCATTCAAGCCAAGTACGAGGAAACAGTGCTATTTGGACAGGTGGTTCCACTTTTGTGTTGAGAGACAGACTGATCCAGTTTTTGCTAATGTGAACATTGTAATAGAATTTCTTCTGTCACTCTTCCAGACTGGATTGAGTTATAGTTGAGTGCTATTTCTGAGTGCACTGAGTGCTATTTCCGTGATTGTGCAGTGCGGGAATCGAAGTATTGGAGAGCATCCATTGGTTACTCCATTCTTGAAAGGTGTGTTTCTTCTTAGACCAGTAACACCGAAGTATTCAGAAATTTGGAATGTTAAGCAGATTTTTCAAATGTTGAAAAAACTGTCTCCAGTTAGGAGATTGTCCCTGAAGAAATTATCAATCAAACTTGTGTTATTGTTAGTTAATATCACAGCCCAGAGAGGGCAGACTCTTTGGTTTTTGGACTTGAACAACATGAATATTTCTCAGAATTGTGGGAAAGTTATCTTTTATTTGAGAGAACATGTCAAACAATCGAGACTGGATGAAACTTTTGATCAGATTAAGGTGAAAGCGTACCTTCCGGATAGGAGGCTGTGCCCAGTTATGGTACTTAACGAGTATGTATCTAGGACTGATTCCTTGAGAGGAGAAGAGTCTTAACTTTTCACTCAAATCATTAAACCCCATAATAGGGTTTCTCGAGACACAGTTAGCAGATGGATCAGAACAGGGCTTGAGTGGGCAGGAATTGATACTCATAAATACTCTGCTCATAGCACTCGGGCGGCCGCTACTTCGGCTGCACATTCTCTTAAGGTGCCATTATCTGAAATTTTGAATAAGGCTGGCTGGGACTCAGAAAAAACTTTTGCCAAGTTTTATAAGAAACCCCTCTATTTAACGAAGGATTTCTCAACTTCACTTCTCTCTGGTTGAAAAAGGGGAGGGGGGCGAGTGTGAGGTGATGCTTATCTTCCTACTCCTAGCGGGGCCCAGCATGTGATATAGATTGTGGTTATCAACCCACCACCAAACCCCCCCTCCCCTTACTGTGAGATTGAGATTTTTTTAAGGATCCGGGGGGGGGGGGGGGGGGGATGTGGTTTCATCACATAAGAGATGCTTTATTTATGTGCTCATTGAACAATTTCTGAATGTTTATTTTTGATTTTGTGGGTTTTGTACCTCTTGTGGGGTCAATTCCTTGGATTTTGGATTAAAATTGTCTTGATTTTGATTTTCTTGATTTTCTTGATTTTGTAGATATTGCCTCTTAACTAACTTGCAGTCATTTGGTATTTTGAGTGTGAGCTATGCTCGGCAGATCTGGCTAAGAAGTCTCATGGGACCTGAATCACGTGACTGATAGAGGATAATTTAACAGTTAAACGAGACTTACCTTGTACCAATCAGTCTTCAGTGATGAGGAGGTAACATGCCCTCCCTTTTACCCTTCCCTTCTTAGTCTCGAGATCTGCCACGCAGACTTTAAAGACTGATACGCATGGGCAATCTGCAATCTCATGTTGCCTCCTCATCACTGAAGACTGATTGGTAGAAGTACAGTCCAACTTCACCTTACAAGGTAAGTTTCTTTTAACTGTTAAATAATGTAGGAAAATGTCTTAGAATTAGTAAGTGTAAGTTTCTCAAACTATTTCTTATAGTTTAATTTACAAATAACAAACTTCTGCTTTTCGCGTCCTGGGACTTCGAAACCAATGCAAAGTGCCATAGATTCATTGTGAGCATCAGCCATGTTTATCTTGGAAATGCTAGCTCCTGATTGGTCACATCCTGGAGTGACCACTCTTTGACCTAAGATCCATGAATACTAATGAGCTAGCTGACGTTCACAGATGGCTGAACTCGGCATTGGTAGCGAAGCCAATGAAACTTAAAAGTTCTCGCAACACGAAAACTTTCCAAAGAACAAACATAGAACTTTATGGAAAACACAAGAGATTTTTAAGAGTAACAATAATAATTTATTCACAAGACATGAAGTTATATGCAAAGGTGATAAAACATTACTTTTATGAAAAACCTAACATTGTGCATCCTTTTCGTGACGTCTAAGTACTAAAATTTGCCAACTGAACTTTAATAAATACTTAATACGTTTTCCCCAAAATAATTAATAAAGACACTTAGAAAATCCTGGTTACATTTACAAATTACATATAAAAAGTTTCGAGTCCTGGCAAAAGTTTTGACATCCTCACCTTGTCGGCTGGTCCGAGAGCTTGCTGCTTATATTTAATGGTCCCAGAAATGAAATGCAAGCCTCGTTTGATCAGCCAACCGGCTCTTTTATATGAGAAGATTCCTTTTCGCGTGCTCATTTACATACGACCTTGATCTCATTAGCATAACAGATGATCGTGGTGGAGGCAAAACATGGCGGCGAGGGAAGCTGCAACTAGTAAGCATTTTGTTACAAATGACTCGAATGAGCGATAATATCAACAGTTGATATGTTTCTAATGCAAGTGAATGATATCCTTTGTGATTACAAAATAATAAAAACTTGATGTTGAAGGCTGTCAACCAGTATAATCCTTTGCAAGCAGATTTTCAGTCTGCAAAACCATGTTACTGTCACACTTGTGACACGGTATGTCACATTGTTGTTTTTATCTTATCTTAGTAACACTAGTCTCCTAAATTAACTGAACATAAACATACTATACCCTCAATTGTACTTCTAAAAAGTTTGTACTTTTCATGAATTTGTTGTTAATTGACTGTTAGGCCTACATTATGTTTGCAGACATGATCATTTTGCATATAGATCTACTATAAACAAAATCAGGGATTGTTTAAAATAACGTTTGGGGTACTGGTATCTCATACAGCAGGTGTTGAAAACAATTGAAACAAATGATATGAGGGATAGAAACACGAAAGAGACGAATAAAAAGAACCACCAGCAGAATGAAATCACATTTTTGCCAGCAAAACATCCATGAAATCATAACATCCAAAAAGTTTAGATTTAATTTGAAACATATTGGTTAGACAACATTTACTGTCAAAACCATTCAGAAATTAAAATAAATCTTATGATAGTAACATTAATGAGATATGAGATATATCAATTAATTACATAATCCCAAATAAGATTTTTGTTGAAATTCTTTGTTCTGATTCTTTGATAAATGACAATATTGCTAGTCCACATGTACATGATCTAGTTCTTGTAAAATTAACATATTGAACTCGGTCTAGTAAAAATCTACCCTGATCATAGGGCCGATACCAGTTGGATTTTAGGTTCAAAAGATATCTCTTCATGCCAGAAGATTGTGTATTAACATGGATAACTTATATTTCATTAAATAGGACTGAATTATGCAAGCTGCACATTTATTATTCATGTCAAACGATGTTTCAATGTTTGTAAACAAGACACTAAGGGTCGCGTCACATGTCAATCCACAACTCGTCTAAATATCCTTCTACACATCAGTCAGGTGAAAATTCCTTCAAACATGGTTTATTTATGACCAATACTCACAATTAATGCTATTTATGTGGTTAAATTACTTTAAAATATTTAAAAACTACGCGCTGCAAATGTTGAAGCGATTTGAGGCACATCCTGGTCTCCGCGCTTAGTTGCCCTGTGCTTCACTATCCTGTTGAGCTGCAGAGCCCATGGCTATATTTTGTCACATCCAATTGAAAGTGATGTCTCAGGAATCCGCGGCTACCATGAATTTCATGCAATTCTGGTTTTGCCCACGTAATGTGCTTAAGCCCAAAATTGAAAATTCATTAAAATAACCTCCATTAAAATATGAAAATATAAAAAAGATAAAAAATATTACAAAATGTATCTACTAGACTGAGTTCAATATCAATTCAATGAATATGATTATTTTTCAAGAACTAGATCATGTATGTGGACTAGCAATATTGTCATTTATCAATGTATTACCAGTTTTGCCATCTTAAGCCCAAAATGGAAAATTCATTAAAGGAAACTCAATTAAACATGAAAATAAAAAAAAGATACATATTATTACAAAATGTATCAGGTGTCACTTAACTTATTTCCCTGTGTATGTTGGTTGTAGAAGTGCAGAAATACATATACAGTTAGATTTACTCAGGTAAATAAACAATATTATATAGGCAGTTGACCAAACATTTCAAAAACTAAATAGGCCTTACTGAAATAGGTAATAACAGTTTAAGTCACATCTCAAGTGTTTTATCATTCAAACATGGATTGCACAGTAGATGTCACTTGTGCGAGATCAATAATAATAATATATACATTACAGATAATTGCTACCATCAAAACTTCATGTAGTGCTATTTCAGTCTCAGTGTCACTGATGACACAAATGACAACAGAAAACTATTCTGTATTGAGAAATTGTTTTAGATCTGTGCATGTATACAAAATCATTTTGATACAAATATAGCCATTGGCTCTGTAGTTCAATGGGACTTGAATGATATAGTTTAGAGCTACCCCCACCTATGAAGTAGTGGGCATATATAGCGCTCAGCCTGTCCGTCCGTCCGGTGTCCGTTACGTTAATCCAAAAGGCCCCAAAAATGTCATTTTTGCAACTTGCAAAATCAAAGTTTTTCTATCTATATTTGTTCTTAAATATCTTGATTTACGTTTAACGCTTTGTCGAGATTTCAGTGGCACAGGTTCCGTGTGGTAGCACCAGCAGCAGAGACGCAACCATCTCCAGACAACCTTTGGACCACCTTTCAACGGAAGCGGAATGCTTGATACATCTTTTGCTAGCACACAACACATGGTCAACGTACCAAGCAGGGGTCGACGCGATGCGGATGTTCAGGACACCACACGAGATACCAGAAATATGGCCAGTACCATTACATGATCTTGTTCATTTCATTGCTAATTTGTCTATGTCTGGGATTGCCCCATGTACAGTAAAAAACCTACATTTCTGGAATTTCCACATGGCACAAGCTGCGCGATGTGGCAGATAATACAGGCCACTTTATCATTACCAAAATGATACAAGATATGAATAAATCCAGTCCGAGACGCGACACACGTAAACCAATCACTCTTCAGCTGTTGCAGGTAATTGTCACAAATCTAAGGTCAGTATGTTTATCAACTTATGAAGCCTCCCTTTTTCAAGCCGTATACTGTTTGGCATTCTTTGGATTTTTCCGGGTAAGTGAACTAGTTCAAACTGGACACCAACAACCAGGTTGCCGGGCTGAAGATGTCTCCATAGCAGGTGGCAACCTCCTGGTTACTCTCCGTCACACAGTCGGACAGACTTGCTAAAGGCATAACAATCAGCATCTCCAGCTCTCCAACACAAAGCTTGTGCCCAGTTGCAGCATACAGAGCATATGTGCAAAAACGCACGAAGGGAGCACAGCAAGCCTTTGTCCACTTTGACCAAACCCCAAAAACTAGGTATCAGTTCCAAGCAATCTTAAAGAAAGCTCTTTCCTTCAGTGGGATCGACACTTCTGCCTACACCTCCCATTCTTTCAGGATCCGAGCAGCGACAACCACAGCATGTAAGGGTTTAAGTTCAGATCTAATTCAGCACTTTGGTCGGTGGGGATCTGGGTGTTATAAATCGTTTATACGCATACCATTCTTCATATAACAAATTCATAACAATATCATTCTCCCTCTTACCATCATTCTCCTGTGATTGTCTTGTGTGTTTCAGTGTGGCTAATCGGGTCAAGCTACCTGGCAAGGGCGAGTAGGTAGCGGGGCCACGCGCTGGACCGTGGCAACATCCTTTGGCTAGCAAGGGTTGGGGTGAGATGGGAGGAACTCCAACATGCGGTCGTCCGTCAACTGGCCAGGAAGACCGAGGACCCCAAGGCCATCGTCATCCATCTTGGGTCCAATGACCTTGGTCAGGTCACCGCCTGTGAACTGTTTCACGAGATGGAGCCCACCATCCTGCGTATCAAGCTGCTCCTGCCACACACCACCATCATATGGTCGGCCATGCTACCTCGCCGTTACTAGCACCTGGCCAGATGCCCAATCAGACTTGAGAAAACTCGGGCTAAGCTCAACAGGAGGGTTGGTAATGTGGTTAGGGGTATGGGAGGGATACAGGTCCTCCATCCCCAGTTCTACGGCAGAGACAGGGACCTGTATGCCTTCGACGGCGTACACCTCTCGTGGAGAGGCATAGAACTTTTTGCCAGAAACATAGCCCAAGCCTTGGACTCTCTAACCTCATCTTTTCTTTTTATACCCCCGCTACTAAGTAAGCGGGGGTAAAGAGCGGTCATTCTGTCCTTCTGTCTGTCCTTCCGTCCGGTCAATTTTCTCAAAAACCGCCAAAGGTACATCAACCAAACTTTGTACAGTTGTTATCCATGTTCTTTTGATCGCGCACAGACAATTTTCCATGGAAACGTCACTTTTTGGACTTAGTTTTATTGTGTTCAATCGAGACAAGTTTTCTCTGAAACTATTAGATCTAGATGAATGAAATTTAACATGTAGGTAGTCCAGATGAAACTCTTCATCGAGTTCACAGTCCAGTTCCGAAATTTAATTTTTTACAGAGTTGTTAAGCCCTTGAATCTGTAATTGAACTTTTTGAAAAATTAAGGTTACCTGAAAAATATTACATCTGGGTGAATGAAATTTTGTAATAACAAAGCCAGTTCCCAAAATTATTTTGGACAATATTATGATGCTTGAAGCTATTTTTTAAACATATATAGTACCCTTCACATCTATAATTCTCAATGGACGGATAGCATATGGCGGGGGTATGTGTGCTTCACAGTAAACAGGTGGCTTGGCAACCTATTTGTTCGGCTCTGTATTATTTACACTTGGTGCCTGGCAGCGTTAGCACCTTGGCAATGTTTTCCTAGCAACGGTAGTAACTAGGGCAGCGGTAGCACCTTGGCAAGATTTTCCTAGCAACGGTAGTTACTAGGCCAGCGTTAGCACCTTGGCATTGTTTTCCTAGCAACGGTAGTTACAAGGGCAGCGGTAGCTGTAGGTGCATAATTCAGCAGCAGCCCTCGAGCACCCCCACACTCTGGGCCATTTAACCCATATCTCTCTTTATTATTCTAAACCAACTGGGCGAAGTATCTCCGGTCATAACTTGCTATGAGAAGAAGTCAAATGGAATGTGAAATAGGAGAAGTGTTTAAATACTGGCATTTAAAGTTTTTAATATTGTTAATGACTAACATATTTTAAAAGCTTTTAGAACTCTGCAGTACCTAAATCAAGTATAGCTAGAATTCTATAATGTAAGTGCATTCCTACAAATAGCATCTAAGAATTCTTGTCTTGTCCAGTTTGTAGATATCTGTTTCATATCCACGTTTTGTAGAACATATTTACATTGATAGTTGAGTTGTGATTCAGAACGGCCACTTTGTTAAGCCAAAAAATGTTAAACATAAGTTTAAAGTGTGAATTTGTGGTCTTGTTTTTCATGTTATGCAATAGTGAATACAATGGTGATCCATTGAAATAGATAGTTGAAACTTTTTGTTCTAATCATTTGTTTGTTACAGGGAGGAGAATAACACATTTTACTCCGCTTCACTGAACAAGTTGTGATCAGTAACAGACATTTCTCAGTGTTTAAATTTGTGAAATTATTCTTAAAAAGTGATCAAAACATGAACTAATGTATATTTGTTCTTCACGTTAAGTGAAAATAAAAATAATGAGAGTATTTTCAAACAAAAAACTGTAACTTTTACACACTTCAGTACATTCAACAATCTATCTTACAGGTCAGGTTTTACTGGCAAATCCAAAGAAAAAATATATAAACAATGTTTTAAAATATGAAGATGTGGACTTGTTTTTCACGTTATATTTTGATAAATACAATTTTAATACTTTGAAACAAATATTTGACAAATCGTCTGTTTGTTACAAGGAGAACTTCACTGAACCAGATGTGATTACTGACAGACATTTTTAGAGTTCAGATTTGAGAATTTATCTTTTTAAAACTGATTCAAAAGTGTTCAAATGTGTATTTGTTATTCATATAAGGTTAAAAAATAAACACTGAGAACATTTTCAATCATATATCACCTACTTTTTTACACATCGGTTCATTTACAGTTCTATCTTACAGATCAAGTTACAGCTAAAGATAGAACAACAGATCAGATCAAGTCATAGCTAAAAATAGAACAACACGTTATTCTGTCAAACTAAATCACTTATTTGTTTTTACATATTTACAACATATCAAAACAACATCAAAGTTTGTTTAATCAAACAAGGCCTGTTGAATAAGATCTATTTTCTGGTCAGTGATGGAAATCTCGCGTCCGCTGACCAGTCTCATTCTTGTAGCACACCAGTCGCTGACTGGAACAACGTAAAACATGGGGAAAACCAACTCGGTGAACTTGACGTTCACTTTACACAACAGCTTCCCCCTCTCAACATCAATGAGGGCCACTCTCCCCCGTCTCACATCCAACAACAAACCAAACTTGAAGCTTAGTTTGTCACCAGATGTGGGACGGGAGAGAGTGACACACTCACCAACCTGATGTCTACTGACCTCCTGATCTCTCCTCCTCAACACCTGGATACAGAGTCTGCCTCGGTGAAGGTGACACTCGTCCATCACAGTTACACAGAGAGAGTTGGGGAGACAAGAAACACAGAACTCCTTGTCCAGATTCCCCCGTCCAACAACAACCCCCATCTGCAGGAGCCACCCGACTCTCTTCTTCCAAGTAAGTGTGTTGTGTGTCTCCCAGTAAGATGGGAGGTAGAAAGGGGAGGGGGAGGCAGGGACGGGGACCGGACGACTACAAGTCCCCCAGAAGTTCAAGAAGTGTCCCGGTCTGTCTGTGTCTCCACTCTTCTCCATGTTGTTCAGCTCAAGTCCGTCTACAACTTGTACTTCTCTGTGAACTCTCTTTGTTTCGAGAGTCATGGCGGGACCTGCAAATATACAACTTTGTTGTTATCAAAACATAAACAAATGACATCTTGAAATGTTTATTTTGTTCTTTTAGCTACACTGATGATAACATATTTGATAATTGTTAAAAAAAATTAAAACTTTGATTGCTACTAATAACCGACCATAAATCAGGATTATTTAGAGCTGATTGTTCTGTAAATAAACACTTTCTGTTTTCCAAAAATATACAAATGACATCTTGAAATGTTTATTTTAGTGTTTTAAATAATTTGATGATATAATATTTGATAATTGTGACAAAAAATAAAAACTTTGTTTGACTCTCTAATTGATAATACAGTTGATTTTTCCGACAGTCGGTTTTCAAGTGAATTGGTTTTCATTGAACATAAAACAAATTGTTGTAACTTAAATGTATACAAATGTCATCTTAAAACTTCTATTTTACTTTTTCAAACAAACAAACAAACTTTTTCAATTAAAAATTTAATAATTGAGAACATTTTTTAAAACTTTGTTTGCTGCTCAAACTGACAAATAATCCAGTTACTTTCTCAGAGCTGAGAGTCGCGGTCGGTGAATAAAAACAATTGTGGTCAAAATTTGTTGTCAAAACATATCAAGATAGCATCTTGAAATGTTTATTTCAATATAACAAATATTTTGATGATATAGATATTTATGATTCAGAAAAAAAACAAAACATTTTGTTTGCCACTCAAACAGACAAATAAGCTACAAATACACAAAATCTATATTATTAGAGCAGATTGTCCTGTAAATAACCATTCTTGTGGTATCCAAACATATGCAAATGACATCTTGAAATGTTTATTTCTATATTTTAGATAATTTGATGAGAGAATTATTGATCATTGCCACAAAAAATATATAGTTTGTTTCCAACTCTAATAAACAACACAGTTGCTTTGCCGAGAGTCGGTTTTATCAGAGCTGAGCGGTATTGCCAGAATTGTAGCTTCACGATTTTTTAATGTAAAAGATACACAAATGCCATCTTGAAATGATTATTTTAATATTTCAAAGACTTTGATGATAAAATGTTCAATAATTGCGAAACTTATTTAAAACGTTGTTTCTTACTCAAACTATCAAATAAGCTACAGTGTCAGAGCCGAGTGTCATGGCGGGATTTGTCGGATCAATACAAACATGATTTAAATCAAATACGTTGTTAATATATTCACATGCCATGAAATATTATAAGAAGAATCAACGAGTTGCGAGGAATTACTGAATATAACTGAACTGTCCCGAGTTCATTTTGTGATAAACAATTTATAACAACGTTGTTTGCTACTCAAATTAACAAAGCTACAGTGTCGGAGCCGAGTGTCATGGCGGGATAAATACAGACAGACAGACAGACAGATAGTTTATTTTGGTCTCACCTCGTACAATGCAAATAAAAATACATGTAAATATGAACATAAATTACATTGCCGAGCCACCCATTTAGGGTTATGAGAGACACACAGTAAAAACTAAAACCAATATTATATACAATAAATTACATAAAAGGATTTACATATCATTGTATAAACAAACACTGTTAAAGGGACACTCTGTTTGCTATCGTAGTAACATAGGTCAAAAGTTACCCAGGGTGTTATTTTATCGAGAAGTAATGACTGTTGTCGAAAATTACCATTTTAGTGCCAATCTGTTCACTATAGTTACATTTTTAAAATGTTTAGGCTTGATGTATGATCGAAAACCGGACAATGTTCCGCGGCTGTCGCACATCAATTGTTCAAACGTAATTTTGAAAACTTATATGTAGCAGACTAAGAGACAGACATTGTTTGGTACTGTTCAATAGAACATATAACTGGTATACTTTTAAAATGTGCGCGTGAATTCGGCTCCTCATCGTGTATTAAGTCGCTGCTCGAGTTTCATTGAAAACAAGTTATTGTCAAATATTTGGCATTAGGGGATACATATGTAAGTCGAGTGAGATGATTTGGACGTAAATCGTTATATTTGATATTGTTGTGTGTATAAAATCTAAATAAAATTTCTTGAAAAACATGTAGTGTTCTTTAAATCAAATACGTTGTTGATATATATATATATATATATATATATATATATATATATATATATATATATATATATCCACCTGCCATGAAATATTATAAGAATAATCAACTCGTTGCTCGGAATAACTCATTCCTGAACTGCTCATTATTGTGATAAACTCCTAGCTTTAGCTTAATAATTCATGAGGGACAGATACTTCCGAGCAACGAGTTGGTTATTATTTTTCCTATCAAAGTTCATTTTAATGCCAACAAATCGAAAAGCAAGACACGACAATACGATCTTAGATGAGACTGAACAATGCACATTGTATGTTCATACGCCATTCTTAAACTTTCTCACGCCTTTAAAGGCGCTGTAGCACATTTTTCTTACTGAAATAAAAGTTATCTCGCGAAAAGGTAAAAAAGTTTTACCAATGGCTAAATAATACTCCTGAATCAATAAAAAAAAGTTCTAAAACGAATGTACATTGTTCGGTTAAGCCATGGGAGTCCATTTTCCTTACAGGGCCGTTGCCATTTTAATGTGTTCACATTGAAATTGCCACGCGAAGGTAGATGAAGTGATCTCAAAGTAGAGTTTTGAATGTGGTATAATAGAATGGTCAATTATCTGCTGTCTGAAATCTCCAATTCGCATGGGACCTACAAATCTACCTCTCACACTGAAATGTTCCACACCTCTGTCGCTTTATAATCGCACCATTTTCTTTCAATAGGATAACCGTTTTCTATGGATACTGCTTATCGGGTCGTGTAATGAGATGTTTTCCCCTTTAACATAACAATATATTGTATAGACTTTAAAGATAAATAGCAAATTTAGAAATGAAAAAAAATGCTACAGTGCCTGATCTAAATAACTTGCTACTAACGGTCTTTTTGCAGTAAGATTCTTATGTAATTTTTTAACTTTATTCCCAAAAAGAATTTCTGACATTATAAACATCTCGTTTAAATTGTAAATATTATTGCAGAATAAGAGACACTTAGTCAACCCTGAACTAACAATCGCTAAGTTGCAAATAGGAATGTAATTATACGTCACTAAATGAGTTCATGGTCAATGACGTCATAAAACCTTAACGTCAATACTGTTCAACCGGCGACTCCTGCATAATACTTCGCTTTGCAAATTGAGTACTGTAACCCATAACCCCTACAGGTTATCAAAACAAGGTAACGGTCCATCCCACTCCTAATCCCTAGCTTGTTACCTCTTACTATGCAATGGAACGGCCCAGATTAAAAACAGAGACAATTGATAGTGTGAGCAAAAAGATTTAATGAACTTATCAAGGACATTTCATGTTTCACATTCATATATATGGAAATGTACATCTGTAGTACCAATACATAAGAAAAACGATCTTCAAAATTGTACCAATTATCGACCTGTTTAACTTACAAGTTGTTTATCAAAAGTATTTGAAAAGTGTGTTTTTAAACATGTATCCAATTTAATCTTAGTTAAAACAAAGTTACGTCAACATTAGGATTTGTTATTGTTGTATATTCAAGTTGTAATTACAGGTGAAAAATTAATAATCTTGAATTTAAAGATTGCATATTCAACAAAATTAAGTTTAATTCGCAAAATAGCAAAATAGCAATATGAATTTTTAAGATATCAAATTAAATTTTCAAGATACTAATTAAATTTTCAAGATACTAAGTCAATTGTTTAAGATACTTAGTTAAATTTAAACTGCTAAGTTGAGTTTTCAAGATACCTACTTGAATTTTCCGAATATTAAGTTGAATATTTAACTTAGTATCTTGAATGTCAAGGTAAGATCTTCAAATTTAAAATCAACATACATTGAATGAAGTGCCATAACGGTAACAAAATGAATTAAAACATGGTGGTATAAGTAAATAAGTAAAAATATGAATTGCCCATCAATTTATCAATCAATTAAGAATATTATGCATGGTGGTTTTGATTTTTAATTCGCAAACTTTTTCTATTAAGTAAAATGTTTCATCATGTTTTACTTTACCCCTTCAAAATATAATGTTTACAAATTTACGATTCACTAGGAAAACGCCTGATTGTTTCTACAGGAGAGGAAATGGCATAAGGATCTCTTGCATAAGTTATGGGCTAATGGAATACGGGGTTCTCTCTTATCATGGTTTGAAAGTTCCTTACATTGTAATTGTCTGAGAAGTCTTAAATATCGCCTACAGAGAAAAATATTGTAGACTTTATGTAGCTCATTTATTTTAACGATATTTGATTATTGTGATTTTATTTGGAAAACATTCATTAAACATATCCTCTGTATCAATGGTTATGATGTTCAAACTGTTTTTTTTGTGTTTAAAAAACGTTTCCTTCTCCAACCCTTCCTTCCTTCCTAAATCTTAATTCCCGTAATCCACTCAAGCTTAATCACTTTCATTCCTACTCCATACTTAATCACTCGTAAGGGTGAGTTCATTATGTCAGACAGGAAACTGCTTGTGTTGTTTTAACTAATTGTAGGGGTAATGGAGTGTAGGGTTAATGGGCTGCAGGGGTAATGGGCAATCGTAATTATGGTCTCGGAAGCATAGAAGGGGCGGGATAGCTCAGTGGTTAGCGCGTTCGGCTTCGGATCAAGAGGTCAGGGGTTTGAATCCAGCCAGGGGCACGGCAACTTTGTCTGCAGTCTACATTCACTGAATTTCAGTGCACCACCCATGGTTCTCTACTTCCAGCCATTGCTCGCATGCTTCACCGCAATGCATAGCCAAATGTCCTTGCGGGCTTTCTCTCTGTAATAATACTAACAGTCGTGATATAAGTGAAATATTCTTGAAAACGACATTAAACCCCACCTCACCTCACCTCACCTTTTCTATTTTATATGTTTATTGATGTGACTTTAATTAGGTAGGCTATGTTCGAAATTGTTCATCTATGAGATTCAGCTCAAAAAAAGGCCAGCAAAGTGAAACAAAGGAAATGATTTCCGTACAAAAAAGGGATAACTGGAGCCAGTTGATATTGATGGAAGTTGAAATAGCAGACGAGTATAAAATCTGGGTACGATCATTGACAACTAACTTTCATGGAAATCTAATTCACACTGTGTACATGCTGAGGCACAACAAAGACTTTTCTTCCTGCGAAAATTGCGATCTTTTGACGTAGACTACAGTATTCTTATAGTATTCTTCCAAACTCTCATCAATAGCATACTGACTTTCTGCTTCCATGCATGGTATGGAAAACTTCCTCTAACACAGAAAAATAAAAATGACAAAATTGTAAACACCTCCAGGAAACTTTGCGGCTTTGAGCATCTTTCATTCCAGTTTCACAGTTATCAAGCAAATGATCACCATTGCTTGATATATACGGTGTTATGATCTACACCGAAACTTCGCACTACTGCAATAAAGAAGTTGTTTATCCATAAAACTTGTTCTCCTTCATCTAACCAACTTCTAAATGCCATTGACAATGAAAGAAGTGATTTTAGGCCTATTGAGTTAAAAAGAAGGCTATAGCCATTCAATCAGAGCCATCGCATTTTTAGCTCATCAGGCCTGAAAGGCGCGATGGTCTTATGGCATGGCATGGTGTCCGGCGTCCGTCCATCCGTCCGTAAACGACGCTTTTTCGACTTCTTCTCCAGAACCAATGACTCCAGAGAGCTGACATTTTATGTGCAGACTCCTTGGCCAATGGGGATTCTAAATTGTAGATTTCGTGACCCCATGACCCCAAATGAGGTCACAGGGGTCACATCCTTAAAAACCCATTTCCATCTTCTTCTCCAGTTCCAAAAGGTCTAGAGAGCTGAAAAGTTGTGTGCAGACTCCTTGGCCAATGGGGATTCTAAATTGTAGATCTCGTGACCCCGTGACCCTAAATGGGGTCACAGTGGTCATGATCTAAGAACCTATCTTTTGCTTGTAAACAATAACTTAAATAACTTAAATATTCAACTTTAGATAGTAAATCAATGACATCCTGATGAGCTACAGAGCCCATGGCTCTATTTTATATATGAATATTATGAATTTCTACAATCTGGAGGTCGTTTCAAAATGAGGCATTTCAAACTAACAGTGCTTCAAAATCATTTGTCCCACACCATAAAGTATAACAAATTATAATCCTCCACACCAAATAGAAACTACGTATCTCTTGAAACACCACATGGCTGATTAAAATATAACATATTAAAAGCAATGCCATTAATACCCATCATCACACTGTTCGTTATAATTGTTTTTATAGTGTATTCATGTACTGTTATTTTGTATTGTATACTACCAAAAACTCTTTGAATCTGGGATAATAAAGTTCATCTTATCTTATCTCATGAATGGATGAAAAGTACATTCGTAAACCAATCAAAATGCAATAGTATTTAGAAAAACTGTTATTCCCGTGAGCATTATGCAAACTTTAAAACCGACATATCTTTGCCCGCTTGGGTAAGAATATGTTTTA
Organism: Gibbula magus; assembly: GCA_936450465.1. Lineage (NCBI taxonomy): Eukaryota > Metazoa > Mollusca > Gastropoda > Trochida > Trochidae > Gibbula > Gibbula magus. Next base: position 33,038,584 of record OW388298.1, read on the forward strand.
GTTTTCAAATTATTTGAGGTTTGAGTTAAATTAAACCGGAATTGGTCTTAACTCATAAGGATTGTTCCCTTTACCATCGTGAAATGAGGAAACCTCGTATCGATATGGCAAGATTACAAGTGGAACTTGGACGATATAGTAATATCATAAGAACACTGTGATTGTGCAGAGTATAAGTAAGCTAGATAGAATTGAAGATGAATTTCATTTTGTCACTGTTTGTCCAGCCTTTCAAGACTTGAGATTTAAATATTTGCCGCTTGCTTGTACGCCATATGGTTTTAAAAATAGTTTCATCAATTTAATGGCATCATGCAATACAAAGAATATTATTTCACTTCAGCTCTTTATCCACCATGCACTCTCTCTAAGATTCAATTATATATATGGGTCGGAGGCCACACGTACCGAAAGTTAAATTGTGTCAAACATTATACTCCCTGTTCCTTCTTGAATTGACTAAATTTGATAATGTCGACATCAGATATCTCAAAGTGATTGCCTTACATTAAACACATAAACCAACATATTTTGATCATATCATATAAAATTTACATCTTGAAAAAGTTGATTAGAATGATTTGATATCATTTGATTGAAAATAAATGGACCATTGGTAATTGGTAAAATATATAAACTTTGTTTCCCGTCAAACTGAGAATTTAGTTGACTCTACTGGCGGATGAATAGATTCGAGCTGGGTAAAGCTGTAAAGTTTCTTTATATACCAGAAATTGTGCTAACGTGTACAAATAGAGAATTTCTCCAAAGTTAGTCTGATATCAAATATATCAACACACGTTTTAAAATAATAGGCTTGCCGAAGATATCTTTACTTTAGTGTTGATATATTATCATCCAAAATCATTCTAATTACGTTTCAATGAACATACTGACACGGCCTGGGTCTTGTACATTGTTCAACATAGCTATAAGAAGGGCAAAGATTGTTACATGTGTTGGAAATGAGTCCTATGGTCCAGTGGTTACCTTTTCTATTATATTTATTTTCGTAGTACAGAGAATAATACTGGCTGGCTGGCTGGCTGATTTAGGCCTTGCAGTATTTCCTTATCCGGGCCCACTATATATTTCAGGTGCAGCGATCCACTATATTGGCACAACAAAGCGAGGGAAATACCGCAAGGCTTAAATCAGCCAGTAATGGAGACTGGCAAGAGTTATGCCTTGCGTTTGGAAGTTGACAGCGAGCGAGCTCCGAATTACGTTCGAAAAGTCCATTGTTGACAATAGCACTGTGGAATTCATGCGGGTGTGAGATTTAGACAATGCTTCGCTGGTGATAGTAATGGTCGTTATAAGTAAATATATTTATAAAGTGCAATGTTCAGGAACTGATACCTGCTCGTAGCACTACAACATTATTACCCTTGACAGACATCATGAGTTTAAGCTCCCGGAGAAGTATACAATCGAGACCTGCATTTAACGGAACGTTTCTATCAGGTTGTCCGCTACGTTGTGTTTGTGCGTTATGTCAAAAACAGCTGTATACTTAAATTTACTAATTTTACAACTTTGTAATTATAAAATTAGATGTTGATTGAATATCCACAAAGTAACACATTTATTATCACAAGACTCTTTTGTTGTGTCCAAACAAAGCTTTTCACACTTGTATTGAGCTGGTGAGGTGAGATGAGGTGATTTAGGGTACACAGCAATATTTCACTTTTTCATTTAACGAGCAATGAAATACCGGGATTTATCAGTGAAATAAACTGTCTATCAAGCTACATTGTAACATGATTTCGATGTATCCTTGATTCTGATTGGTTGATTTACCTATGTTGAATGCCAATGAATACCCGTAAATTACTTGGGGCGAATCACCGCGAACATATACATCATGTTCACAAGATCCGTCCCAATTTTAATTTTCTATTTTTCTTAATATGTGCCCCTTACTCAAATTTGACAGGTGGCATTGTCATTTGCCAACTTGTGTATAGCAGTATAGGTAACAAATAGGTCTCAAACTTAATTAGTTTCAAGTAACTAAAATGTTTTCAACTAGTAAGATGTGTCCAAGTTTGACGCCTTCTTCCATGCGGCTGTGTTTACCGAATGCCGTTGCCATGGCATGACGTCATAGTGATCAACCGTTTCGACGTCACAATGCTAGCGTCATTGTTACAATGGGTTAGGGCAAGTTTAAGATTTTTGTTCCTATAGGTATTTTAATGTGTTGATGTCGTAGATAAATGTTTATCGCCATCTAAAAGGATACGTGAATATTGTGAAGTGAACATATTTGATTGTAACTGTTTGAGCTTATGTGTAAATTGTTGCTAATGTAGCCTACATATTACGCCGAGTATTTACATTTGTTTTGACCTTACCACACCTCCTACAAAAATGGAACAGTCGCAAAGTCCTTTCCACTCGGAGATAGGTACGCCAAGAGAGATAACTAACGGTCATGTTACAATATCGATAAATAGTTGCGTTTGTAAAATTTCCGTGATTCATTGCTATTCAACACCCGCAAATTTAGTTTAAAACCGACGGCGTTAGCCTTATAAGTGAAAATAACTTTTATTATATGATTGCAGGTGAAATACCGGGATCTATCAATGAAAATAAACCGTGTTATCAGTCACAAGTGAAAATAACAATGGAACGTGTTATCAGTCACTAGTGACTGATATAACAATGATCTGACGTCATAAAACAATGCTCCAACGTCATGACACGTTCATGACGTCACATTGTTGCTGAGGCAACAGGCTCATTCTGGATCCGACTCAACGTAAATGCAAGTCGATTTCGGTGAATATGCAAGGATTTGGTCATATAATAAATAGAAAATTTGTCTTTTCTTGACAAATACCATGTTTATCTCATCTCGTGATGTAGAAAAGTTATATATTTTCACTCGTGGCTGCTCCACTCGTGAAATATAACCTTTCTACCTCACTCGATGAGATAAACATGGTATATTTGTCAAGAAAAGACAAATATCCTCTATATATTTTCACTGCGATCAGTGACTGATATAATTTGACGTCATAAAACAATGGTCTGACGCAGCGAATTGGCTTTTATTATATGATTGGAGGTGAAATACTGGGATCTAACAAAGAAAATAAACCGTGTTTTCAGTCATTAGTGAAAATAACAATGGAACGTGTTTTCAGTCACTAGTGACTGATATAACAATGACCTGACGTCATAAAACAATGCTCCGACGTCATGACACGTTCATGACGTCACATTGTTGCAGAGGCAACAGGCTCATTCTGGAGCCGACGTAAATGCAAGTCGACTTCGGTGAATATGCAAGGATTAGGTCATATAATACATAGAAAATTTTTCTTTTCTTGACAAATAAAATGTTTATCTTATCTCATGGGGTAGACACTTTAAATATTATCACTCGCGGCTGCGCCACTTTCTACCTCACTCAATGAGATAAACATGGTATTTGTCAAGAAAAGCCAAATATCCTCTATATATGACGTCACATTGTTACTGTGGTGACTGGCTGTTCATAGCGGCCGCTCGGCGTGAAAACGACCCTTTTCGGACGTAAATGCAAGGATACCAGCATATAATAAATATAATATCAGTCAATTCTTGACAAATATCATGTTTATCTCATCTCGCGAGTTAGGAAAGTTATATGCTGGCTATGTATTGCGATGAAACCTGTGAGCATCGGTTGGAACTAGTGAACAGTGAGTAGTAATGCACATACATTCAGCGTAGTATTGAACATGCACACTAACTATACTGCATGTGGGAAGTTCTTAACAGCAAAGTTGCAGAGCCCCTGGCGGGATTCAAACTCCAGCAGGAAATAAACACAGATAATCTGCTAATATACAAACTAATGGAATCTGAAGACATACATTATTGAATAGTTTTGTGATTGCATACACTTGTAGCAAATGTGAACAACTTTGTATCACACTCAAACTAAAACAAAATATATCATCTTAAAGCTGAATGTCAGGGCGGGATATGTAATATAAATAGCACTATAATCACACGATATTAACTGTAAACTCTTACAATCAGTTACAATATTTTCATGTGAAATAGTGGCGGGATAGCGTATAGTGGTTAACGCGTTCAACTTCGGATTATCCGTGGTTCGAATCCAGCCAGGGGCACGAAACTGTCTGCAGTAGAGAACTGTTCTACACGCAGTAAGGTTTGGGTGCAATACTACAATGCATTTCAGTGCAGTACCACCCATGGTTCGCTAGTTCCAGCCGTTGCTCGCAGGTTTCACAACAATGCATAGCCACATGGCGTTGCCGGCTTTCTCCGTGCAATAATACTAGCAGCCGTGATATAAGTGAAACACTCTTGAAAGCGGCGTTAAACCCTCACCTCACCTCACCCACCTCACCTCTTAGTTCTGTATTAGGATGTGTAGTTGTTCACTGCACAGGCTGGGGAGGAAATATGGATATGGGTTTACTGTATAACAAGGCTTATCACCCGGAATGTTGGTTTGATTGGTCCATTTCACAGCCACAACAAATGCACGTGTTTGACAAGTCCGCGAGAAAGCGGATCAGCGTAAGAAATACGTGTAATGTTTGAGTTTAAATTTAACATGGGTGCATATGGTGCACAATTTGGCTGTGTTGGGTCAAGTTGGAGTTGGGAAGTCATTTTGATTTAGTAAACCGTCGCACGCTTAAGAGCGAAGGGTAGGCGAGTTTCTGGGAATTCCCACGTTACGGCACGGCATTTAATTTCTGTTGTAGCCCGCACCGGAATCGCTTCCTCAATTCAAACATGTCACCAACCCTGGACTAGATTTCAAGATGAGCATTTGGAAGGAGACAGTTCCACTAAATCTGTGTAATGAAACGATCCTACTATCAGACGGATCAAAGACACATATGTTCTCATTGCTGAAGAAGCGAGCTTGGACACTCAATGTTTGGGGGTTTTTTTGAGAAGGGGAATATGAGTTTTTCTATAAGGCACAACCATTAATTCCTAAACATTTTAATGTATAAAACATTTGCACGGCCATATTTTATCAACCACAAAAATTATGTGTAAAAACTGTAATCTTGTATTCACATAATTCAAAACATTTGGATTCGTAACAGAAATTTGTGTTATATTTTTGGTAATTAATTTATGCAATACCACTTTTTGAAAGTAAATTTATACACATAATTCACTATATATATGTTTTTAAAAAATTCAAATGCCCTGGTAAAAGGGGGTATTATGTAAGTGTGTAGCATAATTTGAATCTAATTTTATCTAATTTGATATATATTGAAAGTTAAGCAAACAAGTCACTTAGTGCAATGGTAATAAAGCTCAAGTAACACTATATGATCCTGAAAATTGAAAAAAGTATGTAATAGTTATTTTATTTTCATCTTGGATGTCATGGTTGTGAGATTGTATCAATAATATTTTTGATTTTTTAAAATTATTTTTGTTTTCATCAGCCCAATATAACCCCTGTCTGTATCAATATGCATATTATTAAAACGACACACAATTAATTTGTGTGATATTTGACATAATTAATTACATAAAATTGGAGGATTTGAATAGTTTTAAATAAATTGAATGTCAATGTGCTGGGTCATTATTTAGATAATCAGATTAAGCATCATGACAACGAGACCTTTGAAAATGGTTTTAAACGTGCGAAGTTACTAGTTCTATTACTTACATACTAGTATATTATGCATACATTATTGATTAGGTGATAAATTGTTGAGCTTCATGCTTTGAGACTTTTGATGAATTGGATCCATTGGTAATAAAGGGGAAAACTCATAACTATTTGAAAAAAAATGTCAGGGTAATAAACAGTTCGTTTATTTGTAATTTCGTATTTAGATATTTCATTGAAAATTCATCTCTGTACTCATTCATTACAAGTTTATATTGTACTAGCCAAGAAATTAATTGTTGTGTTTCCAAATTGAAATTCACGCACTTGCTCCTCGACCGTTTGACTCCTTGAAACACGTGCATTTGTTGTGGCTGTGAAATGGACTAATGAGAGAGGAGCTGTTGACCTGACCTGACCTATACTGGCTGTACCGTCTTATCAAAACGCCGTAAGACTCGTCTTGCGTAATTAAAGTGATTTATTACTCAACCGTGGTGAGATCACTCATTAGATAACAATGAGTTGATTACACACATGTGTCATACCACCGCGTTCTGATGTAACGTCATAATCAGCGTGTGACGTCACAGTCGTTTTTGGTTGATGTCACAATGTTAACCGAGCGACTGCAATAGCGGGTGACCTATTTCCCAATGAGCATCACTGACAATGATTTTTTTGCAATTCAGCGCTATTTACATCATTGATCAATAAATGCAATACTAAACACGTTAATCGCATCGGTATTTAACTCGCTTTTTCTCCTTAAAATACCAAATCATTTACTCGTTTCATAATCATGTTATCAAACAGGACATCGTTTAATATTCTATATTTATTACTCAACCGTGGTGAGATCACTCATTAGATAACAATGAGTTGGTTACACACATGTGTGATACGACAGCGTGCTGCCGTAATGCCATAATCAGCACGTAACGTCACAGTCGTTTTTGGTTGACGTCACAATGTTAACCGCGCGACTGCAATAGTGAGTGACCTATTTGCAAGTGAGCGTCACTAACAACGATTTTCTTGCAATTAAGCGCTATTTATAAGGTATAGTGTGCTTAAATATTGTAGGCTGGTAATAATAACGATGATACTTCGATCCCGCTAAATCCACAACACCAAAACCATGCTCAAAACACTACTAATTATTACCCTGTATAAGCGGGCCAACTTCGTTCCTGTTTCATTCTCAACCATTTTTGGAGTATGCAACCTAGCTACCAATTAAGGCCCTTGAATGTTATGTCACATTGCCTTCACTTTCAAACCAGGTACTCAATTGTACTGCAGAGTGAACAGAGGTACATTTCGAATAAAGTCTCTTGGACAAGGTGACCCCATGAGCCTCTCAACTCATGTTTCAGTGTGGGGCAGGGAACCCCCCTTCAAACTCTCAGTTGATCCAGCAATGAGGCGGGTAATCCATCCATCCAGCGAGCCACGCCCGTTGTTGCTGAACTTCACTGATAGCGGTTTTCTGAGCTGTGGACAGGACCACGTGTTTTGAATTGTATGTGATTGCTCGGCAATTGTATAACGGGTGTAGATTGCCCTAATTTGAAATGTTTATGACGAATATATGTATTTACATTGTGTTTGTGTAATATTTATGAATAGTTTATGCAATGGAGACCCGTGCATAGTAATAAGCATGTATATGCTTTGCAGTGTTTTGAATGGTGTATGTTTTAGAGTTGTTTACTTATGGTAGTCTGATTGATGACATGTATTTATAGCGTTAGCATGTGTGGTTCTAAATGACAATAGTTATGATTCACTTCATGTTACAGCAAACGGGTACTAACGGGTACAAAGGGGTACAGCGATGTACTGACGCTAGAGACGGGTTAGTGACGTCATCAGAGACGTTATATATGGCGTACTAAGAACAGAGAACCTTAGGAGTGGTGTCGTGACGATGACATAGTTTAGCAGTGTTGGGACTGAGTGGACGGTATCCCAGGGAGTGACCTTGGCCAGGTCGTGTTTTGGCGTGGGTACGTCATGTGTGTGTACCCTAGTAGGCCAGGACCATTAGTCAAAAGATATGGACAACCCGGAAAAAAATAGTAGAAAGCTGATTTTTTCTGAAAAACCTTAAAAATATCTATCTTATATCAATGGCACAAAGTTCTGCAAATTCTAGCTGGTGGCTTTTTCAAAATGGCCGCCATTTCCAAGATGGCCGCCGGCGTTTCGGTAAATTGTTAAATTATGTTTATTTTTAAGTTTATCATGTCATGTCATATATCAAATGAAAGCCCTCTTCAAATGGAATCCAAAAATGCATAGTTTAATAGGGTAATTAATGTATCCATTATTGGGTTTTGAAAATTGCACACTCAACAGGAGTTGCTTCAGTGGTTCAAGAGGAACATCCTTGAAGTTTTGTCGCAACTCCCTAGTGCTCACAACACCCTGGGTACGTCGAACTGAGGTGCATGCTTACTCGCAAAAGCTTGACTCGAGGACGAGTCACTTTGTGGAGGGGGTGTATGTGGCAAGGTGAGATGAAAGTGTTCCTACTGGCTTCCTATACGGGGCTACTGGTCCCGGGTTCAATTCCCACTGGAGGTGATCTCACAATCACTTCTGTTACAGCTTAATGTGTGCAGTCCAAGTTGACAATCGTGAGAAGAGTAAAATCACTAGTTTGCCTTTTGTAAATGAAGATCATTACCGGCCCGACACCATCTACTCTGACCTGTTTTGCACTACAATTGGCCGAAAAACATGCATTTGCCATTTGACCTACTTCTGTATTTCAGAACAGTTGAAATTGTGAAATCACCTTGGAGCTATTTATTTACTGATGTCATTTATGGGATCGATTGGATATGTGGTGGGAGGCAGTGGGTTGGAAGATTTATGGGTACCTTTCTTTGCTCAAAACAGTGTAATTCATCTGATAAATGGCCATGCATATGCCTGAGCCCAACGTGCCCATTTCTTTCTTCATGTCATCATGCCTACTCTGTTAGAAACACCTGGTTGTATGGATGTCACTCTGCTCAGAAATGTCCACCAATCCCTGCTGAATGGAGAACGTAATGTGTTCAAAATCTGCTGCCAATGCGAGTAGGACAGGCAAACTCTGGACTGCTTATGTTAAGCAAGTATCAATTCTACTTTAAATCCGAGCTGAACGCACAAGAAATGCAGGTCATCTTGCTCTTGCAAAGTCTGCTCGCCTCTATGTTGACCAGATGGTCTTCTGACCAATCCTACAAGTACAGACACATTCTTGCGTGGGAATTTAGTGATCAAACAAAATTTAGAAGAATCTAATGAGATTGTTTAAAGTATCTGGAGATATGACACTTGGTCATGGCAACAAGGATAGCACTTTTTATCCCATCTGTATGTAATACCGTGGGATATAGTCATCGCCCTGTCCGTCTGTCCGTCCGTAATCATTTCGTTCCCGGAGCAGAACTCGAAAACGGGTCATGATATCTTGTTGAAACTGTCCATGTGTATTACCCACCAACTGAAGTGGTGCCTTTTGATTTTGAGATTTCTGAATATTTTATTATTTTTCGTTTCCAAAGAAACGTGTTGGATTTGGACTTTGTTCAGAGATAGGTTCGTTTCCGGAGCATAGATCCAAAACTATTCATCATATCTTCCTGAAACGTTGCATGTGTATTACCCACTAACTGAAGTGGTGCCTTTTGATATTTTCAAATTTCTGAATTTTTTTTGTTTTCATTTCAATAGAAACACGTTTGATTTGGACTTTGTTCAGGCATAGGTCTGCTTCTGTTGTAGAACTCCAAAACCTCACCATGTGTATTACCCCCTAACTGAAGTAATGTATATACAATTATCTGTCAAAGATGTGTTATCTAAATTATGTGGGACCGGTGGGCCATCTTCTGATGACTCTTGTCTATAAATGAGTCCATTCCATGCCACGCTGCATTCCAATATGTGATGCTCTGAAAAAGTTCAAAGATGTACACACACACACACTTGCGTTTGAGTAGCATGTCTAGAGGTGCGAGAAACTATGAAACACATATTCTTCAACCGGCTGATCCAGCAATTTCACTTGGAAGCAAAGCACCATTCGCTATAACTGATCAAATATGTGTAAACGTAGCCAAATCACAGTGAGTGGGGTTGAATTGGAAGTAAATTCAACCATGCTATTCATGAGAGTCCCGTGTGTGATTCAAGCCAAGTCCAGAAATGAAATCATATCTCCTCCACTAGTTTGCAAAGCAACCACCCTCGTATTAAAAAAACTTCTCTGATAAAGGAAAATACAAATGGTATAACGTCAAATCTTCTCATATCACTGTGATTTCTGACGATGAACTCCCGGGAGATGCACTCTTTGTCCATGATGGTGGTCACCTTCTACATTGTCTTTCCTGACCTGTTGATGTTACATATGGTCAGATCTGTGACCGTTATATATTACACATAATCATTATGTGGTTCAGAACCCATAGTAGTGTTTGATGGATATGATAATATCCCATGTGCAAACAGTTTTGTTTAGAGCAAGAGTGTTCTGGGTGTTCTGGGTGTTCTGGGTGTTCTGGGTGTGACACTATCTCAACTCTCTATGATCAAGGAAAGTAGGGAGCTCTAGCCCTCCTGTTTGACAATGCTCAAAACTGCTCAGAGCATACCTCACATAGACAGACATGTAGCAAAAGCAATGAAGTTGTAAAAGTTAGGAAGATTATTTCTTGTGGATGCAAGACACGCATTGTGGTAACTAATGAACTTGTTTTAAAGCTGGGTTAAAGTGTTCAAGCCTGTGTACTGGATGTCATGGAAACTTTGATTTAAGTGACTTACTGTGAATACTGTACATGATATATGTATTTGACAACGATTATAGTCATTATTACACTACATTTCCTTTCTACAATAATGAGTTGCACATTTCTGAAAAGGATTATAGCCTTTCTTTTGATACACTACATACCATGATTAGCACAAATGTATTATACAAGTCGATCATCCAGCAAATCCCCGTCCAAAACGGCCGCCATTTGGAACATGCCAACATATGTTAGCCAACTTTTTAACTGAAACCTCTAAATGCACGAATTTATTTCTAAATGTTTTAATCATCAATACACGTAATATGATTTTAATGTATCCTCGTTTATCATGATAAGCATTGTTTGGGTTTGTAAATTATGTTTTAAAATAGTAAACCGAAAAAAGGTATTGAAGACATTTTCAAAACCAAATAATGGATAAACTAATCACCCCATGTGGAAACACTATTTAGTTTTGGAATGCACTTGAAGAAAGCTTTCATTTGATGTATGACATGACATGATAAACTTAAAAATAAAAATAATTCATTAATTTACCAAAACGCCGGCGGCCATCTTGGAATTGGTGGCCATTTTGAAAAAGCCACCAGCTAGAATTTACAGAACTTTGTGCCATTGATATAAGGACAACATTTTTAAGGTATTCAGAGAAAATCAGCTTTCTACTATTTTTTTCCACCTCATGTCTAATGGTCCTGGCCTATAGGAAGACCCCAGCCAGTTGCCACCTGTGAGTAAAGCTGCGTGAACTAGTGTACGTGTACTGGTACGCGTATCAGGACTGAGAGGACTCAGCGTTGTACGAGGCTGACACTCGTGTGACCTCCGTGTGTACGACATGAGAAGAACCCGAGTGTGATAACATCAAAGACTGAACATTTTAATCAGTTGTATTCTTCCTTCTATATGCAATGTTATAAATGACTCTGGTTGCACGAATCATGTAGTTCATTTGACATACGGAATAATTTTCTTGTAGTTAGTATTAGTTAGCAATAGGATAGTTGATGGCATGAGTATGTAAATGAGTTACTTGTATGTGTTTAATGAATATGTAGTGTCGTGAAGCAAATGTTGTGTTGGAAAGGTATGAGGTCGATGCAAGATATGTTTGTATGGAGATGATTCTGAAATGGAGAGTGGCCGTGTATGGGTGTTTGTCCGAATTAGGAACCGTGTTGAACATGTTGGATGAATGAGATAAGTGTGAAACAGTGAGAGATTTGTTAATTCTTTTGAATAAACCTCGTTTAGTATTCTCAATCTGTGTTGTGTTATGAGGTTGATGTAGATTTTCAGTGACATATTGTATTAATGTATCCGTCTGAGAATCTAATTGCATATTTGCATACTGTTTCAAATATGTGTTTGAAAACATAACAGTCAGCTGATGACTCCATGTACCTCGTAAACCCATTTCTAGTTATACATTTCAGTCCGGTCAACACGATATCGCAAATCATATGAAGCATTCGTAAAATAACCAAGTTTGCTATAAAAAGTTGTTTTGGAATGACCTGCATGCTGACAATCTACTCTCCGTTCTAAACAGCCATCAACCAGGACCCTGAATAACGTAACTGATTATCTTTTCCCGCGATAAAGTGGCCTCGCTTTGGCCAGTCCTCGGCTAGCAGACGACAGATTACATGTGGCTGCTAGCCAGCCAAATTTCATATCATATGCATCCTGTTCATATTCATAATGAAATTAAAGATTTTACTTAAACTTACAAATCAGTTTTTCTTTTCTTATAGTCTTCACACTTGTGTAGGCTACTGTCCAAAAGCTGTTTGTAATATTATATTTTCTACTTCCACAGTAAGTATTGACGATAATGTTGTGAACAACACACATTTAGTTCTCATTCGTAGTTACTTACACTTACAATTAGTTACTTGCAAATGGTAAACTGCAAATATTGAACAACTTTCATAATTACATATCACTGATAATATCTTCATCTGAACTTGAATTGTTTTCATTATCATATTTGTTAACAGAAGGTAGACTACTGTGAGAAATTGGTCTCTATCTTCAAAGTAATCTTTAATGTCCAAAATGTTTATCAAAGTTATTTGTGGCTTGATTGGAATCTAATTCTATGTCAGGCATACTATCATTGTCATTATAACATAATATGGCAGAGTCAGTCATTATCATTAACTGAGTGTTATCTAGAAGTGTTTTTTACAATCACAAATTTAGCATATGCCTCATGTGAATTATCACAACTTCCTTTACAGATGCACAGATGGAGGTATTACTCTTCATAAATGCTAAATTAACGTACTCTCCAAACAAACTCCAGCCAACTAACTTCAGTTGTGAACTGACAATTTGATAGGTGAGATACTCTGTGTCCCCAGATTGGTATCTCAACAAAGGGCCAAAATAATATTAGATAACACGCAATATATGGTCATTCTGCAGTGAAATATTGAAAAGTGTAACTGAGTTTCACCTAAAACACCTAAAACAAACATTGAATTTGTTATACATTATGGCAATGCTACAGCTCGTAGCTGCAGCAGACGCAATGTTTCAGCCAATCATATTGCTCAGATACGTCACGTGACCAAACTTGTAGCTTTTCCTCTTGGAATAGGGGTTAAATTTTTAGCTCATCAGGCCTATCAGGTTCCATCTCGTTATCTCCCCCCACCCTTCCGCCTGTCTCTCTCTCTCTCCTCTAATAACCTTGATACCAGTGGTGGGGGGAGAGGCTCAGTGTGTAAAGGGCTATGGTTCATTGGGTTTTGGCCAAGCCTTTTCTATTTATCAGCAGGATTCATTAATACAGTGTACTCACTTGAAAATGGATTTGTATTGTTTCTCTCCAAATTTTAAACCATTTTGTTTGATGAATTGGGGAATATATATATTCTATTTTAATTTAAAACATTTTAGTAATTTACCATTTTTACAACTTTCATTATATTTGTATCATAAATAGAACTTAGTTTATTTTTTGCAATTCTTAGTCTACAACATAAATCACTATCAAGCAGGATATTATTACTACTTTGAGTGAACAAAAAACACTAGAATGCTGAAATCTTGTGTAGACATATCTTTTGAAGCAGTTATAATTACATAATATAAATCTCTTATTCTAATTTAAGCAGTTGTTAAAGGAGCTGTAGCACGTTTTATGCAAATTTTATTTATTCAAATTTCCCATTTATAATGATAGTTGATGTGATTTATATTCACTTTGGAGGTTAAAACATCTTATTACAACCCAATTATCCGTAGTGGTAATAACAGTGTTGCGTATAAAGCAAAAATTGCATGGCAGCCATTTTAATGTGAACACATTTTATTATTTAGAATTGCAAAAAACGATTCCCATGGTTGAACCTAACCATGTACACTAATTATTAAACTTGATTTTCCGAAGGGCATGTTGTTTGATACTTGAAAGATAAATTAATCTTTTGGCTAGAAATATAATATGATTTAGTATTTTATTTTGTGAGCACAATATCCAAACATTACAATGAGTCTTGTAAGGGTAATGCTACCTTGGAGATGAGTATTTAGGAAATATTCTACATTATGCCAGAGCAATGTCTGATGAGCTACCGAGCCCATGGCTCTATTTTTCATTTAATAGTTAAACAAGTAGTAACTTGTATACATTTTCATTCATATGTATTGAAACAGAACTGACAGTTTTTTTTATCAGTATCTCTACTGCAGTCACCACCAGCTTTTAAGATAAGAGGAACCCATCATTGAAACCTCTGACCCTTACTCTAGCTGTTTAACCCCTCCTTCGCAAATTGAATGAAATATCACTGAGGTCATATCAAAACAAAAAAGTGTTAATGTGCCCCAGAGTAATATATTTGACAGCATAATGTATGCTAATCATACACGTCTCATTTGTTTAAGTTTGTGTCAGCCAATTATCCACTTTAATTGTAATAAAAATCGCAAATTGTAATAACTGCCGTGAATTGTAATACAATGTGCCCTGAATTGTAATAAAGTTTTCAGAAATCACTTTTAAACCTAAAATTTTAACAGAAACTGTTTTCTTTTTCAAAAACATTTTCAAAAAACTATTCAAACATCATACATTATCATTTACAAAGGGATATTTTAGTCTGAGACGAGTTTATTACAATTTGAGGCAAGCGATACATTTTTGTTATCCTTGCCCTGAATTGTTATAAAGTTTTCAGAAATCATTGTTATACCAACAATTCTAACACAAACTGTTTCCAATTACAAAAACATTTTTTAAAAAACTATTAAAACACCAAACATTATCATTTAGAAAGGGTTGTTTCAGTCTGAGACAAGTTAATTACAATTTGAGGCAAGCGATACATTTTTGGCACCCATGCCCTGAATTGTAATAAAGTTTTCAGAAATTACTTTTATACCAACAATCCCAACAGAAACTGTTTTCTATTATAATAACATTTTAAATAAAACTATTTAAACATTCAAACATTTTCATTTACAAAGGGTTTTTCCAGTCTGAGACGAGTTTATTACAATTTGAGGCAAGCAATACATATTTGGCACCCTCGCCCTGAAATGTAATAAAGTTTTCAGAAATTACTTTTATACCAACAATTCCAACAGAAACTGTTTTCTATTACAAAAACATTTTTAAAAAACTATTTAAACATCATACATTATCATTTACAAAGGGTTATTTCAGTCTGAGACGAGTTTATTACAATTTGAGGCAAGCGATAGATTTTTGGCCCCCTTGCCCTGAATTGTAATAAAGTTTTCAGAAATCATTTTTATACCGACTATTCCAACAAAAACTGTTTTCTATTACAAAAACATTTTTAAAAAACTATTTAAACATCATACATTATCATTTACAAAGGGTTATTTCATTCTGAGACGAGTTTATTACAATTTGAGGCAAGCGATTATTTTTCAACCAACACTTCTAAAAGAAACTGTTTTCTGATACAAAACTATTCATAACATCTATTTAAACATTATTCATTTAAATTTACATATGTTTACTGGTATTTAGATTTGAAACGAATTTTTTACAATTTGAGGCAAGAGATACTTTTTTGGACCCTTGCCTTGAATTGTAATAAAGTTTTCTGTTACAAAAACATCCTTATAAAAACTATCTAAACATACATTTTAATTTAGAAGTGTTATTTCAACTGGAGACGAGTTTATTATATATAATTTGAGCTTAGCCATACATTTTTGGCACACTTGCCTTGAATTGTAATACATCTTTTAGTAATCGTTTGTAAAGCAACACTTTTAATAAAAACTGTTTTCTATTACAAAAACATTCTTCAAAAACTGTTTAAACATCATACATAATATTTTTTAAATAGTTATCTCAACTTGTGACGATTTTATTACGATTTGAGTTAAGTTGTACATTTTGGCACACTTACCTTGAATTGTAAGAAAGATTTCAATAATCACTATTTAAAAAACTGTTTTTAAATAAACCGTTTCCTTTACAAACCATTCTTTAAAAAAAACTATTTAAACATCACACATTATATTTCAGTTATTTCAACTTCATACCACGATGTTCGGAGAAAAAAATTCACAACTTAAAATACAACTCCAAATGTGAAAGCTTGGCAGAACTCTTTTATACTTCTCCTTTGATATCCGCTTGTGGACGCATATCATTAACTACCAGCGTTACCAAATACGGAATTAAATATGCATGAGTTGTTTTACAAAAAAATCGGAAATGCGTTGCTTATATACAATAAATATGATTTATGTACGGGGTTATATCCCAAATGAAGCAAATGGAATAGGTGTCACTTAAGGAGGTTCCTTGTCATTGTTTCTGAGCATCCACAATTGTCACAATAGATTGATTTTACAAGCGCTTCCAGCAGAACTGATCTCGCACTTCAAATAGGCCTTGTAGCCACATAGCTTTGTAGCCTTAGTGTACACTTTCAGTAACAGTGTCCGTCATACACATTACAAACTGAAATAACGTTCTAAAAATGATATAATAATTGTATTATAATTGTTAAATATAGTATTTGTTTTATGATATAGAGATATAGTTTGTTATTTTGCTTTATACTTAATTTAAGGGGAAATGATCGTACATATTGAGTAAGTGTTATCTCCCCAATGTTCCAGCAAATCATGAGATTAATTGACATAAATAGTAATGCTTACAAGAAAACAAAAACGTGCATTAACGTGTAACCATAACCCTTTAAGTAAAATAAGGCCATAATTACGAAATATGTGTATTGATTTATCATGATGATAGTGTGAATTTATAGTGAAAACTGTAATTCTTTTGGCGTGCCCCCATCTAAATTTGGAGCCCAAACCAAGCATGGTGACCCGAATTTTTTTTTTTTTTATAAGGAAATGGATTTAGCATATGTATGTTTATATGTATATGGTACAATATTAGCAATGTCTTCAGATATTTAAATTTGTAAGGACCCCCCTTAAAGAAAAATGTCTATCAAGGATCTATCGGCAGCATCCGCCATCTTGGTTTCTTGGCATTTCGTGATATGAAAACACGCTATATTTAACCCAATTTTCAAAGTTTAGCTCATCAGATATGAAAGGGCTAATGGCATGGCATGGCGTCCGTCCACTTTTCACTTTTTCACCGTTTTCCCCAGAACCAATGACTCTAGAGAGCCGAAATGTACATACTCCTTGGTTGAAGAAGATTTTAAAATATAAATTTGGTGACCCTGTGACCCCAAATATGGGTCACAGACTAAAATCCCTGCTGTAAGAGTTTTGAACTCTTGAGAGTTTATGTGCACTTCTTTCAGTTTTGAGAAGAAATCCCTAATATAAGACCTGAGGGAGTCATCTCATCTCTTTTAGTCCTAACATGTGCTTTGAGAATTGCAGGAATTGAGAAAAGAAAGTAACTTTGCAGTTAATCTTATTCAATAGGAATGTGAAATATATGTTGACTTAAGATGTATATCTAATTATAGATATGTTTGATGTAATCAATGTGAAATGAGAACTATTGAATAGCCTATGAAGTGAATATTATGACAGGCCGCAAAGGAATAAATTGAAGAGGAATTAATAAACAATTTTGTTTTTTACATGAGATTTGTGAACTGAATATGACTGGTGATGAAATGATAAGAGAAGACTACTAGAACTAGCTACAAGAAACAATGACATCACATCTTCTTCTCCAGTCCCAAACGTTCTTCAAAGCTTAAATGATATGTACAGACTCTTTGGCCAATGTGGATTCTAAATTATAGATTTGGTGAACCTGTGACTCAAAATAACGGTCACATCCTAAAAAAACCTGTTGTAAACAGTTTAGAACTTTTTCGTGTGAGAGTCCTATCATGTGGTTTCAGAAATACAGAAATTCAGAAAAGAAAGTCACTTTGCAGTTAATCTATTCAACAGGAATGTGAAATATATGTCGACTTAAGATTAACATCTACATTATGGATATCTTTGATGTGATCAATGTGAAATGAGAAATATTGAATGGCCTATGAACTGAAATATGACAGGCCGCTAAAATTTTAAGTATTATGATCCGTATTATAATAAAAAAAATAAAAGATTTAAATATTGGGGAAAGTGAATATCTCATTTCACTGTTCGCAGACGATACATCGCTGACATTAGAGGATCATAATCATGCCTACAGAGTACACTTCAAACATTAACACAATACGCATCCTTTTCGGGCTTGAACATAAATACAAGCAAAACGCAAGTTATTTGGATAGGCTCTTAAAAACATTCAAACAAACTTTTTTGCAAAGACTACAAGCAAGATTGGTCTAAAAAAGAATTTACTATCCTTTGCATAACGTTTACTCACATCTTGGCAGAAATGGTAGAAAGAAATTACAAAGATAAACTGAAAAGAAAAAAAAATAACAATGAACCAATGGCTCGGTAGAGACATCACTCCACTTGGTAGGACAACTGTCTTAAAAAGTCTTATCCTACAAAGTTAAATTACATCTCTGGTGTACTACCTAACCCAAATGAAAATATGATTAAGGATATTGAAAAGTTGTGCTTTAACTGAATACGGAAAGGAAAACCAGTTAAAATAAAGCGTAACATAATAACCAGAAATTACAATGAAGGAGGCTTTAGAGTACCAGATATACGAAACATTTTATTTTTACAAAAGATGAGCTGGGTGAAAAGACTTTTCAATGCTGATGACAAATCAAAACTTAAGAAACTGTTTAACTTAAATGTATCCAGAATATACAATGATTTTTACTAGTATGACGAAACATCCATTATCAAAAATGTCATTACTCCAAAAACTAATGCATTTTGGAAAGATGTATTATTTGCATGGGGACGCCTTATCACAAAAAGGACATACTGCAGACACCCCATCAGCTATCCTTTCACAACCAATAAGCAGAAATGCTAATATTAAAATAAACAACAAGACAATAAAATAAAAGAAGTATGATATTGTTAAAGGTGGAAATAACTTTCTCGTATATGAAGATTTGATTCAAATGTATACATGTAGAATAAACTTTCTAGATTATGCAGGTATTGTTCATTCAATTAAGACATATCTTAAAAAAGCAAATGTCACAATAAATAAAAAATCTAGACTCTCCATTCTTCCGTATTTCATTGAAGACATTGTCGCCAATAAAAAAGGATGCCGAGTTTTCTATGATATATTACAAAAACATCATGAAAATAACTGTAAATACAAAGGAAAATGGGATAAAGACCTTGGATGCTCAATAAGCGAAACTAAATGGATAAACATACATAAAGTACCGAACCTAAATTCAAAATTTAAATGCTTTCAATATTCAATTGTGCATAGAAGCCTTCCAACAAATGATCTTTTACACAAGATGAAAATAAAAGAGACAAACCGAAACTACAACAGTTCTATTTTTCGATTGTCATTATGTCACTAGTATTTGGAACAACATCAAAGAGTGGTTAGAAGAAACTTACGAAACGGATTATCTGTTTGGAATATCCAGAAAATAGAAACAAAGTATTGAATATGATTATAGTCATCGCGAAATATAACATCTTTAAATCGAGGCATATTGGAAGAAAACCAAGCTTCAATTACATCAAGCAAGATCTCCAAAACGCATACAATATTGATAAATACAATACATATTCAACATGTAACTACACAAAATTCATGAAATTCTAATCAATTTGTCATTTACTATTCCAAAATGATTAAAGTTTATTTCTGTATTTATACATTCCTGCTCCCCTGCAGCTAGATACTCACTAGCTGTTGGTTCGTTTTCGTAACCAAAAGAAAGAATATGATGCTTTTATGTTTTTAAACTGAAACCTGTTAAATATAATCACTTATCTTATCTTTGATACCACTTTATCGTTTTCTGTCAATTGTAAACAGATCGAAAAACAATTGTGTAAATCATTATTCAATGTATACGCCAGCTAGTGTGACAATATTTGTGTATATCATATTGTACATGTGCTACAAAAATAAAGAAATAAAAAAATCCCCCCCAAAAAATCAAAGGAATATTTAAAAAAAGAAATATTTCATGAAGAAATACGAAACAAGGCTGAATGCTATTAAATGCTATTACGTAATTTGATACGATGATCTCATGTCGACCAGTGTATCAGTGTGTTCAGTTATGTTGTAGAAATACATACTTCAAAATACCGATACGCTGGTCGACATGAGCTCATCGTACAAGACATCGATTATTCCAGTCAAATTCATCTGATGTTTAACCTTTCCTTATGTATAACCTTACTTCACACGAGAAGAACCTATTCTTTTATTAACGATATGGAAGTGAAAGATAAGTGTGGAATTTAGGCACAGATACTTTTTTTTCTAGAAAGTAAGGACATTTGCACTCTTTTGATATACTTTTGTTAAATGCATTCGAAGATTATATTTCGAAGTATATGTAAAGGTATTTAAAGGTATATTTAAAGGTATTAACTATTAACCATTTAGCTGTTGAAATAAAACATAATGAGTTGCACAAACTTAAATACATGAAACGACCTCAAACTCTTTAATGAAGTTTCACAGATTTCCCATTTAACCATCTTACATGTTTTTATTTAATAGTTTTATTTCATCACTGGACATTTCATTTCAACCAATTTATACAGCATTACACTAGGCAGTGATAAATGAATAGAGAACAAAATTAAGCATCCCTACAATTGAAACGTAAAGTGAAAATGAAAATGTTTAGATAAATTGACTGAATTTAGCCCTCATCACATTAAAATAGTATGTTTTGTGAGTTACTTATTATATACAATTAAAACAATTCTTACTGACATGTTGAAGGTAACAACATCAATATCGCACATGTGCCGAGACGTAGCGATAACATAAGATTCCAAATTTAAAGAAAACAACATTGCCATTTTTTTTCCTTTCACGAATCGAACCATATTTATCATCAATAATAAGTTAATAACAAGTGTTTAAATTTCATCCTTTTTTCAATATTGATATTCCAAAATATACGATTTTAAAAATACATTAAGATAATTAGTTCAATTAGTTAGTCAATCTTTGATATAAAATTGCATCAGGACAAGACTGTGTGTATATTTTAGGAAACTTAAATTAAGTATTCAGAAAAGTTGCTGATTTCATTTGTTATTGGCATTTTTATCATTATTAGGGGAGAGAGAAAAATAGTTTTGGTTTATTCGAGTGTCACGCAGTGTACAATAAAGCACCAGGATACAAATAAAACACATTTGGTAAAACTGCCCGGCCGTGATCGACCTAAAAACATATATATTAACCAAATTAGGAAGTCCGTTATTATCGTGTTGTTTTTAGGCAATAGTCATGAATACCTATTATTCTTATCGTGTTGTTTTTTGTTTTGTCTAACTTTATTCAATATTTGAACTGTTCTGTGCAGAGCATTCCCGCTCAACGACTGGCCCGATTTACATGAAGTTTTCAGGGATCTTATCTCGTGACTAAAACTGATTTTGTGTCGAGCACGATTTTTCTATTTTCGACTTCTTTCGTGAGTTATTTCCCCTAGAAGGAAAAACTTCAAACCTCAATATATTGCAAACTAGTCTCGATAATGTCATAAAACTATTACCAAAACATACCCCGCCGACTAGACTCATAGTGGTTTTCGGCCATTATTATTTTTGTTGTGAATTCAAACAAAGGAAAAGAAACTTTCGCGGTTTTGTTGGTCACATCCCTTTTTAATAACAACAATACATACAGCTATGATTGACAGTTCTTGTTGAAGCTGAATAACTGAATTTTAGCGTTACATCTTATGAAGACTGAATTTCGACTTTAAAAGGTGAGAATTCCAATAAGACACTAAATATTTCTGTTGAGGATCTATAAAAGGGTTGAATCCTTAATTAGCTTGCAAACATATGTATATCATTAAATGGTGTGAAAAGGTTAGAACGTGACAAACAGAGATGATGCTATATTATCCTGGCATACAATGAGCTTCTTCTACCCCTAGAGATCACACGCTGCCACGCAAAGCGTGAAAACTAAACTGACAACTGATCTCTGTAAACTATTTTAAGTTTGAATAAAACATCACTATAATGAAGTAGCCACTGTATGTGAAGTTTCTAAGGGCCACAACAGAGAGTGAATAGTTGCGACAGAACATCTACAAATACCATGGGCATACTTTAAGGAGAGGGTCCCATTTAAACATAAGTTGAAAAACTGAGGAATGAATAAATGAACAAAAGGAAAGTTGAAAGGACTATTTTAAAAACATGTTTGATGTTAAAATATTTCTTTTGGAATGTTTTCGTAATGGAAAACAATTTCGTTTGGAACAGTTGGATTTAAAATGAGTTCAGAAAACTGAAGGGCAAAGGTGCCTAAAATGTATCACAAAATAAATCGTCTCAAGTTCCAATAATTATTAAAAAAATATATTGAATGATGTTTAAATAGTTTATATAAAAAAGATATTGGTTTAAAAATATCTTCTGAAAACTTCATTACAATTCAGGGCAAAATGTATTGCTGTCCTCAAATTGTAAAAAAAATCATCTCAAGTTGAAACAACTATCTTAAAAGTATAATGTATGATGTCAAAATCTGTTTAAAAGAATGTTTGAGTAAAAGAAAACAGCTTTTGTTAGAATTCTTGGTTTGAAAAAATTTCCTTGAAACTATAAGTACAATTCAGGGCAGGGGTGCCACAAATGTATTGATTGCCTCAAATTGTAATAAATTTGTTTCAGACTGAAACAACCCTTTGTAAATGATAATGTTTCATTTTAAATAGTTTCTTAAAAATGTTTATGTAATTGAAAACAGTTTCTGTTGGAATTGTTGGTACAAAACTGATTTCTGAAAATTTGATTACAGTTCAGGGCATGGATGCCAAACAAATCAAATTGTAATTAACTTGTCTCAGACTGAAACAACCCTTTCTAAATGATAATGTTTGGCGTTTTAAATAGTTTTATAAAAATGTTTTTGTAATAGAAGATTTGACTCCGGAATTGTATTTGTAGCCATTTCATTGAATTATAATTAACATGTTGATTCTGAACCAGGACTCAACAACTGTAAGACATAGCTCAGTGAAACATGGTATGTGAAGCTATCATCATGTGTAGATGTGTTTTGTTTTCTTTTGCACCTTGGTTCCAGGAGCAAAAATCAAAATTCATTTTACAATGTCCCTTCCAGAACAGATCTTAAAACTTGTTAGGCAAATATAAATGCATCTTTGGAAGTCTATTCTTTGTGCAGTATGAATAACTATTCCATCCATGAATAAAGCTCCTTAATCGTTGTTTAAAATATTTTAAACTTTTCTCACTTGGCGGGATATATATATCTGCTTGTTTAGCTTTTTATCTGCGCATATTATGCTACTTGAAAGATTGTCTCATACACTAAAAGGTTTAAGATACAGTGAACACTCACTCTTACTACTTTTAAACCTTACCTGACAGTATTTGCATTACATTGTGTTTGAAATGGAAGGTTTCCAATAAAGCTATTTCAATATATTCAATATCTTATAGTCGTTGATGATATGAAAACTTTGTAAACTTTGTTTCAAACTCACACTGACACAGCAGTTATTATACCCCCACTACGAATAATATATTCACATTAGAATATTTTCACTCTAACAATATTAATTTTTAAAGTAAATATTGAGATTTTAATAATATTTCAAAATGCCCTTGCTTCGGGCGGGTATGACCATGGTTCGGACATGTATTATTCATTGATGAAGAAAAAGAACTAGAAAGAAATATAACTTTGACATTTGAAAAAATAAATAATTCATAGAGACGGAAAAGGCAGTTAGGTCGTTATTTCATTAGGGCTAATTAAGAGGTATCTGGTTAATACAAACTTCTTTGTTGTGTTACTGTCTGTCTGTTAGGCTGGTTGTTTGAGTGAACTTAAACCAATAGAGGACACACCTTCAATATGTACTTCTTCCTATGAATGTAGAGGTCTACCATATTTGTGATGAATGTGGATTATTGTGTTACCAGTTTGGATCATAAATTTTAAACTTGGTGACTGGTCAATGTTGTATTATTTCATATGTTAATATTTGCCATAGAGATAATGAATAACGTAATTCCTGATGAGCTACGGAGCCAATTGCACCATGTCTCCACATCAACTGCCCCAGTCCTTGGCTGCAGCATAATAACTCCCCACAAGAAAGTTTCAACTTTTGTTTTCTATATTCGGTTTTAAATACTCGGGGGAAATGAAAGTGGATTTGTGTTTTAATATCGATGTTGGTCCCCATATGACTCCCCAAAAACATTTTTTAGCTTTTGAAAATGTGGGGGGTTAGAGGTTTGGCAGAGCCCCCTTGGACTATATCGTACTTTTACTGCGTGACTCTAGGATGTTTGTATGGAATGTATGACCGTTAGATAGACTGTATATCTGTTACATGGACTGTATGACTGTTACATTGACTGTATGACTGTTACATAGAATGTATGACTGTTACATGGACTGTATGACCATTGTATAGAATGTATGACCGTTGGATAGACTGCATGACTGTTACACTGACTTTATCACTGTAACATGGACTATATGACTGTACCATGGACTGTATGACAGTAAAATAGACTGTATGACTGTTACATAAAATCTATGACTGTTGAATAGATTGTATGACTGTTACATCGACTGTATGGTTGGAAACCATGGCCCCTTCTCATGTAGACAGTGTTACCAGTCAGTTGTGGAAACCATGGCCCCTTCTACTGTAGACAGTGTTACCAGTCAGCTGTAGAAACCATGGCCCCTTCTACTGAAGACAATGTTACCAGTCAGCTGTGGAAACCATGGCCCCTTCTACTGAAGACAATGTTACCAGTCAGCTGTAGAAACCATGGCCCCTTCTTATGTAGACAATGTTACCAGTCAGTTGTAGAAACCATGGCCCCTTCTACTGAAGACAATGTTACCAGTCAGCTGTAGAAACCATGGCCCCTTCTACTGAAGACAATGTTACCAGTCAGTTGTGGAAACCATGGCCCCTTCTACTGAAGACAATGTTACCAGTCAGTTGTAGAAACCATGGCCCCTTCTTATGTAGACAATGTTACCAGTCAGCTGTGGAAACCATGCCCCCTTCTACTGTAGACAGTGTTACCAGTTAGCTGTAGAAACCATGGCCCCTTCTACTGAAGACAATGTTACCAGTCAGCTGTAGAAACCATGGCCCCTTCTACTGAAGACAATGTTACCAGTCAGTTGTGGAAACCATGGCCCCTTCTACTGAAGACAATGTTACCAGTCAGTTGTGGAAACCATGGCCCTTCTACTGTAGACAATGTTACCAGTCAGGTGTGGAAATCATGGTCCCTTCTACTGTAGACAATGTTACCAGTTAGCTGTAGAAACCATGGCCCCTTCTACTGAAGACAATGTTACCAGTCAGCTGTGGAAACCATGGCCCCTTCTACTGAAGACAATGTTACCAGTCAGCTGTAGAAACCATGGCCCCTTCTACTGAAGACAATGTTACCAGTCAGCTGTGGAAACCATGGCCCCTTCTACTGAAGACAATGTTACCAGTCAGCTGTAGAAACCATGGCCCCTTCTACTGAATACAATGTTACCAGTCAGTTGTGGAAACCATGGCCCCTTCTACTGAAGACAATGTTACCAGTCAGCTGTGGAAACCATGGCCCCTTCTACTGAAGACAATGTTACCAGTCAGCTGTAGAAACCATGGCCCCTTCTACTGAAGAAAATGTTACCAGTCAGCTGTAGAAAACCATGCCCCCTTCTACTGTAGACAGTGTTACCAGTCAGCTGTGGAAACCATGGCCCCTTCTACTGAAGACAATGTTACCAGTCAGCTGTAGAAACCATGGCCCCTTCTACTGAAGACAATGTTACCAGTCAGTTGTGGAAACCATGGCCCCTTCTACTGAAGACAATGTTACCAGTCAGTTGTGGAAACCATGGCCCTTCTACTGTAGACAATGTTACCAGTCAGGTGTGGAAATCATGGTCCCTTCTACTGTAGACAATGTTACCAGTCAGGGATGGAAACCATGGCCCCTTCTACTGTAGACAATGTTAACAGTCGGGGATGAAAACCAAGGCCCCTTCTACTGTTGACAATGTTACCAGTCAGGGATGGAAATCATGGTCCCTTCTACTGTAGACAATGTTACCAGTTAGCTGTAGAAACCATGGCCCCTTCTACTGAAGACAATGTTACCAGTCAGCTGTGGAAACCATGGCCCCTTCTACTGAAGACAATGTTACCAGTCAGCTGTAGAAACCATGGCCCCTTCTACTGAAGACAATGTTACCAGTCAGCTGTGGAAACCATGGCCCCTTCTACTGAAGACAATGTTACCAGTCAGCTGTAGAAACCATGGCCCCTTCTACTGAATACAATGTTACCAGTCAGTTGTGGAAACCATGGCCCCTTCTACTGAAGACAATGTTACCAGTCAGCTGTAGAAACCATGGCCCCTTCTACTGAAGAAAATGTTACCAGTCAGCTGTAGAAAACCATGCCCCCTTCTACTGTAGACAGTGTTACCAGTCAGCTGTGGAAACCATGGCCCCTTCTACTGAAGACAATGTTACCAGTCAGCTGTAGAAACCATGGCCCCTTCTACTGAAGACAATGTTACCAGTCAGTTGTGGAAACCATGGCCCCTTCTACTGAAGACAATGTTACCAGTCAGCTGTAGAAACCATGGCCCCTTCTACTGAAGACAATGTTACCAGTCAGCTGTAGAAACCATGGCCCCTTCTACTGAAGACAATGTTACCAGTCAGTTGTGGAAACCATGGCCCCTTCTACTGAAGAAAATGTTACCAGTCAGTTGTGGAAACCATGGCCCTTCTACTGTAGACAATGTTTCCAGTCAGGTGTGGAAATCATGGTCCCTTCTACTGTAGACAATGTTACCAGTCAGGGATGGAAACCATGGCCCCTTCTACTGTAGACAATGTTAACAGTCGGGGATGAAAACCAAGGCCCCTTCTACTGTAGACAATGTTACCAGTCAGGGATGGAAACCATGGCCCCTTCTACTGTAGACAATGTTACCAGTCGGGGATAAAAACCATGGCCCCTTCTTCTGTAGACAATGTTACCAGTCAGGTGTGGAAATCATGGTCCCTTCTACAGTAGACAATATTACCAGTCGGGGATGGAAACCATGGCCCCTTCTACTGTAGACAATGTTACCAGCCAGGGATGAAAACCATGGCCCCTTCTACTGTAGACAGTGTTACCAGTCAGGGATGGAAACGATGGCCCCTTCTACTGTAGACAGTGTTAACAGTCAGGGATGGAAACAATGGCCCCTTCTACTGTAGACATTGTTACCAGTCAGGGATGGAAACAATGGCCCCTTCTACTGTAGACATTGTTACAAGTCAGGGATGGAAACCATGGCCTCTTCTACTGTAGAAAATGTTACCAGTCAGGTGTGGAAACCATGGCCCCTTCTCCTGTAGACAGTGTTACCACACAGGGTTTGAAACCATGGTAACCATTATGTAGACAGTGTTACCAGTCGGGGCCATCTCCTTGAGACATTGTTGGAAACCATGACCCGCTTCTTGAGACATTTCCCTCCTCTATTTTTTTGTTTACCAGTCAGACGTGGAAACCATGGTTCCGTTACCAGTCAGGTGCGGAAACTATGGTCCCCTTCTAGAGACAATGTTACCAGTCAAGGGTGAAAAACATGGTCCATTTCAGTAGACAATATGACCATTCGGGAGTGGAAATCGTGGCGTCCTTCTGAAGACAATTTTATCAGAAAGGAACCGAAACTATAGCCGTCTAAACACAGTGTTACCAGTCAGGGTTGGATCCAATGGCACCATCCTTGAGACAGTGTTACCCGTCATATATTTGAATATAATTATTACAGAAACTGACCATTCATTTCCTTTTAAAAGGGATAGAATATTCTCTCATATTAAAATGGAACACTTAGTTGCTAATATTTGCAAATACGAAACTGATTGTGACTTTAAAAACTATGAGATTATCCTTAAACTTGAAGTCCTCAAATCAACATTACCGATCACTGGAATCAACTTCTCTTCATGTGTCAGTGTCATCAGTAGGTATGGAAGTGGCTTGTCCAGAATTGGAGTCACTGACAACTGCGATTCATTTGCTGTTGAATAACGAAGACAATGTATTTTAATTTACTGTGAACAACACACTTTTTGAAAATAGTTTATCTGAAAAACAAACAACATGGTATAATGTTTAAAGCATCCATTACATGACAATATGGATTATGTTCATATAAGCGTGATTATCTTGGAATGTGTGGATCATTTATTAGAATAAAGTCACTTATAACATGGTGTCATTTATAACAATCTCAAATCCATTCCAATTCGTCAAATTCGGTTAAAAATACCCGCTTATCTGTGTTGTATTTTGAAGGCGCTGTAGCACGTTTTTAGAATATTTTGTTTTCTCAAATTGCTATTTATTATTATTTTTCATAAGATAAATTGTTATGTAAAAGGGTTAAAGACCGCCCTCACCTATAAATAGTGGACTTCTCCAAAACATGGCAGTAACGTTTTGACTTCAAGTCTCTCTAAACGACCAACATCTGGCTCACTCTTATT
The DNA here is from genome assembly GCA_936450465.1 of Gibbula magus. NCBI lineage: Eukaryota > Metazoa > Mollusca > Gastropoda > Trochida > Trochidae > Gibbula > Gibbula magus. The sequence goes on from OW388298.1 coordinate 33,067,151, forward strand.
GATATATCTAGTATTCTAGCTAACAGTTTTGGCCAACTTCAGTTCCATTTTTCAATGAGACAATAGAGATTAGAAATATGTAAACAAATGAATTTTAAATGGCTTCTTTTTAAAGATATTACAATTACATATTCGAAAAATGATATGTTTTAAAATTTCTGACGTTTGAAGAGAACACATTTCATAATTAGGGGGGGGGGGGGGGGGGGGGGGGGGGGGCTGGTAGCCTGAGAAACATAAACATTTCTGGGCAGAGTAGAAGAATGTAACAAGATGTTATCAGAGACCATTCCATCTGTCCTGCTCAAGTGCTCACGGTGATATATGTCAAACAGTCTTGTCGTGGTGGAATTATATTCTAGTATTATTAACTTATTTAGCATTCAATGTCATTAAATTCATTAACTTATTGACCGTAACCATATGCAGTTCATGATATATTTTAAGATCTATACACACAGCAAAACATGAATTCTAATATTCCGTGATTACATCATTTTCTTTGATCAGGTACTGAAGATATGTTGTGGACAGAGTAATATATATGAAAAACAAATCACATTCTTTTATATATATTTAACTGAGTATTCGTATTATTAACACATGATAGACTAGATAACGACTAAAATTTTGTTTATGGAATTTTTATAATTACTCTACCTTCATCCTTATGATTATATGTGTCACATAATGAATCGCATGTATCTATATACACTTTGAACTTCAAATAGTACTGTTCTATTTGTGTCTATATTAGATTGAACTTGAACATGCTTTCCCATACTCACATCTGTTACTGAGATATAATTTTCAAATTTATTTATGCTTCTCAATATTTAAAATCTTTCTTATACGTCAATATATCTCACAATTATTGAATAATACAGATGCTAACTAAAGAAAATGTAACCTCATCAGCCGTGATCATACTAAACATTCACAGTATTTAGGGTCAATCAGATTAGAAATTCATGCCATGTCGAGATAGTGACACACGACACACACACGTTCCACATAAACACAGATGTTTTAAAGGGTTCTGTTTCACTCTCCCCTACGCTAAAAATGTGGTGACCAAGATGAGAATTTACTCCCATGGGAGTAAAAGCGCGGCCTTTAAGAACAGTGGTGTGGAACTCAGACAGCAATATAGTTCACCATTCTATCATGCTATCATATTTAAAACTTAGGTATCGCTATATCAGTTAGATCACTTGAACTACCACCAAGGGGCCATTTTATTGGCTTAGGGGTATTATTTTGCCATTGGTAACAGTAATCTATATCTTTGTGAAAGCATCTCATTTCAGTAAGGATATCGTGATACAGCGCCTTTAGTTGGCGAAATCGGGTGTGTTTAGTTCAGTGGGTAGCTATGGAACTTTGTTTTGAAGTTAGGCACTCAGCTCTTTCCTTTCTGTAAGAGTTGACCCTGAGGAAGACTTGAAGAAGGTCAGAAGATCTCACTACAAGATGTGGTCCAAAGTTTACCTTTCTAGTTTGATTTCATTTTAATACTAACATTCATCTTTCAAATACATGCTATGTTTTATCTATAGCAAACAAATTCATGTTACAATCACTTTCAACCTCCTGACTGTTAGAGGTATATGCAAAACAAATTAACACCCAATCATGTTTCTTGCCTTAGATTATTTCTATATAAACCAACCCTTTTAATCAAGCTTTCTATATATTTGTTTGTAAAGAATATAACTAATCTTAATTACCTCTTCCATCCAGAAAATCCTGCGGAGTATATCCATCTGCATTTTGTAGCTGTGTATCTGCTTCAGAGATGTTTTCCAGCAAGTGGTCAACTCCCTGTTTGTTTGTCGCAGACATATACAGTAGCGGTGTGCTCCCAAACATGTCCGTCTGGTTAATGTTGCCAGCCTCCTTCTTGATGAGACGCACAAGACTCCTGATTTTTACGTTACGTGTGCACAGATAGTGCAAACACGTGAAGCCGAACTCATCCTGCTTGTTGATGTCACCGCGTCCCTCTGCAGTCAGCTGTTCGATGTCATCAACAGACACACTGCTGTTACCACTCAACCAGTGAAGTGGAGAGGCTCCACTGGCATCTCCTTGGTTGATGTCACTTCGAACTTGAGACAACATGAACTGCACCAGTTGAATGTTAACCTTCTTTCTTCCACATATGTAATGGAGGGCTGTCAGTCCACATTCATCGTTTGTATTCGTACAGTCAGAGCTTCCCCTGATCACCAGTTCCTTTACTAGTTCTGGGGAAATGTTGTTCTGTTTGCACATGTACAGAAGAGCGGTATTCCCTGTTTCATCGCGTACACCTACACAGTCTGTATCTGCTTTCGTGACCATTTCCTGTATCAGTTCACGTTCAATGTTTCTCTGTTTGCACAGGTACAGTAGTGCTGTATTCCCTGTTTCATCTTTCACGTTGCAGTCGGCATTTAGTCCAATGACCATTCTAATACTTTCAGTATCAACTGTCTCCTGCTTACAAAGATACATCAGAGGAGTATGTCCCGAATCATCTGGTATGTTGACATCAGCCCCATGGTCCACAAGTGCAAGTATAGCAGGCTTTTTCCCTCCAACTATGGAGGTCCACAACATTGTTCCGCCTTCTTTACCAAGTGAATCTATGTGCTTCTTTGTCTCAACCTGCAATAGAATGACTCATTACAAATTCGAAGATAGCGAAATGTTTTCTTTACAAATCAAAATAGATCTATAGAAAATATATATTACTGGAGAGAAACAAGCATGTTTAAAGAGGTTGTCAACAATAATCAAAATAAATGAAAAATTGCTGTAAATTGGCATGATGCATGCTGAATATATATAATTCGAGATTCAAAAAGAAAAAGTGCACGGACCTTTATTTCTGCAAAATTATGTTTTTTGGTGGTAATGTCTAAAAAAATTGTTAACTTTTATTTCGTTAAAGTCACTTTTTAAAAAATAATGATAATCATTCAGAGCTATATTGTTGTTCTTCTTTCATAAATGGAATTTTATTATAATAGAAAAAGTGATTTCTGCAATCTGTGTGTTGCTTTTTCCTCATTAACCATATGTGATAAAATACAATGTCAACAATGGATTCTGCAGAAATAACTTCAAAAGTCCTGTTCAAGAATAAAGTTAAATGAATTCACAAATGATAAAACTTGTGGAAAACATAAAGCTGAAGAATAATAGAAAATAAAAACATATGTCACGGAACTATTGTTTATGCTGAAGTTGAATATTTATGAAACATATTGGCAAAGGGAGATAAATCTTCACTGGAAACTTTATATTTCAACTCATTTATATAAGGTTGAAGAGCAGATACTTGTTCAACCATAAAACATAAACTATTTCACACAACCATAATAATATTACCTTACTTTATTAGTATCCAAAATCAATTTGATTTGAAATGTTTCTCACAACACATGAAAAGTATTGGCAAAGGGAGGTAACTCTTCACTGGAAAATTAAAATCTTTATGACATGATTAATTTATATCAGGATGAAGAGCACATAATGGTTTACCATAAAACATAAACTTTTGTACACAACCATAATACCACTACCTTCTTTATTAGTATTCAAAGGTAATTTGATATTTAATGTTTCTTACAACACACTGTTGGTGAAAAATGGACCTAGGCTATTAACTTCTGAGAGAGAAAATCTGACAATATGAGATGTGCATAGGCAATTGTTGTGAACCCCTTTAATTCGTTAGAAGAGCAAGTGAGCAGCAGGTGACATTAAACGTATCCATACATTTGACCACATTTGTCCAGATTATCTCGTCGCTGTCCCAATTTCTCATTTCTATTCAACTTAATCAAATATTGAATTTGTTTAATTTTGGAAGCAACCCAAATATTTATGTGTCCTAAGTATTTTAACATCATTGATCAGTTTCCATTTGAATGACAGAAACCCTTGTTTAGAGTTAATTTTTCTAAATGTTTATTCATTCTTTCAGTTAGTCCTCATCCCTTCATAAACTGAAAAGGATCAAGTTGTTCTTTTATTTTTTCCAAAGTTGGCATGAGAATAGAAACACACAAAAAGATGATACCCTTGTTGAGTATTAAGGGTTTCCTAATAGTGTGTTCACAAACTAGTTAGTGGAGTAACAGACAGTATAATTAAGATATTGATAAGTCATAGAAATTGGTGGAATGAAATTTAAGGTGACAATAAGTGTTGAAATTCAGCAGTTTGTTACTTAAATGATTAACCAGTCAAACTTGTTACATTACTGTTTCTGTAACATATTATATGTGGCCTGGTTGCCAACAAGGCATTTCTTTGTTCCACTGAATTTTTAAAGTCTATATCTTTGGTTGATAGTGATTTTTTTAATAAGGGAATCAGTTTAAATTATGGTTGACATACATTAACTTTTGGTGCCTGCAGTACCACTCAGTTAATGTCTTCACAGCAAAGGGAGATCATTTTGAAAAAGTTTGAATTTTAAAACAATTTTAAAGTTTAAATTAATTTCTTAATTGATTGTTAAACAAAGGCTATTGTTCTGTGTGTTTTATTTTACTTAAGATATTTTTGGAAAGTTGATATTTATCTTAATCAGTATTTGAATATGTATTTTTAAAAAGTTAAAATTTATTTTCCTACATACATGAAATCATGTTTAGATTAAATCATACAAGCAGACAAGGATTTTAGTAACTAAATTATAACTATTAAATTATTTGTTAATTAGTCAATATGATTGCTATTTAATTAATTGAAGCAATAATGTTTATTTTCCCCCAAGAGCAAGTTTATGTTGAGTCAGGATCAACAACAATTATTTTGTTGATAAGGATTGAGCCAGATTATCTCCCCTTAAACAAAATATTAAAAATGTAATATTTTCTAACTTATGTCATTATATTTGTCAATTTTACATTTCAAGGGACTTTTTTCATTATGTACATGCATAAGAACTTGAAATAAAGATATTATCAATATAACCTTGTATGTTTACTATTTTATATAGATTATTGTGCATTTTTTCGCTGCACAGACATATGCTTGTTAATTAATCCTTAATTAAGAGCATTCAAAATATTAAAATTACATGACATTTGATGTCACACAAGGGTCATGTTAGAGTAAAACTATCCCCAAAAAATGTGATTTAATTGAATTTTATTTTAGGGTAAATTTACAATTTTAGCAAGCAGTAAAGGGGGCAGTGCAGGTGCGTGTCTGGCATGCAGTAAGGGTGTGGTGACATGACGTTTTTGCAAGCAGTAAAGAGTTAAGATATTGATTAGTCAGAGCATAATAACCACTCAAATGGTTAGTTCAACAACGGTCCCGGATAGTTAGTAATAAGATGGAGCAACACGTATCAAGCATATCAAACCATCAATTACTTTATGTATATGTTAAATTAATGTTAAACAAGGTTATTGAATTAAAGTTTAATATTTAACTCACCTGTCCAGCATCATCAGAATACACGCAGGTATCTAACAGTTCCTTGCAAAAATCCTCGTCATCACAGAATCTGTGACCGAATATGCTGTAGTCTCCCTCCAGAATCTCTGGTTGGAATCTCTCTGAAAGAATTTTCAGTACTGGGAGTATATGTTTCACGTTGATTGTTGTCGGCAACTTCTGTTTTTCGTCTGATGTCAGAGTTAGTTTCTGTCTAATCACAGAGAGGGTTGCATGTTGCACGCAAAACAAGGGGTCTGTATTACAGATGATACTCACAACACTCTCATAGATTGATGGATGGGCAAAAACACAAACTCCATTCTTCCACACAGTGATGTAGCTGCCTTCTTGATCACGTTCAACTTTCAACAAAGAGATTCTTCTTTCACGATCTTCCAGCGAGTAGGCATCAAACTGCCCATTGTTTTTTATCATGAGTTCAAAGAGATCTTTGCAGTTGTCGTTATACAAATACGCAGTTGTAATATCAAGAAATTTCAGCGGTGTCTTGAAGAACTCTTCAATGTCAAGATCATGCTTTTCAGTTTTTAGTTTTGAATACATCCTGCTGCAGTGTGGAAAACCGTGAGCTATGTCGATTTCAGCTACACGGTTTTTCACTTCGGTGTTAACTTTAAGTTTACTTAGTTTCAGATGATGGTCAAGTATTTTCAGTCTCTCATCGATTATCTTCACTGAACTGAGGTCAACAACATTTTCATCACAAAAAATAGTATCTTGGAAATGTCTCAGATAATCCCGAGCTTCGTTCACCACGTTCTTTCGACTGATAAATAGTACCTTAGTTTCTGTTCTATTCATCGAGAACCTCCTGTGGATATCCTCTATGACATTCTTCCATTTATCAATGAGGACATGGTCAGACGTGAAGGCACCGAATCTGTCATCAAACATTATTACACGTTTCTCGTTGAACTTTGACAGTAGTCTATATTCTTCAGGCTCTTCAATTCTGTATACCCTCATCTTTTTCTGAAGTTTTTTTAGCACCAAGTAACCCAGAGTTGTCTTCCCATCTCCAGCATTACCTGTTATAGTCACCCAGTTCCTCCCTCTCTTCAGCATATCAACCACTGTGTCTACAGCGGATACGTGGATCATACCAAAGGTCAAGTGTTTGATTTCTTCTTTAGTTCTTTCTGAAACATAAAATAAAATAAATGAATTATCATAAATTAAAGCTATTTACAACATTGGAAAAACGAAAAGACTATATCAGACCATGTCAAACTGAATGAACAAGAAATGATTAAGTTTAAAGGATTTTTTTTCCATAATTGGCCAAATTGCTCAAAATAAATGTATTAAATATTGCTTCTTCCTTCTATTTTTCATCCAATACACCATCCTATTTAATGCTTTTCCAGAAACAAGATGCTACTTACTGCGGGGATTGGTTGCTGTCCCTGCAACAACAGAAACAATACTTTAACCATCTGTAAAACAGACGCCTAGCAAGTTCAGAGCCTACTTGTATGAAATATATATATATAAACATAATTTCATGAGAATTTAAGCAAGAGTTAAACTTCTTTATAAAACACACTTTTCATTGATGATTGCTAAACTAATGACGTACGTTTAAGAGATGCAATTATTTAAAGAAATTTAAGTGAAAAAAATCATGTCTTTTAAATTAATAGGTTTTTTTTTTACAAAATATTTATTTAAGTCTTTTTGACAGGATTATGCTATGCAATTTGTGTGATAAGATTGAAGCTAAGATTGGGCTATGTGCTTTTGACCTCGTTAAATCTATACACGTTTCTAATATGTATTTTCAATTTCTGTTTCCAATGATTAGTGGGTTCTCGTCTTTCTAATACAGTCAAGTTTTCAAGTGGTTGTTCAACTTGCTTGTAGGATCAGCTTGTAATATATCAAACATTTGTTTAAGCCAAAGTTATGTTAAAAATAAATTTTGATTCGAAAAACGTAATATCGTATCTGTAAACTGACATCAAATAAAGTGCACCTACCCATGTAGTATTTGTTTTCTGTCTTTCCTACATCTCCATGTACAGTGCCAACCGCATAAGATGTTCCCACATGTCCACCACTGACCCCCACAACTCTGGACACTGTTGAATGAAGACATAAATCAACAATTCCATCAAATGTCTTAAAGCTCATTACATTATGTTCATAATAACTTAATCGACTTTCTAACAACACTAATTTTACCAATCAAGTCAAGTTTAATAAATTCTTGATTACATTATAAGAAAGTGCATTTCCGTTTTTGGTTTGGTCACAACAAGTATTCACCTGCTAGGATTACTTGGGAATTTCACTCTCCAATTACTATTATTTGATAGTTCACTGATATGAAATGTATTGATCAGTGTGGCACTGAGCACGTACTTACTACTTTCCCAACTTCCATACTCAGTCTAGGCTGGTTTAAGTCCCCTTACATTCCCATGCTATGATAGTGGATCACTGCCCCTGAAATTAATATAGTTGGCTTCTATTTTCCAGCTCTGAAACCCTAAGGATATGTGGCAAGGCCTAAATTGGACGTTACGGACACTGGCAGATGTTATGCTTTGTAAGGAAGTTGCTACTTCCCATGAAGATAGTCATATTAATTCAAGGCATGCACACCAATTTAATTAATTTTTAGCAGACAATATTCTAATCTGTTTACAGATTTTTAACTGTGTTTATTCTATTCCAACTCTAGCATGAAAGTGTATAAAGGACTTCAATGGTCTACCAAGTGGCTGGACCCAATTTCAACAAGTCACTTCAAGAGCAAAGATGATAACTCACCGTTTCCCCCCATTTCCTCTTGTGTTATCTCAGCACTTTCGACAACCACACCAACACAGCATGATAACAGTGTTTCAGTCAAGTTGACTGGAGCACATACTGGACAGCTGCAGGGTCTACGGCTGCAACCTGGACAACACTGGAAACCCAAGCTGAGACATTAGGGATAAATCATGCTGCAAAACACCAAACGCTAAAAAATCGAACAATAGTTGATAAGTTTGTGGTAACATCAAATCGGAGTAACTGTGCCAGATTGAGTCGGCTTCTGCAATTACAGAAGGGGCTCGTGATATGATCGTATATTATAGTATGATTGACCCTGAAGTTGGAGAACAGGGGTAACAGTCGGACCGAATCCTACAGGAGTCCTGCTTCATTAAACAATATGTGTAGTCTTGTGTACATCTTTATGAAATCCTGATATGCATCCGTTTATCTGTTATTTAATTGCTGTACATCGCACGAACACTTGTTATTGGTTTGAGGCGCCTCCAACCTCGTACATTGTTGAGATTTCATCTTGCATTACTGTTGGCATATTCAATATAACCCTTCAACCAATCATGCTGAAACAATATATGACCAATGAAAACATATGCAGCAAATTTTAACCACGTGACCATGATGGTTATCCAAAATAATCGTCCCCTTTTAACTGCAAATAGAGAATAAACATCTCAATTCAGCATTTGTAATGATATGATTTTTCGATATGATATGTTTTACACCTGAATGAGCTGATATGTGCATTCAGTGCATAATTTCGCACTGCAGTTTTAGAAAATTCAAGAAGCTTTACATCCAAACGTTTTTCGCATTTACAAATGGATAGTTTTGTCAAACATTCCACACGCAAACCTTCCACTCTATAATCAACTTTTTAATATCAAAGAGACTTGGATATTTATTGTACTTATGATAGTGTTTTCATCCATTGTAAGTCATCATCCAAGCATATCAATCGATGCAGGGCGAAATAGTGTGATGGTTTATATCCTTGGACTAAATAGATTCATACATTTTACATTCCTTCCAGAGATAAACCTCAATATGCTTCAGTATGCTTCATAATCAACCGATATGGTATAAACATCATTTTCATAATTCTACAGCATTATCACGAGCCTCCAATCATACCTTTTTAAGGGCTTTTCATGATAAGTAAGTCTTAAGTTGAACATTAGGGATATATCTGGTACTTTAATCATAATAAAGAGCTGGTTCTACACACACCTTTGTTAAATTACCCTTGTGACGTCATCCTATTGTTCTCTCACTCTAATTACGTTTCGGTAATGGATACCTACTCATCATGTCAATGCTACAACCTACTGCAAAATGTGTTTCACTTTTGAGTGACATTTTGGGTTATATATTCGTTCATATTTTGGTAAATAATAGAGATAAGTTATTAATCACATTCCATCCTGTTGTTTGTTTACATGTATTTAGACAATAAACATTATCCAATTCTCATAAATATTGTTGTGAATGCTCTCCTCTGCAACATAGCTGGCGGTTGTTAAAACAAAAATGACTTTCGACCATTCCTCCGACCATGTGTCAGTGTTTCGCTTCCCTACAAGAAGACGAAAAGCTATTCAAGGATATCTAAAGGAACATTTTGTGATTCCATGAACACAATGATAGTCATATACCCAGAAAGAAAATTGGCTTTTAATTAGACATAATTCAAATAGGTAGCTCCAAATACTTCATCAAACCCTGAACGTTGACCAATGGACATATGCTCAAAATGATCCAAATGTATCAAATAAGAAGACATTTCAACTTCAGTTACCAGATTAAATTATGATCCACATCAGTCAAGTCATACTAGACACACTAGACCCTGGATTTCTGAATACGAAGTAACAAATGTATTTTCAAAGGTGTGCCTTTATTGTCTCAAAAAGTGATTTCTACATGTTAACTCAAAGGACCAACTCAAACAAGAGCACAGAAGTTCCAAAATAGTAAGCCCTCTGTCGTTTACAGTTGCATGAAAGTCATTCAGGTCGTTGATAAAAACTGGCTTGGTATATCTCTACTTGATTCCATACTTGACGTCGCACGTATATAATTCAACAATAAACTTGATACGTAACTATTTAATCACAATACCTGTAATGAATTTGTCACATCATAAATGAACATAAGTGAAGGATGGAACTAACTAGTATTACCAGGTGTGAAATGCACAGCAAAAATGACAGAGTATCCTGCAATCTGGAAACCAACTGGAAACTGGGTAATAGGAGTATCCACTTGGTATCCATCTGCTGAAACTAGGTAACCTGGTTTCCAACTAGAATCCATTTTGGATTCTATAACATTAAGTATTTCCGTGATGGAAACCAACTGGAAACATTGATTATGTGTTTCATGTTGGTTTCCATTCCTGGAAATTGCAATCAATGTTTCCATGTAATGGAAACCAACATGAAACCATAATCTGAAGTTTCATGTTAGTTTCCATTCCTGTAAATTGCAATTATTGCTTCCAGAAAATGGAAACCAACATGAAACTATCAAGTGAAGTTTCATGTTGGTTTCCATTCCTGGAAATCTGCATTGAACGATTCCATTAAATGGAAACCAACATGAAACTACCACAGCACACATGACTGAGTATCCTGAAATCGGGAAACCAACTGTTAACTTGGTAATAGGGGTATCCACTTGCTATCCTATCACTGAAACTTGGCAACCTGGTTTCAACTAGAATCCATTTTGGACTCTATGAGATGTAATATTTCCGTAAGGGAAACCAACATGAAACTATCAAGTATACTTTAATGTTGGTTTCATTACCTTAAATTTACAATTACTTATTCCATTAATTGGAAACCAACATGAAACTATCAAGTGTGATATGGTGTAATGTACAATGTAGTGTAATGGAAACGGATAATGACATAATTAAGAACCCGTGTATCCATTTGTTAACCATGAAAAGACCCATAGAAACCAAATTAGTTATCCATTATTTCAAATTGCACATGTATTCAAAGCAAAATAATTCAATATTAATTATTATGATAAACATGTTCAAATACATTTTTCAGATGAAGCTTTAACAAAGAATGGATAACTATACTTTTGAGAAAAAATAAGTCTTGCAAATGTTATATTTATATAAACAACTAAATAACTGAAACCCTTGATTGATATGATATGATATGTACCGTATTCCTTTTCATTTCGACAATGCTATAACTTATATCAACCATGATATGTTGTTATTGTATTATTCATTGTATTGCGTGTGTAATGTTGGACTTACTATTTAACATCTAAACAATAATATCAATTACAAACCCTAAGATTCAGTGCATGAGCCTTAATTTATTAATTAGATGTAGGTCAAATGTATGCGCCGGACGCTCGCTGTCCACCATATGGTGTTATATAATAGCCAGACCACGTGCTCTCTCAGACAAAGAGCTTTGTTCATCATCCACATTTTGGCGGGATTACATTGCCAGTATAACCCGTGACTGATTGAAGAAACAGAATCTTGTCTGCCGGGTGTACGTGAACTTCAATGGCAACAACTGTTGTCATTCACGGAGGGCAAAACAACATGATTTCTACAACTGCATGCAGGTACAGTGCGCATTTCATGTAATACTTACAGTTCATGTTTTTCTTATTGTGTGTCCAATAAGCTTATGATAGAAATAACTAATTAAATAAAGTTGATCAAATACCTTCGAAATATTGTAACATTGAAAATAAAGTAATTGTGTTTCTGTAAGCAGTCAGGGCACACCCTGTATGAAATGTTTTCATTCTTACAGAATAAAATAAATCAAAACTTGCAAAACTAAAGTTATTGTAAAACGTTAACCATGCGAATAAAAATCAAAAGTAATACACATAAGTCATAACTCTATATAGACAACCTGATTGATTTTGGACAATGGACTTTTTTTTCGAAAGGTTTGAAACTAAAATTCACACACAATAAATTACTTTGGTCATTATCTATAACAAATTTATTATTAAAAAAACATCACGTATCTTCCAAATTGATAATTCAAATAAAGGGACAAGGGAATATGTTAGAATGTTAATACCATACGACGTTCAGAATTAACAGACTTCAAATACATTATTTATGAGAATATGTACCATTTTACTAAATTATACAAATATCATTATGTAGAACATTTCTTTATATTTACTCTGCTGCATGATATATCAGACAGATTGTGTTGTGATGTTTGTTATGAAAGCAAAATGGAATTTTTAAAATTTATTATGAAACGATGTCAATGTTAATTGTATCAAGACAAACAGATTCTAATTTCTTGATTCATTATAACATACGAATACATAAAAAAATACATTCCAAAAAACGACCAAGTAAGAGTTTTTGTACTGATGTATATTTTTGAATATCATATTATGACCTTTATATTTAGTTAGAATATGAAATACCCCTTTGAATATTCATGTTTCTTTTATTAATTTGATACTTTTATAACATTTCAGCATTGCTGCACATGGGAAACTTGAAGAAGGCGATAGATGACCTCTCACCTTAGCCTATAACAGGTACATGTGTTTCAAAACTTAACCTAAGAACTAATGTAATAATTGCAGTATACAAAATAATAATATCTGGCAAATCAGAATGTATGATTGTGTATCTTACTAAAACACTCCAAATAAGTAAAACTGAGGTTGTACCACTTTCGATTTATGTTGGTCATTAATATCATTTTTATGTTCGTTTTACTTTTACAGCCTAGAAGAACACGAAGGAAGCATGTGGTCGGTCATAGACTTCTGCGCTTGAAGATGAGCATACCATTTGGTCGAAAGATCATTCCCATTGAGGACAGAGAAAGTATTAAGCTGAAGAGTGTGAAATCACCCTGGAGGATTAGTGATGTAATTAACCCCGGGCCGTTTACCCGAGGAAAATAAAACCACCTGTTCCTAACATATATTGAATAGTGATTAGCCGGCAGCAAAGTATAAATCGAGAATATAACCACAGAATTATCAGTGATTTTCTTTCTTAATCAGCAGCAATGCCCTGTTATTTTACCTCGTCATCCAGTTATGACATTTTGCTGGATGATTTATTAAGTAATTTTAAATAAAGCAATTTGTTAATGTATATCTGGGATCTTCATAAATAAGATCACTGTATGGTATTGTGTACTTGATATCATTTGAATACAGTCCTTAGATTTGATTGTCAGGTGTCTTCTCCTTTTTGCAGCATTAGTCAAGTATTTGCTCTGCAATTGACACTTAAGTAATAAACTTCATAATACAACACACTTGTGTTGTATTACTAGTACAACAGGCAAAATGTCTTTTCTTTTTTGCAATGAGTTAAAATAACATTCAAAGATTGACTTTGCTATTGGCACTTTATGTAATAAACTTTATAACAAAGTACAATTAGTTTTGTCATTACTAGAATTATTTTCTCCGAAGCATTATTGCTCTGTATGGAGATAGCAGTTGATGCTGTAGATGTTAACACTGTATTCATTTAAATCATAACATGCTTGTTATGCGTGTTTAGCACAACATGCAAATGTCAACCATGGACACCAGGTTGAAACCTACAGTAAACCATTACACTGAAACCTACAGTAAACCTTAACATGGAAACCAGACTGAAACCTACAGTAAACCATTACACTGAAATCACACTGAAACCACACTGAAACCTACAATCAACCATTTCACTGAAACCAGACTGAAACCTACAGTAAACCATTATACTAAAACCAGACTGAAACCTACAGTAAACTAGGTTGAAACCTACAGTAAACCGTAACATGGAAACCAGACTGAAACCTACAATAAACCTAAACATGGAAACCAGACTGAAACCTACAGTTAACCTGAACATGGAAACCAAGTTGAAACCAAGTTGAAACCAAGTGTAAACTAAGAAATATGGAAACCAAGTGGAAACCAAGTGGAAACTATCACATGGAAACTGAGTTGAAACCTACAAGAAAGTTATTCATGGAAACCAAATGGATACCACTTGGAGGAGTGGGTAATTATTCGCACTGGATACCATCCGGATACTGGTGCAAAATTCAGTTTCAGTGTTGCTGGAAACCACATGGAAACTGTTAAAAACTGTCTTGATACCAACTGGAAATACTGGTTTCCATTGGGTATCCTGTTAGTTTCAGTGTTCTGGAAACCAGCTCATTTTTGCTGTGATGCCTATTCAACGACCATTGCTTGAACAACATGTGCATATCAGCTAGTAGACAGGATTGTTTGGAATGCTGCAAACCTGGATGGTTTGGAGACTTGTGTCAGCAAAGTTGCTCTCCTCAATGTTCCTGTGACAAAGAATCTGGGAACTGTAAAAGCTGTATATCAGGATGGTATGGAGAAGATGGTGGATCTAGCTGTAGCCTGGGTTGTATGAAGAAGAACTGTCACAGGAACTGTGTTGATGGCTGTACAACTGGATCATATGGAGAAAAATATGAGCTGGCGTGCTGTGCTAGTGTAGGACTAACACAGACTGTGACACAGACGGAAGATGCAGTAAGGGATGTACCAAGGGTTACTATGGAGAGAAGTGTGAGTCCAAGTGTCCAGACCAGTGCTATGAAGGTCTGTGTGATCTGTGTGATAGAACCTGTAAGCCGGGATACTAGGGGACTGTCATCATCATACTTAAATAAAATAGTTCCAACATGAGACACTCAAACTTTATGTCCAACTTTAGGCGACAATATACAAGTCTGTTTTGATACCTTTTCACGGGCATTTCCAGCAATCTAATCCTAACTCTAAATACTCTCATCTCTCCCATACTGGACATTGATGCGTTAGGGATGTTTTACATGTAACTTTTAACCTTAAATGTTTACATTACCATCTGTTTGATCTTTACACTGGCTAAGTATGATTGATGACACAAGTGAAGCAACATCCCAGAACTCTCATTTGCTTTTAAAGCCGCATATTATGTCCGTTGCAAGGTCATGTCAGAGAGGCAGAAGGCTTATTATACAAATATTCTAACTGGTTAAATCAGATGTGTCTTCCCAACCTCATGTCAGATCCTCAAAATCAAGTAAAACTTATCTGTGAGAAAATGATATTATTATGCATATTATGTCCGTTGCAAGGTCATGTCAGAGAGGCAGAAGGCTTATTATACAAATATTCTAACTGGTTATATCAGATGTGTCTTCCCAACCTCATGTCAGATCCTCAAAATCAAGTAAAACTTATCTGTGAGAAAATGATACAAATAATGATTTTTCTGGTACATATCTAACAAAAGTCAGATCGCATCTCTTCATAAACGGAAACTTGAGATATACATTCCGACTTGAACCAAGTTAAAACAGTTAGAACTGTAACAATATATTTTAGAAAGACATTTTGTAAACTACCTATCTCAACTCGGAGTGCTACACCTACAACTTAACTAGAGCGCCTCTGTAACCCTTGGGGAGAAGCTAATAAGTAGGGTTTGGTAATTAAGTTAGCTGAAATTGAGATTCGTGGATAACTAAATAGTTGGTGTACATTGTACTAAACAAGTGTGCGGCCATTACTATCAATTCGTGTGTTTACACAGGTAAAATGAAAGAACAAACACGTGTGTACACCCTGGGTCTCGAGAGGAAATCCCTCTTCAACTGTAAATGTCAGATGTACAATATTTTATATCAACAAAGTCTTTCTGAATGGTTTTTATATTCCATCTAAAAGTTGTAAATTAAATCAAAGTTTGAAACAGATGACAAGTATCAACAACAAGATCATAAATAAAAACGTCAGGACGTATTTCAGTTTCAACTCATTGTAGTAAACCTATCGAGCTTTAGTTGTTGTATCAAGTTCCCGCAGTGAGATCTCACCTTGGTATGTCCTTGCGTCCGTTTTATTGCTCTGAAGTGTAGCAGTGTATGAATTTGCTTATCATTACTGAAAGGGACACCATAGTGTTGTAGATGTTAGAGACAATCTACCAGAGAGAAAGCCAGATTAAAGTAACTTGTTCCTACTTTTTGTTTTAATAACAAGATTCCAAATGTTAAATACATTAAACTAAAGTTCGGCCATAAGAAGATGTAATTATGACTTCGTTTCCATACCATTGATAATAATCCTTCAGATTCAATGCTGCTTCACATGAAGTCAAATGTGCTTCATCTCTAACTGTTTTCAAGTCCCACCTTAAAACTCATCTTTTCAAATTATTAACACTGCTGTGTGTAAACTAGATACCATCTATTTTTGAAAAATATCTTTTTACAGTTATTTTCTTCGTATGAATACATGGTTTTGCGTATCCCACATCCCAAATGCAGTGTATTCAATCGAAAATACCGAGAAAATTTTTTCACATTCGAAGAAATGGTGCACTTTGTGAGAATGACATTATTTTAGGTAGCATAGTTTGCATCTGCAGATAAAGTGTATAAAACGGCTGACCATACACGTTGGTATCAAAGCAACAAAAAGCACACAAGAAAATATCGGTTTTGACAGCCATTGAGAGCCGTTGGAATTGTCACATAGCGAGTCTCACACGCCGACGACTCCAGAAGGTTCGGTTGCGCGGGCATAGCAGTCAACAGGTTAACGCAACGGTTACGTGATAGAGATTGGACAACATGAAGGTCGAGAAGAAGGTGATTACGCTTATTGAAGACCGCCACATCCGGGTTTTTCATCTCTGAAACCCATTCATCATTACGACTTTAACGTCAAGGACGTCACTGAGTCACGTGATTAGCAGACAAACTTGGTAAAAGAGATTGAAGACTCATCATATCTGAACACGTCGTCCATACCACAAAACGTTCCTGAGGCGTCAACAACGAGTAAACAAACAGACAAATTCAACGTTGGCAACAGAGAGACTGAGCAATGTCCATTCTCTCATATGGGAGCAGATTTTGCATCTTCAAGAACAATGGTAGACAGCGTGTGTACCGAAGAATTAGTGACCTTTATGCTATGACTTGCGTCCATCAAGTCCACCCATTGCATCCTTGATGAATGACAAAGCTTATCTTCTGACGTCATCCGACGTCTGATGATATCAACCCATAGACATGTACTTGCCCGTTCTGACGCTCGGGATGGACATACCGAATACAAATGTGACTTAGTGACCCCTCTTTTGACATTTTCAACATTTGTCTCAGTCATTTGTGTGAATGAAATTTTCATTTTCAGACCCCTCACTTCAATACAGACCTGTACAAATGAATGCAAAGTACTGATTGAAATGAATTTTGTACACATGTTAAATGAACGAAATCTCAAAAGAATAATACCAATTCTAGATTTCTGTGTCATTAAGTTTTCCTGTAATGGTCGCTCAAAGACGTGGTATCGTTTCTTTTGGACACTAGTTTATATATGTTTTTATTACTCATATGGTTGAAAATAACCGAGTTAATATTATCAGTATGAGCACATGTGCACATATCACGTTTGCTTAACAACCATTGTTTCACCGTGACTTCACGTATGTGACGTCATGAAACGATTGTTCGTGACGTCACTGTAGCTTGCTTTCGCAAGAGAAGTGGGTCGTTTCCTGGCTATTTTTACGTGTATAAGATGGAATAAAATGGGTAATAAAGAAATTATTACACTCGAAATGGCTTTTACGAAACTCGTGCAAATTTATGTATAACCCTCGCTCTCGCTCGTAAAAACTCATATGACACACTTCCTCGAGTAATAATCTTTATATACTTACCTATTTCAATTGTATGTTATGCGCATTGAGCATGGACCTTGGTTGTGGAATTCTGTGGTTAATAAGAACTCATTATTAGGTCTTCAGACTACTGTTATTATCCTGATTATTATTCCACATGAATTTTGTGGAATTTCTATACAATAAATGGCTGAGCCGATTTTCATGAAACTTTCAGGGATGATAGCCTCTAGGATGAACTTGATACTTTTATTCAGGAATTCCGATTTCCGGTTCCGGTTTCTGAGTAATGGCCCTTGGAAAATTCAAATTTTAACATGGGAAAAAATTTCAAAATATACCTAGAGACTTGAAACCTGTTTCAAAAGATGCGCAATATCATTTTGAACATAAAAGTAAATCATAGCGAAATCGTACGTCACGTGACTTAGATGCCATTTTGATTTTAGTGACTTTTCGTGAATTTTTACCCCATGCACCTTTAAAAATCTTCTCCTCTGAAAGTACTTGGGGTAGACAGCTGTAAGTTACATTTTCTTGAAGCGGATGCATTGTAGTATCTGGCTATCTCATGGGAAGTGCGAACTCATTGTATTTTTATCACAGTCAGCTTTCAAAGTTGTCTAAAAATGAGAAAATCAGAAACATTGCAAACTTCAAGGGCAGATAACTCAAAAACCTGGAAAGGGAACTTTATGATATTTTCAGGGAAGGAAGATACATATGTTCTGTATAAGGATCAATAATAAAATGGCTCGCGTAGAGTCATTAACGGTCTGTAGGAATTTTGAAAACATGGGCAAAATTTTCAAAATATACCTAGAGATTTGCAACTTAATTCAAACGATAGCTTATATTGTTGTGACCAAAATTGTAAATTATGACGACTTCGTAAGTCACATGGTTTAGCCGCCATTTACATTTTCTGTATTATAATGTTTTTTCATGGGTTCACTGGGAAGCCCTGCCTTTGGCGGCATGCTCCTTGGCAAGAGGTTGCGGGAACCTGGCATCTCATCTCTTAAGTGTTATTGTCATTATATTATTTCTAAATATCTACTTTCAGACTTGCAACTTGTTTTGAATGAATCAAAATAACCTTCATTGCAAATAAAAAAAGCTGATATATTCGTTGTAGTTTACACGTCTTACAGATGTATAAAATATTATCACTAAATTGACTCTTTGAGACCAGAAGATTTGCTGGTGTAGTGGTTAACGTCTTGGACTTGCAATCCAACAGCTTGAGTTCAAATCCCTATGAGGAAAACTTTTGTATTTTCAATGTTCAAAATTTAGTTTGTTTTATTTGTTTAACTTGATTTCATTTCTTTTTTCACTTTTGTTAGTCTAAATAATTCATATTGGCAGCATTGTCCAGTTTGGTGTGCTGGTTACTTTTTTCAGTTAAATTTCTTTGTATATTTTTCTACATGTAAGCAATAAGCTGATGTCATGAAACTTTCAGGTACGTTAGCCTGTATACAAACTGAGTCTATGACATCGGCCGATTTAGAATTTTCAACTTCTTTCATGAGATTTCTGTCCAATAAGTTAAAAATTGAAATCTCAGAAATCTCGAAAAACTATGAAGTCAATATCACAAAACGTTCACCGAACTAAGTTCAGTAACAACAAGTTGCTTTGTCGACTGTACAGCAGCCTGAAAAATGACAGAAAATAAGGATTTCGATTTTTAACATGGGGACAATCTTAGAATCAACATAGACACTTATTTTAAAAAGATGTGAAATAGTAATACAAAAGAAATCATGGCAAAGTGTTAGGTTACTGGTTGAGGCGCTATTTTTTTTATTTACAATGAAATTTCGGAATTTTCAGTTTGATGGTATAAGATATACATGTTACATTGGTAGTTTTGACAGAACATTATCAGTGACATTCTTCGATCAAACATGGAGGTGAAGGACAAGCGGAAGTCTGAAGACCTAAGTCCTGCCGCGGCAGTCCTAGTTATACTTATTATTATAATAATTCAAATAAAATAAATGAGACGTCAGTTTTAGAAATAATGACGTATCCATACTTTTGATTATGTATTTTGAAGTTTAGTTAGAATATGTAAAGATGACGTCGTGTCCATGTTATTTACTATGTGTACTAAGATAGAAGATTTTACATGTGCTCATATCAATAATATTAACTCGGTTATTTTCAACCATGTAGGTAATCTTACTTCCTATACATAAATCATTGAAGTGAGAAGACAAATTACTAAGTGGTAACAGGACTTCTAGATAACTAGATCTGTGTGTTTTATTCATATTCAACCATGACATATATTAAAACTGGTCTGAATGAATACAGTCTTGTAAAAACTAGATGTAATCATACATTCCCAAGTCCGTCAATATATATTGTAAATTTATGATGTAAATCAGAACATTTAAAACAAGATTGAAAGGAAATTTCAAACTTAATGTATTTCATATTTGTAATATTACAACATTTCATTAAATGTTTTCACCCTTTTATGTAGCATAAATCAGGACAAATGTTTTACCCTGGTCTGTCAATGTTCAATCATTGTAGAACTTTCATACTTCTCATACTTTTCTGTTTTTATCAATTATTTGTTAAAGGTTGGGGGTCATATACCGAACGTTATAAATGGTGTCACTTTATCGAGAAGTACCGACTGTTACCGAAAACTGCCATATTGATGATAGTGGACTGAAGGTAAAAGTCGTGGTTTCTGAGCGAAAACCGGACAATGCCAATGAGTCAAACATAATTCTGGAATCTTATTTAAAACAGACAAAATTTGGGTTGATGTTGTTGAATAGGTCATATAACTATTGTGCATGTAAATAAGGCATGCAGTTTCGGTTTCTACACTTGCATCATGATGTTACTCGATTTTAATTGGAAACTAGTAATTATGATATATTTGGCGATTTGGGATGAATATGCAAGCTGAGTGAACTTATTTGTACTGTAAACAACACATGGGGTGTGTTGGAACGTATTAAAGCCAAATAAAATTGTAGGAAACAAACTGGATGCACCTTTAACACTTCAATGTTGTTTTTATATTCATTCCGCATATGGCTCACATACTGCGCAAGATGCGTTAAATGTCTATTTATCTCACTCCTAAATCGTTATGCCTCAATCTTGTGAAAACAGAAATCAATATCTCTGCAAGCTGCAGTACACTTTACGAGGGGAGCAAGTGCATATAAATCTGCCAAATGTCACGTGTCTTGTATTGCTCTTCGCTCGTTGTTTGACTACCCAAATATGTTTGCTTCATATCGAAACAACTCGCTTATCAGTGTTACTTGACTGAATTGTGATCCAAGTATATTTCATTTAAAATAAATAAGTTAAATTAATTTTTCTCTGATATGTTTTGTGCTTCTTGACTCTTCATCATTTCAAGCGTCAACGAACTTTAACATATTAAATGTAGATCAAACTGGACTCACAAACATTTATATTTCAAAATTCAAACGCACCAGAATTGGGAATGATGATAACGTACTCAACGTATCTTTGCATTAAACTATTTCTGTCACTCAGTTACATCTTACACGATTTTAAAATAAATTAGTTTACCATTGTTGTTGCCCACATGACTATTAATCTTACATTGGTATTAATATTTTACTGAAAGGAATATGATTTATATTAATTGTAATCTTACACACTATGATAGGGATTATATCAACAGTTATATTGCTCAAATGACTGATTATCAAGACTGCAAGAGCCATCCCCATCATCACAGAATGAGAGACGCTACACACTGTGTCCTGTAAGGACTGATGTTGGGACAACCATCCCCATCAGTAAACTTGCATCACAGAATGAGAGACGCTACACACTGTGTCCTGTAAGGACTTATGTTGGGACAATTGTCCCCATCAGTAAACTTGCATCACAGAATGAGAGACACTACACACTGTGTCCTGTAAGGACTGTTGTTGAGACAATTGTCCCCATCAGTAAACTTACATCACAGAATGGGAGACACTACACACTGTGTCCTGTAAGGACTGTTGGAAATAATCACAAAGGCAGATTATGTTATACCCTCAGTGTATGTGGAGATTTTGGTATAATATGTTGTTACGTTCCCATACCGATGATGCTCTATATGGATTTGTTGGTGGAGGCAGTAACTTGCATAGCAAATCATACGGGTTTAAACTTTCTTTTGTATTAACATTAATCTCTGAGTCTAAGAATAGGACATTAATAACACAATTTATTGAATGGATAAAGGACAAGTAAGTAAAAGTTTATATTGATATTATCTACTATCGCATAACTTGATTGAATAAAAACACTAAAACTTAAAATGCATTTATCACTGAATCCGATACCAAAATTATCAACAGCTTAAACAACACATTTTATTCTATTTTTGATGATTATAGTTAGAAGCTGCTGTTACTATACTTTTTAATACCATTTCTAACATGACGACGAGTATGTGTTTAGATGAAATACACTAAGACATAAAACTCACATGGGATCTTATCTCGAGATTGTACCATTGTGAAACATATTCATATTTAACATGGATGAAATTATAAATAAGGTTTTAAAAAAAATGAATTCGATTTACCTTATTTCACAACTATGTACTTTGTTGTTTCACCGAGACATGCAACATGACGCAAATGCACCTCCCCTTAACAAAGGACAGGTATGATTCAGGTAAACACTGACCTAGAGGTACACTTGTTATTGATCTGCACACCTTGGTCTCTGCTGATAAGGGGTGCAAAGTCTAGCTTGTTGAAATAAACATGTACAGGTACTTAAATTTATATCGGTTACACTGTCGGGAACACTTAGAGAAGTTAGTAAGGAGACTCAGTGAATACTTGAAAACTTTGGTATTGTAGTGTTATAGTGAATATTTGAATATTTTGGTAGTATACAGTATTGGGAAGAAGATTCGGTGAATATTCGAGTACTTGGTTAGTTCAGTTCAGGGAAGGAGATTCAACTTGAATACTTTAGTATAATAGTGTTTGGGAGCATACTTTTTGTTTATAAAAATTTATTGATAAAAGTCTCCAAAAGTAGGATTTTGTTTAGAGTATCCAGGCGTTTAGTAATAGAAACCGAGAATTGTTCCCGTCAAATTAATTGCGCTCTACGGATTTCTCAGGAAAGTGTTTAATGAGAAAATACTATGCAAACTTTACCGGCACTTCATCGCAGGTCGAAAGAATTGAAAAGGTTCAAAGTCCAATCTATATTGGTTACCCCAGATCTAGGCTACGCCACAGTACGTAGTGAAGCGATATTTTGACATGCACATATATGCAGAGTGAAATAGTTTGAATCATTCATAGTTTATAAAGGGTATAGTGAACACACCGACATATAGAAGGGGATCGTTTGGATTGGGTAAGTGTTTGAGGGAAGCTTATTATTTAATGAATGATAGGCAAGGGACAGCTTATTTACCCCTGCTTTTGTTTGAACAAATGAAAGACCGATGGGTACATGCATATGTTGGTTTGTGTTGAAGTTCTTCTTTGTTTAGGTATAGCACATCAGTCAGGTTACTTGAACTACTTCGAATGGCCATTATAATGTGAACACCTAAGAATGGCCACTCGATTTAAATTGAACTCGCATGGCGTAACTGTAACATGATTGTTCGTTTTAGAACTCTTTATTTATTTAGAAGAATTATTAAGCCATTGCTAACAATTATTTACCTTTTTGTGATATCACTACATTTCAGAAAGATCAGCGTGCTACAGCGTCTTTAAGCCAACACAGTTCTGATAACCTCACATGATTTTAAGGGGTATACCTTTAAAAGAAAACAGTTCTATTTACCTCAATGACTTAAAAAGCTGCAACTCGCGGTTAGGCAGTACCAGACATTATTTACCAAGGGTGGGCCGAAGCCAGGCAGTTGCTCTAGCAGGGTGAGGTGAAACACAAGAGGGGTGAACCGAAGCCAGTTGCTCTAGCAGGGTGAGGTGAAACACAAGAGGGGTGAACCGAAGCCAGGCAGTTGTTCTAGCAGGGTGAGGTGAAACACAAGAGGGGTGAACCGAAGCCAGGCAGTTGCTCTAGCAGGGTGAGGTGAAACACATTAGGGGTGAACCGAAGCCAGGCAGTTGCTCTAGCAGGGTGAGGTGAAACACAAGAGAGGTGAACCGAAGCCAGGCAGTTGCTCTAGCAGAGTGAGGTGAAACACAAGAGGGGTGAACCGAAGCCAGGCAGTTGCTCTAGCAGGGTGAGGTGAAACACAAGAGGGGTGAACCGAAACACAAGAGGGTTGTTAGACATAGAAATAACGGTGTAGTTTCAAATGAAGACATGGCATTTAACTACTGCTACATGCATGTAAACTGCCAGGCAAAAGAAAGTTCTCACCTCAGTTTGTTTTGATTAATTCAATATCTAAAAGAAATCAGATGCAGTTGTATATGACACGATACACTAATACTTATCTGCAGTTGTTTGAATGAATTAATTAGTGACTGATGTTAAATTTGAGTTAAAATATCTTTGTTTAATGAAGACAGGGACATGAAATGAAATGTACACCAACATAACCCCTATCATGTTTAAAATGTTGTAATGTGTGCAGAATCAGTCACATTAATAAATTTACACAAGTAGAAATTTAGAATATGTATTATAATAGATGAGTACTATCTTTTGCCTGGCAGTTTATTTTGCACATATGATCTTTTCATCACCATGCATTAATATGATAAATGTTATTGCTATATGTTTGATAGATATTTAGTTACTAGCCTTATTATTCTCCAAGTGGAGAGTCTACTTGTTTAAATTGCTTATTTGTGAGGTCTCGTAACATCTCGCGCTATTTATAGTACAGTGATATACATTTAAACCAATATAGTTCTGATAATCTCACATGACTTTAAGTGATGATCATGATCATAACCTCAGATGTATCGAAGGGGTTTACCTTTAAACAACATATATTTGTGATAACCTCACATGACTTTAAGTGATAAACCTTTAAACTAATATAGTTCTCATAACCTCAGATGTATCGAAGTGGTTTACCTTTAAACCAATATACTTCTGATAACTTCACCTGATGTTTAGTGATAAACCTTTAAATTAATACAGCTCTGACAACCTCATTCACATTATAATAATGAGACAAAACTAAATGGAATAGGTGTTTTGTTTTCATAGTGTGTCGGTTTATCGGGATACAACTTATTCTTGTAGTTACTATATGTTACAAATTCCTAAAGATTTCACAATAAAAAGCCAATGTATAATAATTGAGTTGGTATCCTGCAATAATGCTATGTTTTAAAGGAATTCGGTATAATATAATATTCATGTTTATGTTTTATCATGTGTATGTTATTCTCCAAGATCAGATCCCTGGTTGATTTGATAACATTACATAAAAGTCGTTAAAATGTCAGTTTCAATACAATGAAGCCCGGGTTAACTTTCCTGCCTATGTCTATATATTTTTATGATAAATGTTACTTACCATAATATGTATCTTGTACCACTGCGACTAGAAATGTTTGGAAGTTAAATCCAACAAAACAGTTTTTTAAAACGACTAGAACTTCGGATAACCTATACAATGACTTTCGTGAAATTTACATTTGTGTGGATGATGAATTTTGATTATTGTGATTTGTTTTTAATATGTAAACTTTGTTTATAAATACAGGACTAAACACATCTATCTTAAAAATTGTCATTTCTATTATTATTTCAACTTTTTTCCGTTTAGAAAGTCCAATTACTGATATATCTGACATCAACTTATCATTTTGAATGCTTAACGTCTTACTGATCAATGGATATTGAGTGTCAACCAAATAGAATAGTTGACATTCAATCTATCTTTAGTTTCAGTAGAAATGCCTACGACCCACGCACAACATCAACAAATGAAACATGTAAATTCAAGGCATATTTCACATACTTAGAGATAAGTCATAATCTTGATAATGATCATTATCTCATCATTAATGTACATAGATATATTCTCGAAATACTTATCACGTAAATCATTGTACACTTCACATTTATGATGAAAGTGAAATTCATTATCAACCTAATTCAATTACATACCTTACAATACGAAATTCACATGGAATGCGATCTCGATCTCGTCTACCAATCTGTTTAAAGATATGTAGCTCATCAATTCCGTTCAGAGTTATTCTACGCTTTGCTTCTCTAGATTTTACAGTTACAAGAAAGGTTTCCAAATCATATGTAAATAAAATAGTTCCAACATGATACACCAAAACTTTATGTCCAACTTTAGGCGACATTATACAAGCCTGTTTTGATACCTTTTCACGGGCATTTCCAGCAATCTAATCCAACTCTAAATACTCTCATCTCTCCCATACTGGACATTGATGCGTTAGGGATGTTTAACATGTAACATTAACCTTAAATGTTTACATTATCATCTATATAATCTTTACACTGGCTAAGTGGCCTTGTGTGATTGATGACACAAGGGAAGCAGCAGTTTGTTACCTATAAAGTTACCTGGTGAAATTATATACTATCTATCAGAAACACTATTTTTCTTTGAGTTGAATCCATTTGTACATAGCTGTAAACATTCCCAATAATGTAACGACCTTTTCCAATATTTATAGTTCAAACAATTGATTCTCGGTTAATGAAATTGTTTCTTTTAAAATGAAAAGCATTGTTTGGTGCAATGTCTAAAATACACTTATAATTGAACATGAATTTTAGTTTAAGTAAATAATTAATATCTCAATATCTACTTTATAGTTACGCACATAAAACTGTGTTTGCAAAACTATACATAACTGTACATCATACATTGATTGTTTAAAGACATGAGGTGTCATATTACATTCCCCATAGGCGCTGTACAACCAGAACGAGGCAGGATTCCCTCCAGATAATGAATCTATTGTACTGAACTTGTAGCCTATAACTTGTAATCGTATGACTCTGGAAAAAATATAACATTTTTAACAGCGTTTCTTAAATGGTCAGAGTCACCATACTTTGAAAAGTCACCGTGAAACGTATTAGGAGTTCCTTAATAAGACTAGAAGAGCGTTTGCGGGACACCGAAAAAGCAGAGCAGCCCCGAAAACTTAGGGTCTTGCCTTTCCCTGTTCCGCCTTCTCGTCAGCATCAATAAAATGGGATTTTTTCAAAACAAAAACTTGTTCATCATTCGAGTTATTACTAACGAGGTTAATCATCACTTTTCACAAGTTTTTTCTTAAAACCTTTTTCTGATTTCAAAATTGGATCAAAGGATTAACATGGCCTTAACCATATCTCATGACCTTGACCTTCAAGGTCGCACCATCAATGATCACTTTTCATTGTGTATAAAAGTCATGCAATGACTCAAAGTGTTCATAGTTAAAATAAAGCATATTCACAAAAGCATGCTTAAGTTGTGACCACGCTGTGACCTTGACCTTTGACAGATGTTAGCGAAAACCTTTTCAAAACTTGGTCTTTCTCCATAGTTACATACCAAATAAGAGCCTGATAGCACACAAAATGTCTGAATTTTTTGTGTTTACAAGGATTTTTGTAGTGATTTCAGAACTCATGACCTTGACCTTTGACCTTGAATGTGAACATGTCAAAATAATTTTCCAGGTGAATAAGAAAGAACCTATGTATATGAGCTGTCGATACCTCTTGGGAAAAAGTTATTTAGTGATTTCAGAACTGGTAACCATGACCATATCTCGTGACCTTGACCTTTGATCTTCAAGGTCACACAGTCAATGATCACTTTTCATTGTGTATAATAATCATGTAATGATTCAAAGTGGTAATAGTTGAAATAAGAAATTTTCGCAAAAGCACGCTTAAGTCGTGAACTCTCTGTGACCTTGACCTTTGACAGATGTTAGCGAAAACCTTTTCAAATATTGGCCTTTCTCCATAGTTGATATACACTAAATAAAAGCCTGATAGCACAAATATTGTTCAAGTTATCGTGTTTACAAGGATTTTTTTTAGCGATTTCAGAACTCGTGACCTTGACCTTCGACCTTGAATGTGAACATGTAAAAAAAATTCCACAGGGGTATAAGTAAGAATTTCTGTATATGAGTTCTCAAAACCTTCTTGGAAAAAAGTTATAGTCATTAGAAAACGGGGCGGCGGCGGCGGAGACGGAAACTGCACAAAAACTGATAATAAGAAACTTGTCATTTCGCAATATATAGCGTCAAGACCACGTGACCTACGAATTCGCCATTAACTTATAGCTAAGCGAAATATGTTCAAAAACATATGATAATACATGTTATCAGTTATTACAAGAACATAATAATGTGTATAGTCAATATGAGTATTATATGCTACGGTCGGAAAACAACACTCTGCTATGCTTAAATATTATTAATTGTATGACAAACAGGTGTTTCCTGCAATGCACATATATCAGAACGCTAAATGTAAATGTACAGTTGTTCATCATTTGTTTTTGAAGCAGGCATCTTATATCCGTTGCAAGGTCATGTCAGAGAGGCAGAAGGCTTATTATACAAAATTTATAACTGGTTATATCAGATGTATCTTCCCAACCTCATGTCAGATCTTTAAATTCCTTAAAATTAAGTAAAACTTATCTGTGAGAAAATGATACAAATAATGATTTTTCTGGTACATATCTAACAAAAGTCAGATCGCATCCCTTCATAAACTGAACAGAAACTTGAGATATACATTCCACCTTGAACCAAGTTAAAACAGTTAGAACTGTAACAATATCTTTCAGAGAGACATTTTGTAATCTCCCTATCTCAACACGGAGTGCTACACCTGCAATTTAACTAGAGCGCCTCTGTGACCCCTCGGGAGAAGCTAATAAGTAGGGTAGGTAATTAAGTTAGCTGGAATTGAGATTCGTGGATAACTAAATAGATTTGGTGTAGACTGTACTAAACAAGTATGTGATCATTACCATCAATTCGAACAGTATGTTTACAGGGAAAATGAAAGAACAAACATGTGTGAAAACCCTGGGTACGAGGGGAAATCGTCTGTAAATAAACTGTAAATGTCAGCTTTACAATATTTTATTTAAGCAAACCCTTTCAGACTGGTTTTCATATTCCCGGTACGTGTTGTAAATTGAATCAAAAATTGAAACAGATGACATGTATCAACATCAAGATCATAAATAAACCCCTTCAGGACGTATTTCAGTTTCAACTCCAGCTTGAAAATCATTTTCCCGCAGTGAAACCTCACCTTAGTGTGTCCTTGGACGTCCTTGAGTCCGTTCATAGCTTAAATGTAAGAGTGTATGCATTTTCTTAATATTACTTAAAGGGACACAATACTGTTGGAGAAGTTAGATATAATCTACCAGAGAGAAAACCAGATAAAACACGGCCCTTATTAAAGTAACATGTTCGTAAGTCATGTTTTGATTCTAACTGTTAAATACATTAAACCTCTAGTCCGGGCCATAGAAGATGTAAACATAATTTCGTTTCAATGCTATTGATTGTAATTAACCCTCAAAGACATTCGCGTTTTTAGATCACATTAGGTACAAGGTGGGCGTTGGGTATTACACATACGAATATGAGACTACTGTACAGTTAATATAGTGCTATGTACATTTTGTACTTGTACTTGCTATCAGAATCATAGAGAAGTTGGAAAAAAGTTGAGCTCAAAGGACATGTATCCATTGTTCTAAAATGTTAGTTTAATGTATTTCTAATTATTTGGTGTTTGTATTTCGGTATATGTTCGCCCTTTAAAATGTAACTATTTGATTTTAAAAAATCCCATGTATTTCAAAATGTTTGATTGTCCTTCACTATATTTATTTTATGACATTGTAGTTAATATGTTGTTATATTGCAGAAAATCTATTCCCCCGGGAATGAAACGTGTCCATTTATACACTAGAAAAACCTGAAAGAAAGTATACAGATGTGTAAAACATTCATAAAGCAATGAAGGTTGTTCATTACGCTGTCCTGGTTCTCATTTAGAAGATAGAGTGAAAATATGTATATCAGGATACATTTATTATTCAATGCAGTCAAATGAAAATAACATGATCAGATTCCATTAACACAAACATTATCAAACTGACAATCATGTGCAGCGTTTAGTCAAAATGAACACACAAGGCAGTCTTACTCAGAACAATGATTGCAGATGATTCGTGTGACGGTGCATGGAGCAGACTAGTTGTAACTTGCGTTGTATTGCAGTAGGGCAGATCCAACATCTCCTCCTCTTCTCTGGGCTAGATGATTATTCTCTCGCAGGGAATAAAAATAGACATTTTCTCTCATTTTCATTTTCTCATCCAAAGTTCAGCAATAGTTTAAAGAACATGCTTGTTGATCAGTTTGTCATACATACCTAGGGATGATATGGCCATTGAAACGGATGACTGTCTATAATCCATATCAATCTGGCATGACGTCATCGGAGGTTGATATGTACATATCGACCTAGAGAGTTATGAGATATTCAACCTCTGAACACGTCAGTGTTATTAAAATATCACACTCTGCTTCGCCTCGAGTAATCTTTTAAAAACACTTCCGTAGGGATGTTTAAGGTTATGTGACGTCATGAAGGTTGATATCTGATATTTTCCAAGGTTAATATGTTAGTATCGACCTTGCCGATTAATCTAACGAATGGTTAGGGGGAAGAACAGGACAAGTTTTCATAGTTTTATTCTTTCAACAAAATACTGCATTTACACAAACGAATTCAATGTCCTGAAGAACAACAATAAGCAAGTCTTCAAACACAGACGCGATGATAATTGATATGTTGTAAGGTTGGGTCTTTGTATTCCAAGAGAGATGTGTCAGACAACCGACTCTGTTTCAACCTGGTTTTCATCCAAAGTGTCCAATACCTTCAGGAAAGAACTTAATTCAATGAAATACGAATCAATGCAGCTAACATAGCTATACAAAACATTAATATGAAATAATACCTTTAATAACATGTTTTCTCTTGCCCAATATATCCCGCATCACGTTGCGAGAAAAAAAGTATCTTGTCAATCATAAAACCGCACCAAATTGAATGAGAAATGTTCATTTTAATGTCATACGTACATCACAAATGCTCAGCTTCATCAGCTCATGTCTAACGGTTTGGTTAAGAAACTCAGAACCTTTTCCTGATTCTTGAATTATTAAAAGGTGTTTACACTAAAATGGCCGCTAGCAATTTTCGTTTTATACGTCACATCGTTTTCTACGGTTAATCAGATCATGGCATGGACTGCTTTTATACTACATCAACTTTTATTATAAATATCAAATATGAATATGTAAACATGCCAAAAAAGTGCTATACAGTGCGTTTAACGATGAACAAATCGGTGCATTTGATGTAGTGAAAGTATTTACCTGCAACACGGCTGATTTGAGTAGAATAGCGCTCTGATAAAATATGCAGGCCTTCTACTTCTAGAGATGAGGCGTTGCTGATCCTTTTTTAGATTCAAAGAATCCAAGTGCAGCATACAGGAACAAGACAAACAGGATATTGCAATTGTTGATTGTCTATGCAATTGAGCATTTCATTGCTCAAATAACACATTTAATTTACACAATCCTCTTTTCAACATTTACCAGTAATCTTCCCTACATCATCCGAAACTGGGCCCACAATTATTATCCATATGTTTGCTTCGTTGTAAATAAGATTATTCCGACAAGCACATGTAGCCATATTGTATCACAGCTGAAACCAGTCCGACCATCCAGTCGCTCAGGTGAATTGTGAATAGCACGTGCATTCTTGCACGTGTGCGCACGTCACAGTATCATTGTTTGCTGATTGGATAATGCGGAAAGCTTGACAGCAGTCATACTCGGAAAACCTCGTGCATTTTACTTTGCACGTGCAGAGCGTTCTTCTTGCCATGTTCTGCTCATGAGGTTGTACATTGAGTGCCCATGTTATTTAGCAGGCAAAATAGTATAAATGGTTGAAGGAACTGAAATAGTAACAACAATGATGAAAACAGTAATTGTACAATTGACCCTTTATTCCTCTGTTTGTATGACAAATAGTAACCTACCCCTACGGTCGATAGGTTAAATATTTAAAATATCAACGTAGGGGTAGGTTACTATTTAGTACATAGTCTCTATCAGAAAGTATGTTTTCTTCGAAGATCCTGCATCTAACATCAGCGAGAGAACTGTTTTATTTACCGATATTGGCACTGTCCAATCTTTTGATGAGATGTCAGAATTACCAACAGTATCGATGACCAGTTCATCTTCAACATGAGCAACTTGATATTCAACACTGTCTACTTTGAATATTGTCACAGGTTTAGACCACATATTTTGGCAACATGATTAAGTTCACCAAAGTTGTTACGGCGTTTACAACGTGCTTCCCATCGTTTGGACGCGTGCTGATAGCCACATTTGTTACACAAAATAGGACCTTGAGCATGAGTTCACTGACTAGTGGATTTAGTTTGATTGTATTTTCAAGACTGATGACTGACGTTTTGCTCTCACTGTTTAACTGCATGTACAGACATGTGAGACACTATCAACAATGTGAAGGTCCTGTTTATGAACCTTACATCACAACATTTAATGCAAGACTGAAGGTTAAAAGGAGAGACAAGAATTCAGATACATATAATCTGCATGTGCAGACTCATTGCGTGCGCTATTGTAGTGTGTGAGAGCACTGTCACCGTTAAATGGGTGGTGTTCTACTATTATGTATAAGCACCGTCTGACACAAGAACATTTTCCCAAGCCTATTGGCAGACCAAACACATTACTGGGCTTCCGAGGCCCACTTAGTGCCTTAGTGTAACAACAAAATGTTTCTTACAATAATTAACACATTATTTATTTTTTGTTCGAATGCGTTTGAAGAATTAAAGATATTGATGTGTTGGAGGGTTAGATAGAACGAAATTAAAGCTCGCCCAAAAATAAAGCTTTTGAGTGCATGAGTACACACTGATGGGCCTCAAAGACCCACCTTGTACCTTTGAGGGTTGATATATCTAATTTAAAAAATGCCACATGTTGCGGGTTAGAGTCAGAAGAAAAGTGACTAAATGGTTACAAACATGCTGGGCAAACATCTCTGTTTGTCATATTCATATTCAACCATTACCAATCTCAAAACTAGCTCGAATGAATATAGTCTTGTTAAAATTAGATGGAAACATATGTTCCCAAGTCCGTCAATATGTATCCTTTGATTTATTGACAGAGGTAATTTTCAGCTGAAATTTGGCGAACTTTGACCGACCAATGAAATGAAGACAGGAAGTCATATCAACCAATTAAAAGCGCAGTTCTAACTCACGTCCATCCCGCATCAACCACCGCCTGAACGTTTTAAACGGGTGCTTAGGAGTTTTCTAAGCTTGTTATCTTTGACACATCCTTGCTATTTAGAACAGAAGATTAGATATCCTAACGTGAGGATAGGACCAATTCTGGAAACCATCTACACCTCTGTCCCAAACTGAGTTACCAATCCTAGCTGGGTTAGGGAACTCTTTAGGCGGGAGGATAAGAGAACCCTTATTCATTTGAGGAATCGTCTGTGTAACCAGTGATAATCATATAACGTAATACACAAAAGCATGATGATTCAAGGCATGATCAGTGTGAAACCAATGGTTCTGCACCTACAATTAGCACCTGTACCTCGAAGAACTAAAGATAATAGCTTTAAATCTGTTAAAATAAGATTGTTTATAAGTATGAAGAAAACGATAAAATAGTAAAGATTATATAACATCTTAACTTTGAAATCAATCAAAAGTTATTAATTTTACCTTTTTATGAATCGCGATCACAGATGTTAGCCTAGGAAACCTACTGTTGTAGTGTACTCCAGTACCAGTGTAGACCACGCCGTATGTATCCACCCACTCATAAGAGACAATATATCTATCAGCGATAAGGTAGCAGCCCCGATGCTATGATATCTCATGAACCGGTGGACCTAGTCTTAAAATTTTGTACCAGTCTTTATTAGAGGAATACACAGACAGCAGTCGATTTTGGTGACTGTGACCTAATGTTCAAGGTCAATACGTGACTTTAATTGTTTGTCAAATGTTTTTAGCACAATATATCATGAACTGCTGCAGCTAGAGTCTTCAAATATGAAACCAGTCTTCATTAGTGGAATACGCAGACACCAGTCAATTTGGGTGACCTTGGCCTCATTTTCAAGGTCACTACGAGACTTTGATCATTTTAAAAAATGTTCTCAGCCTTATATCATAACAATTGAATCAAACATGTAATGGTCATTACTCGGTACGAGCTGTTTGTCCATCCTTTTAGCTCATTTCTTGATTGCGGCGGGGGACATGGTCACGCTTGTGACAATTACTTGTTGTAGAGGAATCTGTATCCTACACGCAGGATTTAGAACTGGATAAACAAGACACCTTGTGTATTTGAAAATGTGTATTATTGCCTTGAATGCGAGTTATCTGTCATTTGGAAATATCGTATTTATTTTTATTTTCTGAAATTTACAATGTAAATCCGACAATGTAAAACAAGATTGAAAGGAAATTTAAAACTTTGTACAACAAATACTTTTTCGTATATCTATTATTACAATATTTAATTAAAAACACATTATACAGAACAGAGAGTTTTAACCCTTTCAAATATAAAACATATATAAACTAGTGTCTGCTTACAATGTAACATATTCTGTATAAGTGTTTGGACCTTGCATAACACAGGGCAATGTTTTACCATGGTCTTTCTATGTTCAATGATTGTAGCACTTTCGGAGAACATATCATTCTGTTCTGGTTTATTAAATTATTTGTGAAACTTATTCAACGTTACTTATTCCCCCTCTGCTTATGGCTTTCATATCGCACAATATCCGTTGAACTCTGAAACTCAATTGGTAGCTTAAATCGTGTTATAACCGAAATCAATATCTCTGCACAGCTGCAGTTCACTTTACGAGGGTTGCAAGTGCATATAAATCTGCCATATGTCATGTGTCACGTGTTACTTTCTGTTCGTTGCTTGACTACCGAGGTGTGTTTGTTTCATACTGCGACCACTCGCTTATCAGTGTTACTTGACTGAATTGTGATCAAAGTATATTTCTATTAACAAAATAATAGTTTTAAGTAAGTTTTCTCTGAAATGTGTTATGCTTGTCAATAACAATTTTCATCAATTCAAGGCTTCAACGAACTTAAAACTTGACCCTACATGTATACATATGAAATGTACATCAAACTGTATTCACAAACATTATATCTAAAATTCCTTTTAAAGGTGTTATAATCTATTTGATATAGTATTGAGATTAAACTAACAGGAATATGGTTGATATGAATCGAAATCTTACACAGTATGGTAAGGAATAATATCAAAAGTTATATTGCTCAAATGACTGATGATCTTGTCTGCAAGGGCAATTCCCATCAGTAAACTTACATCACAGAATGAGAGACACTACACACTGTGCACTGTATGAACTGATGTTGGGACAACCATCACCATCAGTAAACTTGCATCACAGAATGAGGGACACTACACACTGTGCACTGTATGTACTGATGTTGGGACAACCATCCCTATCAGTAAACTTGCATCACAGAATGAGAGACACTACACACTGTGCACTGTATGTACTGATGTTGGGACAACCATCCCCAGCAGTAAACTTGCATCACAGAATGAGAGACACTACACACTGTGTCCTGTAAGAACTGATGTTTGGACAACCATACCCATCAGTAAACTTGCATCACAGAATGAGAGACACTACACACTGTGTCCTGTAAGAACTGATGTTTGGACAACCATCCCCATCAGTAAACTTGCATCACAGAATGAGAGACACTACACAATGTGTCTTGTATGTACTGATATTTGGACAACCATCCTCATCAGTAAACTTGCATCTAAGAATGAGAGATGAGAATGAGAATATTTAAACCATTAAAGACATAAAGTCGTGTTTTGTAATTGTTGCAACAAGAGATTAACAAGGAATAATAGCTATGAATGAATTTTTTTTATAAATAGTGTGCTTCTAAACCTTTCTCTAGACGAATATATTACAAAAACATGCTTTGTAATTTTCTCTAGACGAATATAACACAACACTAAATAAATAATGTGCTTCTTAACGTTTCACGATACAAATGTACCTCTAGATTTAATAAATAATTGGTGTCTTATGTTTTCTCAAAACGAATACGTAATAGATAATGTGCTTCTTAACATTTACCGATATGAATATATCACTAGACTACACTCGGTATTAGAGACTCAATTTGATGAATGTTGACACGTTTGTTATAAAGTTTCCGTTTTGTCCACATATCACATAAGATAAATGCAATTGATTAAACGTTGTAATTTAATATCTTACACATGCTTAAAATATTTGTTGATATATCACTTTCAAAACTTTCATTGATTTTGTTAGTTTTATAGAAATCTTAATCACAATCAAGGGAAATTATGTTATACCCGCCAGTGTATGTGGAGATTTTGGTATAATGTGTTGTTACGTTCCCATACCGATGATAGTCTATATGGATTTGTTGGTGGAGGAAGTAACTTGCATAGCAAATCATATGGGTTTAAACTTTCTATTGTATTAACATTAATCTTTGAGTCTAAGGAGTGGACATTAATAACACAATGACGAATTTCTTGAATGAATAAAGGACAAGTAAGTATAAGTTTATATTGATGTTATCTACAATCGCATAACTTGCTTGACTAAAAAACTAAAACTTGATATGCATTAATCACTGAATCCGATACCAAAATAATCAACAGCTTAAACAACACATCTTGTTTCTATTTTTGATAATTATCGTTAGAAGCTGCTGTTACTATACTTTTTAATACCATTTTTAACATGACTTATCGAGTCTGTGTGTAGATGAAATACATTAAGATATAAAACTCACATTGGATCTTATCTAGAGAGTGTACCATTGCGAAACATATTCATATTTAACATGAATGAAATTATAAATAAGGTTAACAAAGAAATGAATTCGATTTACCTTATTTCACAACTATGTACTTTGTTGTTTCACCGAGACATGTAACATGACGCAAATGCACCTCCCCTTAACAAAGGACAGGTATGATTCAGGTAAACACTGACCTAGAGGTACAACAATCATTGATCTGCACGCCTCTCTGCTGATAAGGGGTGCACAGTCTAGCTTGTTGAAATAAAGATTTATAGGTACTTACATTTATATCGGTAACACTGTCGGGAACACTTAGAGAAGTTAGTAAGGAGACTCATTGAATACTTGAAAATTTTGGTTGTATAGTGTTGGGAATGAAAGTCAGTGAATATTGGAATACTTGGGTATTATACTGTATTGGGAAGGAGATTCAGTGAATATTGGAATACTTGGTTAGTTCAGTTTTGGGAAGGAGATTCAACTTGAATACTATAGTATAATAGTGTATGGGAGCATACTCAGTGAATATTTGAATAGTCTAGTAATACAGTATTCGGAAGAAGACTTAGTGAAAATGTTTAATACTTTTACAGTATTGGGAATAAATATTTATCTTAAAAATTATTTCTTTTTAAAAAGTCATATTTATGCATTATACTTTTTGTTTATCAAAATTTGGTGATAAAAGTCTCCAAAAGTAGGGTTTTGTTTAGAGTATTAAGGCGTTTAGTAATAGAACCCGAGAATTGTTCACGTTATATTGATTGCGCTCGACTTATTTTTCAGGAAAGTGCTTAAAAGAGAAAAGACATGAAAACTTTACCGGCACTTCATCGCAGGTCGAAATAATTGAAACGGTTCAAAGTCCAATCTATATTGATTACTCCAGATCTAGGCTACGCCACAGTACCTATTGAAGCGATATTATGACATGCACATATATGCAGAGTGAATATAGTTTGAATCATTCATAGTTTATAAGGGGTATAGTGAACACATCGACAGGGAATCGTTTGGATTGAATTAGTGTTTGAGGGAAGCTTATTATTTAATGAATGATAGGCAAGGGACAGATTATTTACCTGATTTTGTTTGAACAAGTGAAAGACCAATGAGTACATGCATATGTTGGTTTGTGTTGAAGTTCTTCTTTGCTTAGGTATTGCACATCAGTCAGGTAACTTGAACTACTTCGAATGGCCATTATAATGTGAACACCTAAGAAAGGCCACTCGATTTAAATTGGACTCGCATGGCCTAACTGAAACATGATTATTCGTTTTAGAGCTCTTTATTTATTTAAAAGAATTATTAAACAATTGCTAACAATTATTTACCTTTTTGTGAGATCGCTACATTTCAGAAAGAACAGCGTGCTACGGCGTCTTTAAGCCAACACAGTTCTGAAAACCTCACATGATTTCAAGTGGTATATACCTTTAAAAGAAAACAGTTCTATTTACCTCACATGACTTAAACAGCTGCAACTCGCGGTTAGGCAGTAACACACATAATTAACCAAGGGTGGACCGAAGCAAGGCAGTTGCTCTAGCAGGGTGAGGTGAAACACAAGACAGTGAACCGAAGCCAGGCAGTTGCTCTAGCAGGGTGAGATGAAACACAAGAGGCGTGAACCGAAGCCAGGCAGTTGCTCCAGCAGGGTGAGATGAAACACAAGAGGGGTGAACCGAAGCCAGGCAGTGGCTCTAGCAGAGTGAGGTGAAACACAAGAGGCGTGAACCGAAGCCAGGCAGTTGCTCTAGCAGGGTGAGATGAAACACAAGAGGGGTGAACCGAAGCCAGGCAGTTGCTCTAGCAGGGTGAGATGAAACACAAGAGGGGTGAACCCAAGCCAGGCAGTGGCTCTAGCAGAGTGAGTTGAAACACAAGAGGCGTGAACCGAAGCCAGGCAGTTGCTCTAGCAGGGTGAGATGAAACAC
The DNA here is from genome assembly GCA_936450465.1 of Gibbula magus. Taxonomy (NCBI): domain Eukaryota; kingdom Metazoa; phylum Mollusca; class Gastropoda; order Trochida; family Trochidae; genus Gibbula; species Gibbula magus. Next base: position 33,106,002 of record OW388298.1, read on the forward strand.
AAGAGGGGTGAACCGAAGCCAGGCAGTTGCTCCAGGTGGGTGAGATGAAACACAAGAGGCGTGAACCGAAGCCAGGCAGTTGCTCCAGGTGGGTGAGATGAAACACAAGAGGGGTGAACCGAAGCCAGGCAGTTGCTCTAGCAGGATGAGGTGAAACACAAGAGGGTGAACCGAAGCCAGGCAGTGGCTCCAGCAGAGTGAGGTGAAACACAAGAGGGGTGGACCGAAGCCAGGCAGTTGCTCTAGCAGGATGAGGTGAAACACAAGAGGGGTGAACCGAAGCCAGGCAGTTGCTCAAGGAGGGTGAGGTGAAACACAAGAGGGGTGAACCGAATCTAGATTGGTGCTCTAGCACGGTGAGGAGAAACACAAGAGGGGTGAACCAAAGCTAGGCAGTTGTTCTAGCAGGGTGAGGGGGAAACACAAGAGGGGTGAACCGAAGCCAGGCAGTTGCTCTAGCAGGGTGAGGTGAAACACAAGAGGCGTGAACTGAAACCAGGCGGCTGCTCTAGCAGGGTGAGGTGAAACACAAAAGGGGAGAACCGAAGCCATGCAGTTGCTCTAGCAGGATGAGGTGAAACACAAGAGGGGTGAACCGAAGCCAGGCAGTTGCTCCAGGAGGGTGAAGTGAAACACAAGAGGGGTGAACCGAAGCTAGGCAGTTGCTCTAGCAGGGTGAGGGGAAAACACAAGAGGGGTGAACCGAAGCCAGGCAGTTGCTCTAGCAGGGTGAGATGAAACACAAGAGGCGTGAACCGAAGCCAGGCAGTTGCTCTAGCAGGGTGAGATGAAACACAAGAGGCGTGAACCGAAGCCAGGCAGTTGCTCTAGCAGGGTGAGATGAAACACAAGAGGGGTGAACCGAAGCCAGGCAGTTGCTCTAGCAGGGTGAGGTGAAACACAAGAGGGGTGAACCGAAGCCAGGCAGTTGCTCTAGCAGAGTGAGGTGAAACACAAGAGGGGTGGACCGAAGCCAGGCAGTTGCTCTAGCAGAGTGAGGGGGAAACACAAGAGGGGTGAACCGAAGCCAGGCAGTTGCTCTAGCAGAGTGAGGTGAAACACAAGAGGGGTGGACCGAAGCCAGGCAGTTGCTCTAGCAGGATGAGGTGAAACACAAGAGGGGTGAACCGAAGCCAGGCAGTGGCTCAAGCAGGGTGAGATGAAACACAAGAGGGGTGGACCGAAGCCAGGCAGTGGCTCAAGCAGAGTGAGGTGAAACACAAGAGGGATGGACCGAAGCCAGGCAGTTGCTCTAGCAGGATGAGGTGAAACACAAGAGGGGTGAACCGAAGCCAGGCAGTGGCTCAAGCAGGGTGAGGTGAAACACAAGAGGGGTGGACCGAAGCCAGGCAGTGGCTCAAGCAGGGTGAGGTGAAACACAAGAGAGGTGAACCGAAGCCAGGCAGTTGCTCGAGTAGGGTGAGATGAAACACAAGAAAGTGAACCGAACCCAGGCAGTGGCTCTAGCAGAGTGAGGTGAAACACAAGAGGGGTGAACCGAAGCCAGGCAGTTGCTCGAGTAGGGTGAGATGAAACACAAGAAAGTGAACCGAACCCAGGCAGTGGCTCTAGCAGAGTGAGGTGAAACACAAGAGAGGTGGACCGAAGCCAGGCAGTGGCTCAAGCAGGGTGAGGTGAAACACAAGAGAGGTGAACCGAAGCCAGGCAGTTGCTCGAGTAGGGTGAGATGAAACACAAGAAAGTGAACCGAACCCAGGCAGTGGCTCTAGCAGAGTGAGGTGAAACACAAGAGGGGTGAACCGAAGCCAGGCAGTTGCTCGAGTAGGGTGAGATGAAACACAAGAAAGTGAACCGAACCCAGGCAGTGGCTCTAGCAGAGTGAGGTGAAACACAAGAGAGGTGGACCGAAGCCAGGCAGTGGCTCAAGCAGGGTGAGGTGAAACACAAGAGAGGTGAACCGAAGCCAGGCAGTTGCTCGAGTAGGGTGAGATGAAACACAAGAAAGTGAACCGAACCCAGGCAGTGGCTCTAGCAGAGTGAGGTGAAACACAAGAGAGGTGGACCGAAGCCAGGCAGTTGCTCGAGTAGGGTGAGATGAAACACAAGAAAGTGAACCGAAGCCAGGCAGTTGCTCTAGCAGGGTGAGGTGAAACACAAGAGGGGTGGACCGAAGCCAGGCAGTTGCTCTAGCAGGGTGAGATGAAACACAAGAGGGGTGGGCCGAAGCCAGGCAGTTGCTCTAGCAGGGTGAGATGAAACACAAGAGGGGTGGGCCGAAGCCAGGCAGTTGCTCTAGCAGGGTGAGGTGAAACACAAGAGGGGTGAACCGAAGCCAGGCAGTTTCTCTAGCAGGGTGAGGTGAAACACAAGAGAGGTGAACCGAAGCCAGGCAGTTGCTCGAGTAGGATGAGATGAAACACAAGAAAGTGAACCGAAGCCAGGCAGTTGCTCTAGCAGGGTGAGGTGAAACACAAGAGGGGTGGACCGAAGCCAGGCAGTTGCTCTAGCAGGATGAGGTGAAACACAAGAGAGGTGAAACGAAGCCAGGCAGTTGCTCGAGTAGGGTGAGGTGAAACACAAGAGGGGTGAACCGAAGCCAGGCAGTGGCTCTAGCAGAGTGAGGTGAAACACAAGAGGGGTGAACCGAAGCCAGGCAGTTGCTCTAGCAGAGTGAGGTGAAACACAAGAGGGGTGGACCGAAGCCAGGCAGTGGCTCTAGCAGAGTGAGGTGAAACACAAGAGGGGTGAACCGAAGCCAGGCAGTTGCTCTAGCAGAGTGAGGTGAAACACAAGAGGGGTGAACCGAAGCCAGGCAGTTGCTCTAGCAGAGTGAGGTGAAACACAAGAGGGGTGGACCGAAGCCAGGCAGTTGCTCTAGCAGGATGAGGTGAAACACAAGAGAGGTGAACCGAAGTCAGGCAGTTGCTCGAGTAGGGTGAGGTGAAACACAAGAGGGGTGAACCGAAGCCAGGCAGTGGCTCTAGCAGAGTGAGGTGAAACACAAGAGGGGTGGACCGAAGCCAGGCAGTTGCTCTAGCAGAGTGAGGTGAAACACAAGAGGGGTGAACCGAAGCCAGGCAGTTGCTCTAGCAGGGTGAGATGAAACACAAGAGGGGTGGACCGAAGCCAGGCAGTTGCTCTAGCAGAGTGAGGTGAAACACAAGAGGGGTGGACCGAAGCCAGGCAGTTGCTCTAGCAGAGTGAGGTGAAACACAAGAGGGGTGAACCGAAGCCAGGCAGTTGCTCTAGCAGAGTGAGGTGAAACACAAGAGGGTTGAACCGAAGCCAGGCAGTTGCTCTAGCAGATTGAGGTGAAACACAAGAGGGGTGGACCGAAGCCAGGCAGTTGCTCTAGCAGGGTGAGGTGAAACACAAGAGGGGTGAACCGAAGCCAGGCAGTTGCTCTAGCAGGGTGAGGTGAAACACAAGAGGGGTGAACCCAAGCCAGGCAGTTGCTCTAGCAGGGTGAGGTGAAACACAAGAGGGGTGAACCGAAGCCAGGCAGTTGCTCTAGCAGGGTGAGGTGAAACACAAGAGGGGTGGACCGAAGCCAGGCAGTTGCTCTAGCAGAGTGAGGTGAAACACAAGAGGGGTGGACCGAAGCCAGGCAGTTGCTCTAGCAGAGTGAGGTGAAAAACAAGAGGGGTGAACCGAAGCCAGGCAGTTGCTCTAGCAGAGTGAGGTGAAACACAAGAGGGGTGGACCGAAGCCAGGCAGTTGCTCTAGCAGAGTGAGGTGAAACACAAGAGGGGTGGACCGAATCCAGGCAGTTGCTCTAGCAGAGTGAGGTGACACACAAGAGGGGTGAACCGAAGCCAGGCAGTTGCTCTAGCAGGGTGAGGTGAAACACAAGAGGGGTGAACCGAAGCCAGGCAGTTGCTCTAGCAGGGTGAGGTGAAACACAAGAGGGGTGAACCGAAGCCAGGCAGTTGCTCTAGCAGGGTGAGGTGAAACACAAGAGGGGTGAACCGAAGCCAGGCAGTTGCTCTAGCAGGGTGAGGTGAAACACAAGAGGGGTGAACCGAAGCCAGGCAGTTGCTCTAGCAGGGTGAGGTGAAACACAAGAGGGGTGAACCGAAGCCAGGCAGTTGCTCTAGCAGGGTGAGGTGAAACACAAGAGGGGTGAACCGAAGCCAGGCAGTTGCTCTAGCAGAGTGAGGTGAAACACAAGAGGGGTGAACCGAAGCCAGGCAGTTGCTCTAGCAGGGTGAGGTGAAACACAAGAGGGGTGGACCGAAGCCAGGCAGTTGCTCTAGCAGAGTGAGGTGAAACACAAGAGGGGTGGACCGAAGCCAGGCAGTTGCTCTAGCAGAGTGAGGTGAAACACAAGAGGGGTGGACCGAAGCCAGGCAGTTGCTCTAGCAGAGTGAGGGGGAAACACAAGAGGGGTGAACCGAAGCCAGGCAGTTGCTCTAGCAGAGTGAGGTGAAACACAAGAGGGGTGGACCGAAGCCAGGCAGTTGCTCTAGCAGGATGAGGTGAAACACAAGAGGGGTGAACCGAAGCCAGGCAGTTGCTCCAGGAGGGTGAAGTGAAACACAAGAGGGGTGAACCGAATCTAGGTTGGTGCTCTAGCACGGTGAGGAGAAACACAAGAGGGGTGAACCGAAGCTAGGCAGTTGCTCTAGCAGGGTGAGGGGGAAACACAAGAGGGGTGAACCGAAGCCAGGCAGTTGCTCTAGCAGGGTGAGGGAAAACACAAGAGGCGTGAACTGAAACCAGGCGGTTGCTCTAGCAGGGTGAGGTGAAACACAAAAGGGGAGAACCGAAGCCAGGCAGTTGGTCTAGCAGGGTGAGGTGAAACACAAGAGGGGTGGACCGAAGCCTGGCAGTTGCTCTAGCAGAGTAAGGTGAAACACAAAAGGGGTTAACCGAAGCCAGGCAGTTGCTCTAGCAGGGTGAGGTGAAACACAAGAGGCGTGAACTGAAACCAGGCGGTTGATCTAGCAGGGTGAGGTGAAACACAAAAGGGGTTAACCGAAGCCAGGCAGTTGCTCTAGCAGGGTGAGGTGAAACACAAGAGGGGTGAACCGAAGCTAGGCAGTTGCTCTAGCAGGGTGAGGTGAAACACAAAATGGGAGAACCGAAGCCTGGCAGTTGCTCTAGCAGGGTGAGGTGAAACACAAAAGGGGTTAACCGAAGCCAGGCAGTTGCTCTAGCAGGGTGAGGTGAAACACAAGAGGCGTGAACTGAAACCATGCGGTAGCTCTAGCAGGGTGAGGTGAAACACAAAATGGGAGAACCGAAGCCTGGCAGTTGCTCTAGCAGGGTGAGGTGAAACACAAGAGGGGTGAACCGAAGCTAGGCAGTTGCTCTAGCAGGGTGAGGTGAAACACAAGAGGCGTGAACCGAAGCCAGGCAGTTGCTCTAGCAGGCTGAGGTGAAACACAAGAGGCGTGAACCCAAGCCAGGCAGTTGCTCTAGCAGGGTGAGATGAAACACAAGAAAGTGAACCGAAGCCAGGCAGTTGCTCTAGCAGGGTGAGGTGAAACACAAGAGGCGTGAACCGAAGCCAGGCAGTTGCTCTAGCAGGGTGAGGTGAAACACAAGAGGCGTGAACTGAAACCAGGCGGTTGCTCTAGCAGGGTGAGGTGAAACACAAAATGGGAGAACCGAAGCCTGGCAGTTGCTCTAGCTACTTGTCCTAGATGAAATGATATGATGTATTCTTTGGTTTAGTACATAGTTTCAACATGTGTAATCAACAAGGGATGTGGTTCGGTAAAGACATAAAGTTGTTTCTTTTTCAAAAGGAGAATAACAATGAAGACAAAGTATAAAAGAAACTAAACATATAAATTAAATGCTTCCTTTTCTATTGACGAAGATATCACTAGATTAAATAAATAATGGGCTGCTTAGTCTTTGGGATCACAAGTAAAACAACACACAAACTGGCTATATCCAAAACACAAGAACCACACTCAATAAATATTGCACTTCTTAACGTTTTCCTCGTTATATACATCCACATGACACACATCGAATAAGATATTCATATAAAACAGGCACACGAACTAGAATAAATAAATGATGTATTACACATATTGTCTCTAGATGGCAGACATAACATCCATTGATCACTTGTAGGACCAACTTGACAGGCGATTTGGGGGTCAACATAACCCGCCAATCAACCGACAACAGGTGGCTTAAGCTCTCATCAGACACACTGTTGAAATGTCTGAGATGGACACACTCGGTATTAGAGACTCAATTTGATGAACTTCCTGGCTGCAAATATTGGCACCTTTATAATATGAAATTTCCTTTTGAATCCTACCAGCATTTCATCACAACATGTGTACATATTCTTGTTTAAACGTTCTACTTTCATACCTTACACTTACCTAAATGATTTATTAATGTGATATCACTTTCAAACTTCTCATTGACTGTGTTATATTTAATATATCTGTTTGTGGATATTTTGGTAAATATATTGTAACGTTCCCATACTGTTTATGCTGTTTTTTGGTGGAAGACGGAGCTTTTATGGCAATTCATACACTTTGTATTATATTAACAATAATCTCTAAGACAACTTCAAAATGACGATTGTGTTTAATTAATACAAAACAGAAAATATACGGTTCTATTGATTTTCATTATATGCTGAACTGGAAAACCTAAAACTTCAAATGCATTAATTACTGAATATGCTGCCAAACTAACAACAGCTCAAACATTACATCTTACTTTTTATTTGAAGATTATCCTTAGACCGGCTGTTCTAAGTTTAATTCCATCTTTAACACGAACTTTAATTATTCAATGTTACCGATGGAACCAACACTTATTGTATTTGAGTGTTCGTTTATATGACGTAACATATGCACAGATAAAGAGGTAAACTTCACAATAGATCTAATCTAGAGAGAGTACCGTTGTTCAACATATTCATATTGAACCATGACAGAAATTATAATGAACGAATAAGGTTGACCAACAAATGAATTAGATTTACCTTATTCCAAAACTATGGACTTTGTCCTTACGCATATACACCTTCCCTCACTGCACAGGTAGGAGCCAGGTAAACACAGGTAAACACTGATATCCAGGTACAACAATTAATGATCTCCACACTCGGGTCTGCTGTTTAGCAAAGTCTAGCATGTTGAAATATAGATTTACAAGTACTTAAATCTATATCGGTAACAGCGTCGATAATACTTCGAATCGTTTAAAGTTTATCAGACGACTTTGAATAGCAGACTCGGTATACCAAAAAACAAACACAGATGTGAATATGTCCTTAAGTGAAAACCCTTTTAACTAATATAAATTGGTTCTGATAACCTCTCAATTATCCAGGTGATAATCCTTTTAACTAATATAAATTGGTTCTGATAACCTCACAATTCTCCAGGTGATAACCCTTTTAACTAATATAAATTGGTTCTGATAAGTTCACAATTCCCCAGGTGATAAACATGTCAACCAGGGGACAAATCTAACAATAAGTATAAAGAGGGATATGATCGGAGTAAGCCGAGTCATATAATGTATTTGGATGATAACAACGTACATTTGTAAACCTTTATGGTTGGGCTATGAATCATTATCTACCTACAACGTTAACCTTTATGGTTGGGCTATGAGTCACTATCTACCTACAGGGGGATTTAAGTGAGTGAAGTACAACTTTGACATTTTAAAAGTGCCTAAAAATTTGAAGAAGGGATATATCACAGGACAAAAATAGGTGGAATCCACTTGCCAGTTCCTTCAGGATTCTCCCAGGGTATAATTATTATTATTATAATTATATAATTATCTCCGGATAAAATTGAGTATATGAGTATATTAACTTTCTAGAAACAGTTAATGTATAATTTTTCTTATAAGGGCATGAACAAATATATGGAAATAGATGTGCAGTTTTATACACTGATACAGACTCTTTGCTCCTAGAAATACAAACAGATGGTGTTAACGAAGACATGAAGGAGAACATCGACTTTTACGATACCAACGATTTTGGTTTTAAAAAAAAACAAAGTACACAGTGTACAACATAAACAGTTTTTAGGTAAGATGAAAGATGGACCTGGAGTACCTATGTGTATATGTGCGATATATGCCGAAGATGTATTGTATACAAATATTCTAAAAAGATTTAAGAAAGCTAAAGGAAGTAACAAGTATAGAATTATATTTGCTTTGAACAATATAACGAGGTATTATTTGGTAAAGAAGACTTTTTGACACGGAATGAATACTTTGAGAAGTGAAGGGCATAACATAACGCAATGAGAATAAATAATTATTCCTTGTGCCCCTAATTGAGCTGATCCGGCAGGCGGATTCAACCATTTTATGTCCTGTGTATTGTAGAACTTGATTTAGAATATCCGAGAGAAATATGGGTCATAATACTTATCCTTTAGCTCCGGAAAATAAAATAGCATGAAAGTATCATTAAATATACAGAAACATGTAAAAGCTGATACGTTTTAACAGTGGCGGCCATTTTGAATTTAGCGGCCATCTTGGATCGAAATTGACTTGGCTCTCAGACCAAATTTAATCAAAATACCATAAGCTATCTGTGTGCAAAGTCTGGTACTTTTCACCCAAAGTGCACAATTGACCTGATATTCTGCACCATTCTGCCTGACTACATGTCACATGAATCCTTCTTTAGAATATTTGATGCTAAGATTAGCCCAATTCTTCTTTACGGTTCTGAGATTTGTGAACTTCAAACCTTTGATGTAAGAGAAAAGATACATTTGTATGCTATTAAAAGATTTCTCGGTGTGAAAGTTACTACTTCAAATATATGGTTTATGGTGAATGTGGCAGATTTCCGTTATACGTAGAATCAAAAGTAAAAGTAATAAGATATTGGTTGAAAATACTAAATATGCCAACCAATAGATTGCCAAAAATGTGTTATAATGTGATGATTTTATATGATAAAAATGGAAAATGTAATTGGGTTACAGACGTTAAAATTTTGTTCTTTTCAACTGGTTTCGGTAATATAAAGAATGCTGCTGTCATGCTGTAGTCAAACATCGTGTCTATTTATAGAAAATTTAAGTAACTCGGTTCATGTCGGGTTTCTTCGACTGATGTCGGCAGCCTGTAGATCAGTGTCACTATTTTGAGGTTCATTTAACATGTACACTTCTTCCGAATGATTAATGACCTTGACATTCAGTCTTCACCAGTGACAAGCATACGAGTAAAAACATTCAGTTAATTTAAAAAGCCACGCAAGAAAAGTCCTTTGACAATGAAAGGGAAATAAAATAATCAGAAAATCTTACAATTTAGTGCAGAAGAGGAGAAAGTGACCGACTGACATGTTTATCACGGATGAATAGATAAGAGAACTGGAGATTTACGAACAGACTTTTCTTGAGTTCAAGATTTACTTCAAACATGTACAATAACAACCTAGTGGTTCATTCAGTTGTAATTAGGTCTTGAAATCATTTTCACGATAGCAAGTAAATGGAATTTTAGAAGTTAACAGAGATATGTACCTGTGGTAGTTGAGAAATAAATTGTAAATATTTCTGTTTGAATTTTATTTCTACCGTAATGCCCTGCACTGAACTGAATTAAATAGTTAGTATAGTTTTACATTGAATAATTGTGATAAAGGAAATAGTTCATTATCTGAAAATAATTCTGTTTTAAAACTACATTAAATCTTAGGATTTCTATTGTTTGTCGACTAAAATTGAAAATAATTTAAATTACTAATATGTGCTAATAGGTTTGCTTCATTATCGTTTGTAAATTATAATGATAACATTCATAATTCATTTATATCATTATAATACGGAGTATTGTTTTAGAACATCAAATATACGATTCTCGGAAGTCAACATCTTTTAAAGGAAGTTCATCATGACTAGACCTCCTGTAAATGCATTATACCAGTAACCATTTAGTATGATGTTAAAATAAATGATTTATGGAGTTTATTATTAAGGACCCGAAATCATTCAGTGTTGGGCAAATTTGCAGTTTGAGATTAACAAGTTTGCAGTTTACAAATAAACAATATTATTTCCATCCGAGCTATAAATAATATACATTTGAAAACTGAGACTAACACATACATTTTTATACATAAATACAACAAGGAACACTGTTTGTGGTTGAAAATCTATTTCACAGAAACTATCGCAATAGTCTCAATAGTCTATCGCATCGCAATAGTTGGTTGCAATAGACTATCGCTATCGTGATAGTCCCTCAGGGGTCAATAGTCACCCCTAGTATATATATGCACACTACACAGTTTCAACAAATGATGTTCGTCATTGTCCGGTTTTCGGTCATAACTTGCGATTTTTCACCTATATAGTATCACTATACTGGAGGAACTAGCATTAAAGTGACAATGTTCATCAACAATCATTATTCCTAAGATAATCAGTGGCTTTTCAATTAAAACATTGATGTTTAACTAGATCTATCATAGGTGTAGCGAATGTAAACTTATTGTTAGTACCAGTAACTGGAATTGGCTGAATGGTTTTAAAGCTGATAGGACATTCATTGATGATCAAAGTGGCCGGAGTAGACCGTAGACGTTTCTAGACCTGGGGAAAGGGGGAGAAGTGGTGGCTTTTTAATTTCAGTTGTTCATTATTATTTTTAACTATACATCGAAGTAAAATATATGGTTACATGTTGGTTTGTACTGAAGTTATTCTGTGTGGTTTAGATTCGAACATTTGGAGTATTTAGTCAAACTCAAACTCAAACTCAAACTAAAACTCTTTATTCTCTAGAAACCGCCAACGGTGGTTCATGAGATAAACATAATATACATTTTACATAATATACATTATAGTAGCTTTTACTTCATTTTCTAAATACATTAAATATATGATTTGGAGAGGCTTTTCAGATCTCTAGTGCTGGTGGTTGTTAAAAGTTTTCTTAAAGATGGACATGTTTGGAAAATTTAGATATTTGGCGTTTAGAGATTGTCGGTGTTGGAGAAAAGTCTCACATCTAAATAAGTAGTTTAACTCGTCTCCAACAGCATTAAAATCACAGAGTGGACATGTTTGGTCTTCTCGTGGAATACTCAACCATCGGCCTGTCTCAATAGGTAAATGGTGATTAGCTGTTCTTAATTTCAAAATTGGATAATGTATGCCTTTTGGAAGGAGGAGATATTTTTCGAAACTTGGTTCGGATTTAAACTATTTATAATAACTGCCCTTTGTGCTTATGGCCACTTGGGATCTCCAATTTTGAAAGAACTGTGATCTGTAAATGTTTTCCACCATTGAGAAAAGCCAAGGCGTCGAACATATCGACGGATTTAAAAATACATAAGACAGGCCACAGTTATCAAGGAAATTTTTCACAAAACATAACCATGGGATTTTACTTGTATTGTCAGAGATATGGTTAGTGCAGTTATATATAATCTGGGAGGGTTTCAATTGTATGTTGTCAGAGACTAATTTATGCCAATGTGAAATAAATCGTTTATACATTTTGATGCTTAGCGGTTCTCTTCCAAATTCCCCATAAGGCATAAAATTAGGAGTGCTATTTTTCAAGCCGGAATTTAAGAAATTTCAAGTGTACTCTTTCTATAATTTCTAATTTCTCATAACCCCATATCTCTGAACCATACAAGAGAATCGGAACAATCATAACATCAAATGCATCTAAAAGGCAATCTAGGGGTAAATTAACATTCCTTGATGTTATATTTGGTGTTTCTTGCAAAATAGTATGACAGAGAATTAGTTCAATGTCTGCATTTGCTTCCATGAATGTATCCTGAACTTGTTCCGTGTCGGTTTAACTGTTTAAGCTTCTCGAGGAATACTTCTCAGTGTCTTGTTTTGATGTAGTGATTGGTTTGATACATATGATTGGAAGGTGTGACTAGTTAGCTTTGATTAAGCCCAGAAGTGCTATGCTGTGATGGTTTGTTCTGGTATACAGACTGAGATTGAAATTAATGAGTGCACCATCATTTGTAAATTAATTATTCGTGGTCATTGTTTTCCTCACTAAATTATACAATAGTTTTCCAGTAATAACATATATTTGATTATGTTTAGGTCGCATCAATGTAGCTTATTCCCTATAGCTTTTTATCTGCTGACCTCAAGTCAAGATTATTAATAATTTACTATAATGCAACAATAATGTATTGTATGAATATACTCTAAGAACTACTGATAAACAACACATGTGAATAAACCAAAAACAAACACAGTGTGTTTGAGCAAATGTCCTTAAGTGATAACCCTTATAGCTAATATAAATTGGTTCTGATAACCTCACAATTCTCAGGTGATAACCCTTTTAACTAATATAAATTGGTTCTGATAACCTCACAATTCTTCAGGTGATAAACCTTTTAACTAATATAAATTGGTTCTGATAACCTCACAATTCTTCAGTTGATAAACCTGTCAACCAGAGGAAAAATCTAACAATAAGAATAGAAGGATATGATCCGAGTAAGCCGAGTCATATAATGTATTTGGATGATAACAACGTAAACCTCTATGGTTGGGCTATGAATCATTATCTACCTACAACGATTACCTTTATGGTTGGACTATGAGTCAAAATCTACCTACAGCGTTAACCTTTATGGTTGGGCTATGAGTCAAAATCTACCTACAGCGTTAACCTTTATGGTTGGGCTATGGGTCACTATCTACCTACAACGTTAACCTTAATGGTTGGGCTATGAGACAATATCTACCTACAGCGTTAACCTTTATGGTTGGGCTATGGGTCACTATCTACCTACAGGGGGGTTTAAGTGAGTGGAGTATGACTTTGACATTTTAAAAGTGCCTAAAAATGTGAAGCAGGGATATATCACAGGACAAAAATAGGTGGAATCCACTTGCCAGATCCGTCCGGATTCTCCCGGATACATTTGAGTATATGAGCATACTAAATTTATAGAAACAGTTAATAAATAATTTGTATTATAATAACATGAACAAATATATGGAAATAGATGTGCAGTTTTATACACTGACACAGACTCTTTGCTACTAGAAATACAAACAGATGATGCTAACGAAGACATGAAGGAAACCATCGACTTGTACAATAATAACTATTTTGATTTTAAGAAAATAACAGACTACACAGTGTACGACATAAACAGTTTTTAGGTAAGATGAAGACAGGACCTGGAGTACCTATGTGTATATATGCGATATAGGCCGAATATGTATTATATACAAATATTCTAAAATGATTTTAGAAAGTTAAAGGAAGTAACAAGTATACAGGACAGATTATATTAACTTTGAACAATATAACGAGGAATTATTTGGTAAAGAAGACTTTTTGACACGAAATGATTACTTTGATAAGTGCAGGACATAACATGTACACAATGAGAATAAAAAGTTCTTCCTTGTTTCAATTAGACACACAGATGGATTAAAGATGATGATGTACATACATATGCATATGGTTTTGTCCACACACATGAGGTGCTGAAATTGATTTTTGAAATTGTTTTATAACAGAATATATCACATTTTAGTTGAAACTTGTTGCATTATGTACGAATTCAAGTTAGAGTAAATATTATTGTCATATAATACCTGCCTAGACTCGTTGACGTCTCATTACTGTACAACTGAAGGATGTCAAACAAGAGATATAACAACTGATAGTTCAGCTATTTTACATTCAAGACTACCATTCTGAAAGTGAATATGGACAGCTCCCAAGACTGAATGCATTAGAATACATGCTCATTTTATAGAAAACTACAATCAGTTGTGCTATTGTAGATAGGGTTTTCCTAATGCAATAGCATTGTAATTATTTTTTCACTCTTCGAATTGTGTCAGTGTACAAGGTTGAACCAACAACCCCAAGGTTAAACAATGAATACTCATGTTATGTGAAGCAGGTGATCAAACATTTTCAAATTCCTCTCAACTATAATCTAATCTTAAAAATCTCGTGAAATGCATTTTTCTCAAGAATGAAAGATGAGTATCTCTACGTATATTGTATATCGGAATACATTGAGCATAAAATCGAGACAATATACACTTGCAATTGATTATTAAGACGATTTTAATTTACCCATTTTAACAATACCGCGAATTCTGCCGAGGAAACGTATTGAGAAGAATCATTGAGGCGTGACTGATTAACAACAGACGACGGGTCGTCTCTGACCAGCGGACCGACATGATCCGTGCAGCCTCCTTAATTAATTATAATGATGTGAAGAAAATTGAAAATCTCTGCACTTTTAAAAATGACTTTAAAGATCTTCTTGTTTAACAAATTTTACAATACATCCTAGACTTTTGTTACTCATACCAAGCCTGTAAATACCAGTGGACGTTTTGTTAGGGCTATGAGCATTCATTAAGTGAATGGAGTTTAGCGCATTAGAAATGCACTTATTATTAGTATTATGATTATCACTGCTGCTAGATGAATTCATTGAGTGTGTTAAATCGCCAAAAACACATGTTTATGCAATAATTATGTAATTGTCATCTGCGGAATTACTAAGTTAGATATCTAAACATTCGAAATATGAAATATTTAAAGGGGCAGTAGCACATTTTTTCGCTCATATAAGTTGATGAAATGTATTTGAAAAATAATTTCACCAATAGTAAAACATCCTTATCTCTTCGGAAAATAAAGTTTAAAATGAGTGTACATGTTTCGGTAAAGCCATGGGAATCGTTTTTGTAATACAAAATAATAAATTGTGTTCACAATAAAATGGCCGCCATGCAATTTTTGCTTTATACGCAACATAGTTTTTACCACTACAGATAATTGGTTTGTGTAATAAGATGTTTTACCCTCTAAAGTTAGTTTAAATGACATAAACTATCATTATAAATGGGAAATTTGATAAATAAATTTTGCAAAAAACAACGTGCTACTGCCCCTTTAAGTTGTTTGATTGAAGTTTTGTTAGTGAAATTAACAATCAAAATGTTGCGAAATTACGTTGAATTACGACTATCGCCGAAAATGAGGTTACTCCAGTGACGACACAGAAGTCATCACTTCAGGGGCTACACCCCCGCAGACTTTCATTCTGGTCGCCTGGGCTAAATTAGGCAGTTTTTAAAAAAGCCGTATTTAAGTAATTTATTGACCGATTTCAGAAATTTAAAATCGAACAATTGTCAAATTGACATCCCATTTTAATAAATCCGATTTTGACCATATGTCATTTCATCTATCCTTTAAGTTATAACATATTACATGATTGATGAACACGGTCCTACATAAAACCACCACGAGCTGCTGCAGAGTAAATCCATTGCTGATATACAGTTTCAGTAGCTAATATTCACCTTTTGATTTCCCTGTGTATCATCAGTTGAGTCAAGTCGCTCCTAGATTTGTTAGACCTAAAGAGTAACAGTGAATTCAGTTTCTGATCCGTTCTTAAAGGGGCAATAGACTGTTCTAGAGATTGATGGGCTGACGAGGGGATAACTAAAAAACGTGTCCTCTATGAAATACTGATTGACAAAAGTTAATAAATCCTACGTTTTTTTACCAGCAAAAGTTGTCTGATATAAAGGAGAAAAATGGGTCAGTAAACGTAATCATGGGAGAATCAAAACATAGAGGAAACATTAATTCAGATGACTTAGCATTTCTGTTAGATATTTGCATTTTACAAAGTTTTGTGTTTTGGTCTTAAGAATGTGTGACGTAATACTGGGAAAAGCAAGTGAATATTGGTTGTCAAGTCAAACTTTAGTATCCGCCTTGCAGTCAAAAGTCACTAGCAACAACACTTTGAACCTTCAAAACCAGAAATTGTGAAAAAGACAATTTCAATCAAAGTGGCCTTCTGACGAAATATTGTCGTGAATTTCCTACCAGATCTAACTGCGATGTGCACTGTTATGCGCAGTAGACGTTTTTTTATGCGTAGGGTATGTTCTTAAATATAAAGAAGTAAAATCCACATTTAATATTACCTAAATTGATAATCTTTGAAAATAATAGTTTTATTTCATCATGAAATGAATTGCAAGCTGCAAAGTGCCAAATAAATGTTTTCGATTTACCTTATTCCAGGACTAAGCACTTTGTGTAGACACAAGCACCATGAATCGTATAGTCCCCTCCTGACTCTCGACCAAGTATGATTCAGGTGAACAATCAGACACCGAATCAATCACAATGAAGTCTATGTTTCCACCTGACTCTCGACCAGGTATGTTTCAGGTGCACACTCAGACACCGAGACAAGCACAATGATGTCTATATTCCCATCTGACTCTCGACCAGGTGTGATTCAGTTGAACAATCAGACACCGAGACAAGCACAATGAAGTCTATGTTCCCACCTGACTCTCGACCAGGTATGATTCAGGTAACACGGGTTGCAATCAGATACTAAGTACTGCACAATGCGTCCTCGGTCAATGCTTATAAGAGTACAAAGTATGTCGTGTCTTCATATTACATATAGGTAAGTTGCATATATTGATATCAACAGCATACCCATGTTTGGTGGTCAGTAAGCTTATCATGGGTTAATTTTAGCTCAGGATGTTGAGATGGTTGATGTTTGGTGGTCAGTAATGTTAGCATGGGTTTATCATACAATGGGTGGTGTTCTCGGCAGGATAAAGGCAACGGATATTTTCGGTATCCGTTTGGGTCATATACGGATCAAGATGCAAATAACAGAGGTCAAGTCATGGAACATCTTTTGAAAATGACTTCACAAGCATTAACAGTTCGAACGTCTCTTGTAATAGCGTAATATCTTCATGTAAATATACATACTTCATTTCATATAGTTCTACATTAATTTGAGAAATTACAAAACAAACATATTGCAATGCAAGATGGCGGCGTTTGTTGTTGTTTCAGTCGGCCGGGACGCTAGCAGATTTCGCGGCCGATTAAAGAAAATAAACAAGCGATGTCGACATTATAAATAGGTAAAACAATCCTTGCAAGCGATTCCAATCGATAAAGCATAATAAGAATATGTGTGCGACATGCGAAATAACCGCAACATAGCAAAAACGATGCATACAATACTGTATGCGCAAATCCCCCTGTTTTAACCATAGTCGCTCTCTACCTGCCATCTGCACTGAACCATAATGTGACTTTTGTAAAGGGGATTTTAGAATAATTCGCTGCCTAACATTCAGTTTAGCTCTCCGTGTGATGTGGGAGTCGCCATTTGCAACCGGGTGGAAGGGAAGCTACTCTCGCCCCTTCAAGACTCTCCTACACTCATAATTACACGAAAGCAATAGGACGCGAGTTCGAATTCGCTGCCTTCACGTTAAATATTTTTCATATGAAAAACGTATTTTAAAACGTATTAAAACATTGAAAATTAAGATCATGCCAAAAATAACAATTATTTTCACTGAAAGCATAATTTAAGAGGCGTTATTTTGTGTCATTTTACTGTGAGAATAGCACGCAGTTCACTTGCATATATCGATACGCGTAGTTACAGTAAAGTTCAACTTTGAAATTAATGTTGTCATTCTGTTTTGTGCAAAATGAATGAAGAATGACATTGTATGATAAAGAAGTTATCATGCTCGTGTGTTTTGGGATGGTAAAAATCCTGCATTAGGAATAAACACAATGTATTTAGCTCGCCAAGGCTCGCCAAATGCAATCTTTATTGCTAATGCAGAATATTGACCATCCCAAAACACACTGTCATGATAACCTCTATTTATGACAGCTCAGGAAGTTGAAATGCTGTATGTTTGGTGGTCAATACGGTTAGCACGGCTTTATGAAAGCTCAGGATGTTGAGATGTTGGATGCGAGGTGGTCAGTAAGGTTATCATGGGTTTATGAAAGCTCAGGATGTTGAGATGTTGGATGCGTGGTGGTCAGTTAGGTTATCATGGGTTTATGAAAGCTCAGGATGTTGAGATGTTGGATGTTTTATGGTCAGTAATGTTATCACTGGTTTATGAAAGCTCAGGATGTTGAGATGTTGGATGTTTGGTGGTCAGTAAGGATAGCACGGGTTTATGAAAGCTCAGGATGTTGAGATGTTTGATGCAATGTGTTCAGGAATGTTATCACTGGTTTATGAAAGCTCAGGATGTTGAGATGTTGGATGTTTGGTGTCAGTAATGTTAGCACGGGTTTATGAAAGCTCAGGATGTTGAGATGTTGGATGTTTGGTGGTCACTACTGCTATCATGGGTTTATGAAAGCTCAGGATGTTGAGATGTTGGATGTTTGGTGGTCACTACTGCTATCATGGGTTTATGAAAGCTCAGGATGTTGAGATGTTGGATGTTTGGTGGTCACTACTGCTATCATGGGTTTATGAAAGCTCAGGATGTTGAGATGTTGGATGTTTTATGGTCAGTAATGTTATCACTGGTTTATGAAAGCTCAGGATGTTGAGATGTTGGATGTTTGGTGGTCAGTAAGGATAGCACGGGTTTATGAAAGCTCAGGATGTTGAGATGTTTGATGCAATGTGTTCAGGAATGTTATCACTGGTTTATGAAAGCTCAGGATGTTGAGATGTTGGATGTTTGGTGTCAGTAATGTTAGCACGGGTTTATGAAAGCTCAGGATGTTGAGATGTTGGATGTTTGGTGTTCAGTAATGTTAACACGGGTTTATGAAAGCTCAGGATGTTGAGATGTTTGATGCGTGGTGTTCAGTAATGTTAACACGGGTTTATGAAAGCTCAGGATGTTGGGACGTGGGATGTTTAGTGGTCAGTAATGTTATCATGGGTTTATGAAAGCTCAGGATGATGAGATGTTGAATGTTCATTCATATCTTCTATCTCCCTCGCCAAGTCATTAGTTTAATATGTTGTGTATTGTTTAAGGCATTGTTTTACAAACACTCAATATCTAGTTTTACCACGGCTTGTTTCTTCCATATATACCTGCAACTTAAAATAGTTTTAGGTAGTTTTCTCATTGCTTTATGAAAGCTCGAGCTACTGATGTTGAACAACTTTTAAATATCAATTCCTTAATCGTATGTTGATTCGTCACCGATAAAATAACCTGTAACAATCAATGTTGAACTCCATATAACAGAATAGTTTGGCTATGACTGTGTAAAATGTACTTGGTAACGATTATAATTTCACTGGTTTGAGTTATAGTGGTATCGATGGTTATAGTAAATATTAATATTTATTAGTTGAATGAAATTGCTGAATTATCTAAAATTTCTACGTAATAGCGATCGAGCCCCTTCTTAATCAGTAATATTTCTCTTCATGGTTTCTAACTGACTTAGAACTCCACCTACTTTTGATTGATAGGTTCAATGACGTCACTGTTTACTTGATTTCCTAAGTAATCGTTTGATATGACGCGATTTCACTAAGCTGCATGCACATGTTTTTATGAACTCTCACTTTTCGAAAAACTTATTTGATTGTAACATTTGTTATCGTAAAACTAGAGATAATCCTTCGTCTGTCTTTCAGGTGAGCTCATTTTCCTCTGAGCATTGTATTCGGAAATATGTCTAAATCAAATTGTTGAATGTGCAAGTTATTCAAATTAACATTGTTGTTTCATAATTTCATGTAAATGATACTAAATATATATTTAGTTATTAGTACTTAGTGTTTAGAGTATAGAATATAATTAATTATTTTATAATAATATTAAAGTAGGATTTTTTTGGTTTTAGTTCGTTAAAACACTGAAAGTTTTGTTTTTGTAAAACGAGTTTAATAAGGCTGAAGTATACACTAAAGTATGTAACTAAAGTATACACTAATTATGCTAAATTACACATGCTTGTATGCATTTTGAAACTAATTTGCCGATATCTTTATACCACCTGTGTAGCATAGTGTCGAGGTCGTGTTTACTTCGAGTCACGTGGGGCAGATGACAATACAAAGTTGTAAAACATTGTTGTTATTTGTGTTTGATCAATCAGGCAGAGAGAGGGCGTGTCCTGAAGAGTGGTTTAGCTTTGAGTTCTTAATCATTAAGAGTCTATTTTGTCAGGAAAATACGACCGTCTGATTAGCTGAAAAAGTAGATTGAGTTCTAACAAATGTTAAAATTTGTACACAATTATATTACATTACATTACATTACATTACATAACATTACATTACATTGTACTTTTTAAACGATGAAACTGCATATTCTTGATTTACCTTTGACAACTATGTTAAAATCAAAAACAAAGGGAAATAACAGATAAATAAGTGTATCAAAATTTGACAAGGTGGTTCAGCTGGTGATAAGTTACTGTTAATCCTGATGTTAAGAGGAAGACAACACTCGGAGACAGGCACAGAGGTTGATGTTACCTCATCTGCATTTTGACTCAAGACTTACCATATCTGTTTCTAATCTGGTGGTGGGTTTCAGCCGATCATGACTGCATTTACAAATTGAAGATATGCATTTACACAGAAGTATCTAGTTGACAGCGACCCGTCATCCTATTTGCCACTCATTTAAAGAATTACAGAACCAACTGGCTGAATTATTGTATAATTATTTATTTAGTTTAAAGAACTGAAACTTTGAGGTGATGTTTTGGAGGAAATGAAATAATCTCACTTGTTGGTCGAATATATTAATATATATCAATATACTAATATATTGACCAAATTTGTAATCATTGTATTGATCTCAATGTCGGCGGGTGGTGCCTGACTCTGAGGGTGCTCTACTCTAAGGAAGGGGAGATATTATAACACAGGACAGCAGAACGCTGGTTGATAAGTTGTTGTGCCATTCAGTTCTCAGTGCTGGTGGCGGGTGCTGGTTCTGAGGGTGTGCTATTCAAAGTAAGGGGAGAAGACATGTTACAACACAAGACGGTATAACGTAAATTGGTAGGTTTTTGGGACATTCGGTGCTCAGTGCTGGTGGTTGGTGTCTGACTCTGAGGGTGTTCTACTATAAGAATGGGAATACTTGTTAATTCTCAAGACAGCAGAACGTTAGTAAATTATAAGTCATTAAGACAGTCAGTGCTCAGTGCTGGTGGGTGTAGCCTGACTCTTAGGGTGTGCCACTAAAATAATGGAAAGACTTATTATAACACTAGACAGCAGAACGTTAGTAGATCAGTTGTTGGAGCATTCAGTGCTCAGTGCTCGTGACTGGTGTCTGACTCTGAGGATGTGCTACTATAACAATGGGAAGCAGATTTCATAGCATATGACGGCAGAATGCTGGTTGATAAGTTGTTGAGACATTCTGTGCTCAGTGCTGTTGTTGGTGTCTGACTCTGAGGCTGTGTTACTATAAGGAAGGGAAGAAGTTGTGTTATAACAGTTTGTTGTTATTTGGTCCTGACCACTCTCAAATCGGGATGTGACGAAATTGTTGTTTTCATCTTCGAAATATGAAATTTAAACTAAGAATTGGGAAATGCCTAACAACAGAGGCAACGAATCTATAAAAAGTTCATAAAACTCGCCAGTCTCTGCATGACTGCTGGTGTTTACGTTATGTAACCAGGCGAGAAGAGCACGATCTGCACGTGCATCATGTCTATCTCCAAACCCATCAAGGTCAGGTTTAGCCAGACAGGGCAGTTTTAGACACAGGAATGTGAGACTTTGTATCTTTGTATAGCCTATTGTATAGAGGGGACGTGGATACTTTTATATACATTGTTTACATTGAGACTTTGTATCTTTGTATAGCCTATTGTATAGAGGGGACGTGGATACTTTTATATACATTGTTTACATTGAGACTTTGTATCTTTGTATAGCCTATTGTATAGAGGGGACGTGGATACTTTTATATACATTGTTTACATTGAGACTTTGTATCTTTGTATAGCCTATTGTATAGAGGGGACGTGGATACTTTTATATACATTGTTTACATTGAGACTTTGTATCTTTGTATAGCCTATTGTATAGAGGGGGGCGTGGATACTTTTATATACATTGTTTACATTGAGACTTTGTATCTTTGTATAGCCTATTGTATAGAGGGGGGCGTGGATACTTTTATATACATTGTTTACATTGAGACTTTGTATCTTTGTATAGCCTATTGTATAGAGGGGACGTGGATACTTTTATATACATTGTTTACATTGAGACTTTGTATCTTTGTATAGCCTATTGTATAGAGGGGGGCGTGGATACTTTTATATACATTGTTTACATTGAGACTTTGTATCTTTGTATAGCCTATTGTATAGAGGGGGGCGTGGATACTTTTATATAAATTGTTTACATTGAGACTTTGTATCTTTGTATAGCCTATTGTATAGAGGGGGGCGTGGATACTTTTATATACATTGTTTACATTGAGACTTTGTATCTTTGTATAGCCTATTGTATAGAGGGGACGTGGATACTTTTATATACATTGTTTACATTGAGACTTTGTATCTTTGTATAGCCTATTGTATAGAGGGGGGCGTGGATACTTTTATATACATTGTTTACATTGAGACTTTGTATCTTTGTATAGCCTATTGTATAGAGGGGGGCGTGGATACTTTTATATACATTGTTTACATTGAGACTTTGTATCTTCGTATAGCCTATTGTATAGAGGGGGCGTGGATACTTTTATATACATTGTTTACATTGAGACTTTGTATCTTTGTATAGCCTATTGTACAGAGGGGGGCGTGGATACTTTTATATACATTGTTTACATTGAGACTTTGTATCTTTGTATAGCCTATTGTATAGAGGGGGGCGTGGATACTTTTATATACATTGTTTACATTGAGACTTTGTATCTTTGTATAGCCTATTGTATATAGGGGGCGTGGATACTTTTATATACATTGTTTACATTGAGATCTTGGGTATCCTCAAATTCATGTGGTTTTAGAGATAAATTTTCTGCTGCTTCCGTTAGAAGTAAGAAAGGTGATCAAACATTTTCAAATTCCTCTCAACTATAATCTAATCTTAAAAATCTCGTGAAATGCATTTTTCTCAAGAATGAAAGATGAGTATCTCTACGTATATTGTATATCGGAATACATTGAGCATAAAATCGAGACAATATACACTTGCAATTGATTATTAAGACGATTTTAATTTACCCATTTTAACAATACCGCGAATTCTGCCGGGGAAACGTTTTGAGAAGAATCATTGAGGCGTGACTGATTAACAACAGACGACGGGTCGTCTCTGACCAGCGGACCGACATGATCCGTGCAGCCTCCTTAATTAATTATAATGATGTGAAGAAAATTGAAAATCTCTGCACTTTTAAAAATGACTTTAAAGACCTTCTTGTTTAACAAATTTTACAATACATCCTAGACTTTTTTTTACTCATACCAAGCCTGTAAATACCAGTGGACGTTTTGTTAGGGCTATGAGCATTCATTAAGTGAATGGAGTTTAGCGCATTAGAAATGCACTTATTATTAGTATTATGATTATCACTGCTGCTAGATGAATTTATTGAGTGTGTTAAATCGCCAAAAACACATGTTTATGCAATTATTATGTAATTGTCATCTGCGGAATTACTAAGTTAGATATCTAAACATTCGAAATATGAAATATTTAAAGGGGCAGTAGCACATTTTTTCGCTCAAATAAGTTGATGAAATGTATTTGAAAAATAATTTCACCAATAGTAAAACATCCTTATCTCTTCGGAAAATAAAGTTTAAAATGAGTGTACATGTTTCGGTAAAGCCATGGGAATCGTTTTTGTAATACAAAATAATAAATTGTGTTCACAATAAAATGGCCGCCATGCAATTTTTGCTTTATACGCAACATAGTTTTTACCACTACAGATAATTGGTTTGTGTAATAAGATGTTTTACCCTCTAAAGTTAGTTTAAATGACATAAACTATCACTATAAATGGGAAATTTGATAAATAAATTTTGCAAAAAACGTGCTACTGCCCCTTTAAGTTGTTTGATTGAAGTTTTGTTAGTGAAATTAACAATCAAAATGTTGCGAAATTACGTTGAATTACGACTATCGCCGAAAATGAGGTTACTCCAGTGACGACACAGAAGTCATCCCTTCAGGGGCTACACCCCCGCAGACTTTCATTCTGGTCGCCTGGGCTAAATTAGGCAGTTTTTAAAAAAGCCGCATTTAAGTAATTTATTGACCGATTTCAGAAATTTAAAATCGAACAATTGTCAAATTGACATCCCATTTTAATAAATCCGATTTTGACCATATGTCATTTCATCTATCCTTTAAGTTATAACAGATTACATGATTGATGAACATGGTCCTACATAAAACCACCACGAGCTGCTGCAGAGTAAATCCATTGCTGATATACAGTTTCAGTAGCTAATATTCACCTTTTGATTTCCCTGTGTGTCATCAGTTGAGTCAAGTCGCTCCTAGATTTGTTAGACCTAAAGAGTAACAGTGAATTCAGTTTCTGATCCGTTCTTAAAGGGGCAATAGACTGTTCTAGAGATTGATGGGCTGACGAGGGGATAACTAAAAAACGTGTCCTCTATGAAATACTGATTGACAAAAGTTAATAAATCCTACGTTTTTTTACCAGCAAAAGTTGTCTGATATAAAGGAGAAAAATGGGTCAGTAAACGTAATCATGGGAGAATCAAAACATAGAGGAAACATTAATTCAGATGACTTAGCATTTCTGTTAGATATTTGCATTTTACAAAGTTTTCTGTTTTGGTCTTAAGAATGTGTGCCGTAATACTGGGAAAAGCAAGTGAATATTGGTTGTCAAGTCAAACTTTAGTATCCGCCTTGCAGTCAAAAGTCACTAGCAACAACACTTTGAACCTTCAAAACCAGAAATTGTGAAAAAGACAATTTCAATCAAAGTGGCCTTCTGACGAAATATTGTCGTGAATTTCCTACCAGATCTAACTGCGATGTGCACTGCTATGCGCAGTAGACGTTTTTTTATGCGTAGGGTATGTTCTTAAATATAAAGAAGTAAAATCCACATTTAATATTACCTAAATTGATAATCTTTGAAAATAATAGTTTTATTTCATCATGAAATGAATTGCAAGCTGCAAAGTGCCAAATAAATGTTTTCGATTTACCTTATTCCAGGACTAAGCACTTTGTGTAGACACAAGCACCATGAATCGTATAGTCCCCTCCTGACTCTCGACCAAGTATGATTCAGGTGAACAATCAGACACCGAATCAATCACAATGAAGTCTATGTTTCCACCTGACTCTCGACCAGGTATGTTTCAGGTGCACACTCAGACACCGAGACAAGCACAATGATGTCTATATTCCCATCTGACTCTCGACAAGGTGTGATTCAGTTGAACAATCAGACACCGAGACAAGCACAATGAAGTCTATGTTCCCACCTGACTCTCGACCAGGTATGATTCAGGTAACACGGGTTGCAATCAGATACTAAGTACTGCACAATGCGTCCTCGGTCAATGCTTATAAGAGTACAAAGTATGTCGTGTCTTCATATTACATATAGGTAAGTTGCATATATTGATATCAACAGCATACCCATGTTTGGTGGTCAGTAAGCTTATCATGGGTTAATTTTAGCTCAGGATGTTGAGATGGTTGATGTTTGGTGGTCAGTAATGTTAGCATGGGTTTATCATACAATGGGTGGTGTTCTCGGCAGGATAAAGGCAACGGATATTTTCGGTATCCGTTTGGGTCATATACGGATCAAGATGCAAATAACAGAGGTCAAGTCATGGAACATCTTTTGAAAATGACTTCACAAGCATTAACAGTTCGAACGTCTCTTGTAATAGCGTAATATCTTCATGTAAATATACATACTTCATTTCATATAGTTCTACATTAATTTGAGAAATTACAAAACAAACATATTGCAATGCAAGATGGCGGCGTTTGTTGTTGTTTCAGTCGGCCGGGACGCTAGCAGATTTCGCGGCCGATTAAAGAAAATAAACAAGCGATGTCGACATTATAAATAGGTAAAACAATCCTTGCAAGCGATTCCAATCGATAAAGCATAATAAGAATATGTGTGCGACATGCGAAATAACCGCAACATAGCAAAAACGATGCATACAATACTGTACGCGCAAATCCCCCTGTTTTAACCATAGTCGCTCTCTACCTGCCATCTGCACTGAACCATAATGTGACTTTTGTAAAGGGGATTTTAGAATAATTCGCTGCCTAACATTCAGTTTAGCTCTCCGTGTGATGTGGGAGTCGCCATTTGCAACCGGGTGGAAGGGAAGCTACTCTCGCCCCTTCAAGACTCTCCTACACTCATAATTACACGAAAGCAATAGGACGCGAGTTCGAATTCGCTGCCTTCACGTTAAATATTTTTCATTTGAAAAACGTATTTTAAAACGTATTAAAACATTGAAAATTAAGATCATGCCAAAAATAACAATTATTTTCACTGAAAGCATAATTTAAGAGGCGTTATTTTGTGTCATTTTACTGTGAGAATAGCACGCAGTTCACTTGCATATATCAATACGCGTAGTTACAGTAAAGTTCAACTTTGAAATTAATGTTGTCATTCTGTTTTGTGCAAAATGAATGAAGAATGACATTGTATGATAAAGAAGTTATCATGCTCGTGTGTTTTGGGATGGTAAAAATCCTGCATTAGGAATAAACACAATGTATTTAGCTCGCCAAGGCTCGCCAAATGCAATCTTTATTGCTAATGCAGAATATTGACCATCCCAAAACACACTGTCATGATAACCTCTATTTATGACAGCTCAGGAAGTTGAAATGCTGTATGTTTGGTGGTCAATACGGTTAGCACGGCTTTATGAAAGCTCAGGATGTTGAGATGTTGGATGCGAGGTGGTCAGTAAGGTTATCATGGGTTTATGAAAGCTCAGGATGTTGAGATGTTGGATGCGTGGTGGTCAGTTAGGTTATCATGGGTTTATGAAAGCTCAGGATGTTGAGATGTTGGATGTTTTATGGTCAGTAATGTTATCACGGGTTTATGAAAGCTCAGGATGTTGAGATGTTTGATGCAATGTGTTCAGGAATGTTATCACTGGTTTATGAAAGCTCAGGATGTTGAGATGTTGGATGTTTGGTGTCAGTAATGTTAGCACGGGTTTATGAAAGCTCAGGATGTTGAGATGTTGGATGTTTGGTGGTCACTACTGCTATCATGGGTTTATGAAAGCTCAGGATGTTGAGATGTTTGATGCGTGGTGTTCAGTAATGTTAACACGGGTTTATGAAAGCTCAGGATGTTGGGACGTGGGATGTTTAGTGGTCAGTAATGTTATCATGGGTTTATGAAAGCTCAGGATGATGAGATGTTGAATGTTCATTCATATCTTCTATCTCCCTCGCCAAGTCATTAGTTTAATATGTTGTGTATTGCTTAAGGCATTGTTTTACAAACACTCAATATCTAGTTTTACCACGGCTTGTTTCTTCCATATATACCTGCAACTTAAAATAGTTTTAGGTAGTTTTCTCATTGCTTTATGAAAGCTCGAGCTACTGATGTTGAACAACTTTTAAATATCAATTCCTTAATCGTATGTTGATTCGTCACCGATAAAATAACCTGTAACAATCAATGTTGAACTCCATATAACAGAATAGTTTGGCTATGACTGTGTAAAATGTACTTGGTAACGATTATAATTTCACTGGTTTGAGTTATAGTGGTATCGATGGTTATAGTAAATATTAATATTTATTAGTTGAATGAAATTGCTGAATTATCTAAAATTTCTACGTAATAGCGATCGAGCCCCTTCTTAATCAGTAATATTTCTCTTCATGGTTTCTAACTGACTTAGAACTCCACCTACTTTTGATTGATAGGTTCAATGACGTCACTGTTTACTTGATTTCCTACGTAATCGTTTGATATGACGCGATTTCACTAAGCTGCATGCACATGTTTTTATGAACTCTCACTTTTCGAAAAACTTATTTGATTGTAACATTTGTTATCGTAAAACTAGAGATAATCCTTCGTCTGTCTTTCAGGTGAGCTCATTTTCCTCTGAGCATTGTATTCGGAAATATGTCTAAATCAAATTGTTGAATGTGCAAGTTATTCAAATTAACATTGTTGTTTCATAATTTCATGTAAATGATACTAAATATATATTTAGTTATTAGTACTTAGTGTTTAGAGTATAGAATATAATTAATTATTTTATAATAATATTAAAGTAGGATTTTTTTGGTTTTAGTTCGTTAAAACACTGAAAGTTTTGTTTTTGTAAAACGAGTTTAATAAGGCTGAAGTATACACTAAAGTATGTAACTAAAGTATACACTAATTATGCTAAATTACACATGCTTGTATGCATTTTGAAACTAATTTGCCGATATCTTTATACCGCCTGTGTAGCATAGTGTCGAGGTCGTGTTTACTTCGAGTCACGTGGGGCAGATGACAATACAAAGTTGTAAAACATTGTTGTTATTTGTGTTTGATCAATCAGGCAGAGAGAGGGCGTGTCCTGAAGAGTGGTTTAGCTTTGAGTTCTTAATCATTAAGAGTCTATTTTGTCAGGAAAATACGACCGTCTGATTAGCTGAAAAAGTAGATTGAGTTCTAACAAATGTTAAAATCTGTACACAATTATATTACATTACATTACATTACATTACATTACATTACATTATACTTTTTAAACGATGAAACTGCATATTCTTGATTTACCTTTGACAACTATGTTCAAATCAAAAACAAAGGGAAATAACAGATAAATAACTGTATCAAAGTTTGACAAGGTGGTTCAGCTGGTGATAAGTTACTGTTAATCCTGATGTTAAGAGGAAGACAACACTCGGAGACAGGCACAGAGGTTGATGTTACCTCATCTGCATTTTGACTCAAGACTTACCATATCTGTTTCTAATCTGGTGGTGGGTTTCAGCCGATCATGACTGCATTTACAAATTGAAGATATGCATTTACACAGAAGTATCTAGTTGACAGCGACCCGTCATCCTATTTGCCACTCATTTAAAGAATTACAGAACCAACTGGCTGAATTATTGTATAATTATTTATTTAGTTTAAAGAACTGTAACTTTGAGGTGATGTTTTGGAGGAAATGAAATAATCTCACTTGTTGGTCGAATATATTAATATATATCAATATACTAATATATTGACCAAAATTGTAATCATTGTATTGATCTCAATGTCGGCGGGTGGTGCCTGACTCTGAGGGTGTTCTACTCTAAGGAAGGGGAGATATTATAACACAGGACAGCAGAACGCTGGTTGATAAGTTGTTGTGACATTCAGTTCTCAGTGCTGGTGGCGGGTGCTGGCTCTGAGGGTGAGCTATTCAAAGTAAGGGGAGAAGACATGTTACAACACAAGACGGTATAACGTAAATTGGTAGGTTTTTGGGACATTCGGTGCTCAGTGCTGGTGGTTGGTGTCTGACTCTGAGGGTGTTCTACTATAAGAATGGGAATACTTGTTAATTCTCAAGACAGCAGAACGTTAGTAAATTATAAGTCATTAAGACAGTCAGTGCTCAGTGCTGGTGGGTGTAGCCTGACTCTTAGGGTGTGCCACTAAAATAATGGAAAGACTTATTATAACACTAGACAGCAGAACGTTAGTAGATCAGTTGTTGGAGCATTCAGTGCTCAGTGCTGGTGACTGGTGTCTGACTCTGAGGATGTGCTACTATAACAATGGGAAGCAGATTTCATAGCATATGACGGCAGAATGCTGGTTGATAAGTTGTTGAGACATTCTGTGCGAAGTGCTGTTGTTGGTGTCTGACTCTGAGGGTGTGCTACTCTAAGTAAGGGAAGAAGTTGTGTTATAACAGTTTGTTGTTATTTGGTCCTGACCACTCTCAAATCGGGATGTGACGAAATTGTTGTTTTCATCTTCGAAATATGAAATTTAAACTAAGAATTGGGAAATGCCTAACAACAGAGGCAACGAATCTATAAAAAGTTCATAAAACTCGCCAGTCTCTGCATGACGGCTGGTGTTTATGTTATGTAACCAGGCGAGAAGAGCACGATCTGCACGTGCATCATGTCTATCTCCAAACCCATCAAGGTCAGGTTTAGCCAGACAGGGCAGTTTTAGACACAGGAATTTGATACTTTGTATCTTTGTATAGCCTATTGTATAGAGGGGGGCGTGGATACTTTTATATACATTGTTTACATTGAGATCTTGGGTATCCTCAAATTCATGTGGTTTTAGAGATAAATTTTCTGCTGCTTCCGTTAGAAGTAAGAAAGGAGTTGGAAAACAATTTATAAAATAAATGTTGACCTTGTGTTACCTTTTTATCTTTAGCTATTACTTATTCAACACACAAATTCAAAATGTATATGTACTGTTGTATATTAGATAAAAAAAAATGCATTAATGGAGTTTTTAGTATAAATGTATTTTAGAGAGAGAGTCCAGGAACGTGTCTGTTTGTTCGTCATCCAGTTTGTCCGTCCGACGGTGTACATGTCTGTCCATAACTTAAGTTCCCATTATGAAATTCGTTGTTAATAGTGGAGTTGAAGTATTATTTTGAATTTGCTTTGTATTCATAACATTATATAGTATGCATTGCGCATTTAATTATTAGGGAATGACTATACGATACGAAATTTGAATGTTTTCCCATCAAACGAGCTATAAATGGTCACAATGGGATCATTATTTCATAAGGTATGCGACAAAGACAGTCCGTAATCACTACCTCGTGAAAACTAAGCCAATTTCCCATCTCACGAAAATAATCGAAAACTCACATTTTAAAATCGTTTATTAATTCCAGCAATGACGACAGCAGAGTGAAAATACAGAAATAAAAACATATTACAACACCTACATATCATTTCTCCGACTCTACTACGGCATTTTGTCTCAAATCATCGCCAATGCAGTGCACATATCACATTAATCGCTGTTTCTAAGCGATACACGCCCCTGTGTTTGATAGGTAATAATTTGCAGTGGAAATACTTCCTTATGCATGGCATAACTCGTGCCAGTATCAATCATTGTGTAATGTTAGACTTGCAGCAGCATTCCTTCCACTTTTCTGTGCTAACATAGCGGAGTGCTACACCTGAAATGCAAAATAGTCTCTGATGTCCCTGCATGGAGACATTAAGACAATTTGGCAAACCTTATACAAGCAAGTGATGTAGACTGGGGAGAGTTATGCATTATGGAGGGATGTTGTGGAATATATGACATTTGAAAAGTGTATATTCATCAGGAATGTGTACTATTGCAGGTAGTGAGATCACACACATCATATATATATATATATATATATATATATATATATATATATATATATATATATATATACACCCACACTTTTACAGTAAATGCATTGCTCATCTGTGTCCATGTTATTTTGTTCAAGTCATTACATATACTCAACTATTATTTAAGCACCACTTCACTTCATATTTATCCAACACAGTATCACAGTATGGTTCACTAGTTTCAGCTAATGTCCGCAAGTTTCACTGTAATACATAGCCACAATGGTGTTGCATAATTTGCCCCAGCGATAATATTAAATGTAGATGTTTATCTCAAAATGAGGCTAGTAAGGAACAGGCCACACCTTGAGCTACTTTCATTTCTATCATGTGAAAATCACTCCCGGGAAGCCGGTTACTGCAGAAATGAGCTTAAACGGAGCCCTGATACTATTTTTAGTAACTGTTACATCTCAGTCGGAGGAAAAACACGGACACGGGTAACTTATCAGGCATGCGAACATGGATGTGAGTACAATCTATCATTGTAACTTACTGGCATCATTACACTCATAATAATGAATATGTACATTGCCATTTCAAACAGATCATATTCAGCGATTCTGAAATATTAGCAGGTTTTGTGGAGATGAAATGGAATAAAGTTCATTTTCTTGATTCATGTATCGTTTTATGTCTCAATAGTGACACACATTTCGATGAAAATATGTTTTCATATGATGTTATAGTCAAATCGTATGCAAACATTTGTTTTATATGAAAAATTCATATTAAAAGAATTTTCAGATGTTACAAACTTTAATGAGGAGTGTTACGAAGAAAAACGGAGCCATATCTTTACTGTTACGAACTTAAAAGGAGCAAATATTTTGCTAAACTGCTTATCCTTGCTTTTCAGGGCCGCTGTAAATGTTATTAGAGTACGTCTGGGTAATTCCGCTCGGTTGCTAAAATTCTGCCTTTACAAGCCTTGAGTGTTTTGTTTTCTTGTAAAATTAACTCGTTGCAAAACGTGGTTATAATACGATGTCATTTATGAAACCCAGTTAAATGTATTGAGTAATTTTGGTTTTACAAATTCATGAAACAAATTTTAATTTTTCCCGCGCTCTCCGTGTCCCGATTCCTTAGGAGAATAACGGTTCAAGACGACCGTTGTGCATCTTAAACGAATAAAGTCACAGCCACCGGGACATTACTACAATTACAAATGGGTAACAAAATACTTGAATTGAGCTTTTCTATTGTGTGTTTCATACAGAATTCATAAGAAATTCAAGAAAAATACATCGTTCACAGGGAGCGGAATTAGCCTCCATTATTTATGCAGCATAAATCTAAGAGTTTAATTCCGCTCACCTTATGAAATAAGGTCATTCTTTCAATGTAAAAAATGTATTTCCAAAGAGCAAAATAAAAATTATTATTTATCTTACATTCAATTAAATTTTAATTATTTTATACACATCAAAAGGGGGTTCAATTGATTATTTTATTAAAATAACCCATTGCCATTTATATCACATGAAATGAGAACTCAATAACTATAAATCTATTGGATTGACAAACATTAACATGCATTGACAATGTGGCAAATCATATTTCAGAGTGATATTCAATTTTGGTGAAGTTAAAGAAAGGTCTGTAAGTAATTTCTAGTTGTAAGCCGCAGCTTTGGTTTGCGAGAAAAGAAAAAAGAATACTGATGTACACCATTAGAATGATACTGAAATATGCATTGACCTGCAACTTCTTTTGTTTATTTACAAAATTATATAATGATAATAGGGTTTCAAATGACAGTATTTGTTCCCAAAATGACACGAATTTGTGGGAATGGATACAATTGTGATATAGATGAAGTATAAATTATATCAAATGGAAAAGTTGACAAAGTACCTATACTGGAGAATAGCAATATTTGCAACATTGTTACAATTGGGTTTTTAAAGAAGTATCGTCACATCTCGATTCCATACGTCTGCACATGCTCGTATTCAAAAGAATAGTTATTTACGGTTGAATTTCTAAATATACTGCACTGAAAATACAAATAAACAATATCTGATATAAGTCATAGTCTAAAAACGTCATGTTGTTGAGTGAGCGGAATTACCCACATGGGTGAGTGGAATTAGCCTGTACCGAGCGGAATTAGCCTTCGTACTTACTACACCGTTCCCGTTCTTTTACTGTTTAATATAATGGACAAATTTCAGTAAAACAGGTGTATAAGTGAAGTTCAATTGTATATTTTGATAGTTGAAGTAAAACAAACTATCTCTGTTCAAATGTAATACGTCTACATGGTATCGCGTCCAAAGGTGAGCGGAATTACCCAGACGTACTCTATACGTTCAATACAGCAAGCGTCAATTGCTTACACACCTTTTGCTCATTTGATGTCAATTGTGTAACATATAATTCACCTTATCAGTGTTTTGTTTGGTAAAGAATAAACAAAAACACAAAATTAAAATTTAAGGTATAACGAGGGAAGTTTTGGATTCACATATGTCAAACGTTATAAATGGTGTTATTTTATCTGGTAGTAAGACAAGTTTTGATGAATACAATGTGAAGTTCAATCGGTAACTGACAATATCAATCTTGAATTCCTTATCTTATTCATGATCTAAAAATACTTGTCAATGTCAAACAGAAACAGAGAATGGATGTTTTAGTATTTGGAATTTGTTGATGAATATTTGAATTCAAAAGAGACAAAATGTAATGAAAAATATTTATTGTGCAAAATTTAAAAGAAATGACCAAAACCTTTTGATTGCAGTAGTAAGGGTTTCGTTAATACTTTTCAATGTCGGTAATGTCTGACATGAACTCTATCTGTTTGTTGCAGACACTCAATAGTTTGAAAACTGCACACCAGCTTACACGGCTAGCTGCAAAAGAGGTTGTTGTTGTTATGCTGTCAGACCTGGACAGAATAGCCAGAAGTGAGGTTCCACATGCAATACCTGTTTGCTACGGGCTTTCCGGATATAGCCTTCCAGTTGATGTGATCAGAAATGTGATGAAAGATGTATTAGTGAAATGCTATCAAACTTCAACTTCAGCTACATCATGTTCTTCTGACATTGTAGTTTGCCGGCCTTCGCCTGTAATATCATGAACACTTCCTTCCATGGCCGAAATTTCAAGTAATTCCATCTGAAAACGTACCAATAACTTATTGTTATTGTCATAAATGAAAACTAAAGCGAGATTAACGAATATTTTCCTCCGTTTTTTTAGCGTAACACCCTCCGTTAAATTTTGTAACATTCAGAAATTTCCTCCGACTAAATGCGTAACAACTTGTAAATTTCGGTACACTGATATTTTGGTAAAATAGCTTGAAAAATGAAATCAATGACTTGGAAAAGTTATGTTGGTATTTGAACGATAATTTAATAAGAATTTTGTAATACGGGCTGGCTTCCTGCAACCGAAATGAAACAAAAACCGAAACATTGGCTCAAATTTGTAAACAAATCACAAAATCCTTATTAATACAAACTGACAAAGGACGAACTACTTGTCTAACGTATTCTTATATCTATATTCGACCTTTATCAAACACTATTTATACATTTATAAACGCAATGTCAGAGAAAAAAAGCTACCTCTCGGTCTGGCACGTGTTTTTCCTCCGACTGAGATGTAACAGTTACTAAAAATAGTATCAGGGCTCCGTTTAAGCTCATTTCTGCAGTAACCGGCTTCCCGGGAGTGAAAATCTGATGGACAGATTCATTTACATTCACTTCTACGAGGGTGAATCATTTCTTACCACATAACCTCTGTCACAAGTGGAGCTCTTTACCGGTTAGGAATATCGAATTTTGATTGGTTGATCAAAATCTTATAGGAATACACATGAGCAATGGAAAGATACAGTAACAGTTCTAGTGTCTGTTCTGTTTGACATTACATCCGGGAAAGTGACATTTTCATTCTCTCTGATTAATGAACACTACAATTCGTTTATAGTTTGGATAGATTGCGAATAAGAACACGCTGATGTTGCTTAGTTATTAACATCCTAACAGGACCCAATCTAGATGGTCATTTCCCTAGATGTAATGTCGACTATAAACAAGTGTATGCAAAGATAAATTTGAATTGTAGATGGATTCTTAAACTTAAGGGATTTGACAACTTTCCGAAATCGCTGTATAAACAGAACATTAAAACTAAAACAAACAATCTCGCCCATGCATATGAATCATTCTAGAAGTTGGTGTTATAGAGAAGAAAATGATATTTATGCATGATCAACTTCTTTATTCAACTTCTGCTTGATAAGTTATGTCAATATATTGTCAAGATACAGTATGTCAAGATGTTTGATCATGGTACAATGATCTTTACTGAAACTTTGCCATTTCTAAATAAAAAAGTTGATCATTCATAAATATCCTTGATCTGTCTTTACATATGGCGCTAGTAGGTTAACCACATTTTGCTTCTTTACTGTGGGGTGGTTCATTCATATTTTACCCAAAGTAAATATCACGCTTGATATTGTAACACTTGTTGTATACTTAGGACATTTATGAGACAAATAGACCTCGGACAAACCTCGGACATATATGAGACAAATAGACCTCGGACAAACCTCGGACGTACATGAGACAAATATAACTCGTACAATATTTCATATAATGACTTGTTGAGTGACATTACTGAGACAGAGGTCATCGTCTTAGGGGAATATTCGTGCACGTATATATATATATATATAGACATCTGAGGCGTTAAGCCGAAGTATTTTAAGTTTCACTAGAGCGAGAATTTTAAAAACAATTAGGTCGAAGTCGTTTTATTATTCATTTACACACTATCATGATCGATTCATATAAATGTGTACAATAAACTTGTGGACAGACAGGGTTGAAAAGATCTGAACATTATCTGAGATAGTTATCTCGTAGTGGACAAGTCAGAGCTATATGACCACAACTGAGCTGTTTCTACATTCATAATCAATCTTAGACTAACTTCCAGTTTCCACGTGTACAGGAAGACAAAATGAACATGACAGTTGAGGGTGCAATTCCATACAACAACACCGCAACAGTAATGTTTTAAGGATGATATACAGAGAATAGAATTGTATCAATGTTATAAGAATGATATACAAGGAATATTATGTTGTAAGTTTTCTTCCTGTAAGACGACTGTTACAGTTGATGGTACACTCTAAATTATCATCTCGCCACAAACAATAACATTTCATATTGCAATACAATCTGCACAGAACCAGATGCTTGCATATTTATATATCATAAAATATTTGATAAATAGGAACATTTTCCACAATACAAGTAGTGGATATATTAATATTATTATTAATACCTTGGTCCTATTTATATGATTCTAGAAGGCCGATATAACATATATACTCCGTTATACTGCCGAGGGCTTAGAGGCAGATGTTGACAAACCTCGGTAACCATAAGTCCCTCAAGCAGTTCTTCAATGTGGGCAGGGTATCAACATTTAATATTATTAAACCATAACATAACCAATCAGGATAGCCGCGCCCATCGCTGCTAAACTATGCTATGCAATATACAGGTCTCAGTGAATTAGTTAATAAATTGTTGGGATATTCAGTGCTCAGTGCTTGCGGGTGGTGTCTGACTCTGAGGGTGTGCTACTTTAAGAAAGGGAAGTAAACAACGTGTTTTAACACGGAACACGGGAACGTTATTTGATAAGTTATCGAGACGTTCAGTGCTCAGTGCTGGCGGGTGGTACCTGACTCTGAGGATGTGTTATTCAAAGGAGGTGTTATAACACCCGACAGCAGAATGTAAGTTATTAAGTTGTTGGGATACTTGGTGCTCAGTGTTGGTGGTTGGTGCCTGACTCTGAGGGTGTGGTACTCAAAGGAGGGGAAGAAGGCGTGTAATAACACCCGATAGCAGAATGTAAGTTATTAAGTTGTTGGGATACTTGCGATCGGTGCTCAGTACTGGCGGCCGCGGGTGGTGTCGGACTCTGAGGGTGTGCTATTTAAAGGAGGTGAGGAAGACATGTTGTATCACGCAAAAGCAGAACGTGAGTTATTAAGTTGTTGGGATACTCGGTGCTCAATGCTGGCAGATTGCCTCTGAGGGTGTGCTATTCAAAGGAAGAGAAGAAGATGAGTTATAACACAGGATTTGAAATTACAAACGTGACTAGAGAAATATCATTATACATTGCTAAAGGAAGGATAACTCCATTCTGACTTAAAAAAACAACATTTGTGCTGATTTATGTGCTGAATACTTTCACTCAGCTTGCATATTCATCTCAAAATAATGTATTAATTACTTGCTTCAAATGTAAATCCAGCAACAGCCTTTTACATGTGCAGAAACCCTGTTACATGCATAGTAGGAATATGACCAATTAAACAATGCCATATTGTCTCTACATCGCACCGACCTGCAAGAAACGGTAATAATCGGCAACAGCCAGTAGGCTTATTTCGCGGCACAAGTTATAACTTTGGCATAATATTATTTTACTCCAGAAACACACAGCATGGATGTCCTTGTAACACTCTTGAACAAAGTAAATGATTAGAAATATTTCCATTAACCTAGACTGGATTGTCGGATCATCTGACATCTAGCTCTGAGTCTTTACATGGCATTTCAATATAAAGCTCTTGGTTTATGATATAGGCCATATTTCAACAGCCATCCGTCATTTCACTTTTGAGAGTTTCGACTTCTTCCCAAGAACTACTGCATCCACAAAGCTGATATTTGATGAGCATGCACCTTGCATCTAGGGGCTAGGGGCATCAAGGTTTATACATTATTGTCTTGATCCACCCATAAATATAGACTTTTCAATAAATTAGTCTTGTTCAAATAGTTAAGGACGAACAATAGTGCAATGTCTGATGAGCTACTTAACCAATGGGTATATATTTTTTTCTATTTTGAAAACATCACATATGTACTCGTATATGTAGTTCAAGTGCCCACATTATAAAATTACTAAGCATGTACATTATTATATGTATGCATACGATTTGTTTTTACTTCTTACGGCAAATGAATAATAGGTCCGTACTTCCCGTGTACAGGTACCCATTTAAACAGTTTAGTGAACTGAGTGCAATGTGGATGATGTGTCTTACCCATGAACACAACACAGTTTGAGTCCATTGTTAAAAAATAATGGTTTCTCAGCCGGGACTCGAACCCAACGTTAGGGGAGAGGTCAGCAGGCCTACGACTACACCACTATTGAATATTGTATGATATCAAAACATCAATATAAAATGATATATGCACATTTGTTTATATTTTGTTATGATAAAAAGTCTTGACATTGATTAAAATATTTGTTCTCAGATCGAATCCTGATTACATTTGGTCAATTTCACGTTATAAAACTTGCCGCTCTCAGAAAGACGGCTGATGTTAACGTTATGTAACCAGAAGAGAAGAGCACGATTTGCACGTGAATCATGTCTATTTCCAAACCTATCAATGTCAGGTTTAGCGAGACAGGGCTGTTTTAGAGAGAAATTTGCTTTAGCGTTTGAACTTAGAAATGAGTTAGAAAGCAATATAGATAATAATTGACCTTGTTTTATTTTCAAAACTAAAAAGTATTTATCTTTTATGTATTCAACATATCCAAAAGGTATCTGTTTGTGTATTAAATAAAAAATAAATAAAATTTATAGTTATTAATAGTATAAATGTATTTGAAATAAGGAGAGAGTTCAGAAATGTGTCTGTCTGTTCGTCCTTTAGTTTGTCCGTCCGACTGTGTACATATCTGTCCATAGCTTTGAGTGATGTGTTGGAGTCAGCGAAAGTTCTCATAATGAAATGCTTTGTAAATAGTGGAGTTTAAGCATCACGTTGAATTTGTTTTGTATTCATACAATTATATAGAGTGCACTACGCACTTAATTGATAGGAAATCATGGTGCCTGACTCTGAGGGCGTACCGCTATAAAGAAGGGAATAAGATGTGTTTTACACACAACATCAGAACGTTGGATCATAAGTTAAATTGTTGAGAAATTCAGTGCTCAGTACCGGGGGTGGTGTCTGACTCTGAGGGTGTTCTACTATAAGAATGGAAAGAAGACGTGTTATAATACACGACATCGGGACGTTAGTTGATACGTCGTTGAGACATTCAGTGCTCAGTGCCGGAGGTGGTGTCTGACTATGAGGGTGTTCTACTATAAGAATGGGAAGAAGACGTGTTATAATACACGACATCGGGACGTTAGTTGATACGTCGTTGAGACATTCAGTGCTCAGTGCTGGTTGCGGTTGCCTGGTTCTGAGGGTGTGCTATTCAAAGTAAGGGAAGAAGATATGTTACAACACAGGACGGCAGAACGTAAGTTGATAAGTTATTGGGACATTCGGTGCACTCAGTGCTGATTGCTGGTGCCTGCATTAGGGTACAACTGACCAGATTAATACAATAAGATAACCAGCATATGCAACATCTAAAAACGCTTTATCTAAACTCATTGCACTGCTGTTTGTGTACTGATCACAGAGCGACACCTACAACAGACAGTGAATGGAGGTTTAAATCTGTCGCAAAATATAAACACTCAGAATATTTCAACATATTAAACCATAATTCTAACTTTTCCAAAGGCATTTTATAATCCTTATTAAACGAACAATTTAACAATACCAAGTCACCGACAGGACTATTTGAAAGACATATATAGATATTGGCAATGTTTTATTAATACAATGAATTGAAGTCTTGACATTTGTTACTGCTTGAATCATCCGCCGTCGTTGATATGTTCAAAACGTAGTCATAAATATCTGTTACAAAATTATGTCAACATGTATGATTTTCCAGGAAGATAGTAAGTTTTGTTGACTGACAAAAAGACAACAATGACAGGTCCAGTGTTGTTATAGTAAGACAACATGAAGCTTTATCCGTCACCCTATGTTTTAGTCGAAACAAAACTCATGGGTAATTATTAAATTAACTATCAAACAGACATTTATTTTGACTTAATGAAAGTGAAAAAAGGAGCAATGAACTTTTATGAAACAGGTTTACAAGTTATATGTGATAACCATGTGTTATTTTGCGGTAATAATTTATTGGTATCATAAACAAAAGTCTAAACCAAAGCTACAAACTGTCAACATATCCTGTTGCATGTCTCCTATTGTCGCGTGCAGCAATGTGGAATGACCTCCTATGGTTTTGCAAACATAAACAATAACGTCATTTGTCATGATTATTCAATCCATTTTACATAAAGTAGATAATCAAAAATGTTGATATATCAGCAAACATTCAATTTTAATTCATTTTGTGATATCATAAAATGACTCGAGAGAAATTGTCGAGAGATTATTCATTCCTTCGATAGTTGATTACTGGGATGTTGAATGCAGTGGATATTTTTTCCCTACCATATGTCTATAGTTATGTTCGTCAATATTATTTAGTATATAAATGAAACCTACATGTAAGGTCAAATAGAAATTTAACTGACATTTGGTCAATTGACAAACGTAGCGCCAACGCTAATGTTTAGTGTAGCACGAGGACCATACGCAACCCGATTATGTATATGCAATGTTGGTACTTGCAGTTGATTATCAACTTCTCCACTTTTGAATGTTGAAAACCGGGTAGAGTGGACTGGTGAATTATTTCAGTTACAAGTCCTGCTTTCGACGTCTGACTTGGATTTTTGGGAGCTTTCTACACTGCTAATTTGTCATTTTGGTTGTTATAAATAAGATTCCAAAATTACGTTTGACTGATTCGCGCGCGTAAATCGCGATGCAGTGTCCGGTTTTCGATCAGAAATCACTACTTTTACCTTCATATCGTCAATATACTGAGTCGACTATCATTCAAATTGTAGTTTCTGGTAACAGTGGGTAATTCTCGATAAAGTAACACCATATATAACGTTTGAAATATGTGAATATGTTGAAAACCAAAGGGGTTATTATCTTGGTCTGTCCGTCGGTCCCAAAAACAGTATCTGTGTTCTGAAATCAACTTCTCCCACAGTGTTTGACCCATCTTTCTGAAACTTTACACATGCTTTGGATATACATCGGTGATACGCATGTGCGTTTTTGACATGTGCTTTTTGTCATCGACCGGATTGATATTTTCAGAGTTATGGCCCTTGACTTAATTCGTCAGCATTTGAATGGTTTGTGTTTCCAATGTAATACACATGATTATAACATTTGACCTTGACCTTGATGTAGGATCCATTTTGTGAGAAACTTAACCATGGCCATAATGTGTGATTGGTTGGTGATATGCCTTCCTTATTTGAAATGCTTATATATTTTTGACAGCTCATTAAATTACCCTTAAATTTAAATTGCTTATTTGGAGCATAAAGAACCCGGGGCTAGAGCACTCATGTTTTTATATTCTATCAATGTTTAATAAGAGCCGGGCATCCAATATGGGCCACACGTCTAGGAGTCTGATTTATATTGCATCAATGATAAATCCCTCTCTATCGCGGTGTCTGTGACTGTCTAACCCAGTGTATGTCTTGCCTGGTGTCTGTCAGTGCTTTCTGGCCCCGGTTGCCTGTCTGGTCTGGTGTTTGTCTGTGCTGTCCGGTTCGAAGTCTGTTTTACCGGGTGTCAGACTCTGTTATCTGTCCTTTTCTGTGTTTATTAGTTTATCATTTTCGTGAGGTGTGAGAGGGTGTTTGTGTGGCAGAGTGTAATATATTGCATTTTATATGTTTTAATTGTAAATATCCATGTACTAATGTTTCATTTCATTGCAGGTATTATAATTGTAGCAGCCCAAAGTGTTAGTTTAGAGCTTGTACATTGCAGGCCTGTAATCATGTATCATGCTGTCCCTCTATTGTTCTACACTCTGGCCTCCTAGCCACTTCAGCTTTCTATCCTTTGTTTTTGTTGTTAGGTAAGCTTATTTCTCACTTTGCATGCTCTTAGAATCTATAAAGGTAACCTGCACTATTAACTCTGTGCACTACATTCCTACACTTTGTATGAATAGCACGACCTTTTGACAGAAGACACTTTGACTTTGACAGACTGTCTACTTTCTTCGTCTTCAAACTATTGAACACAGGTTAGTTAAATAATTAGTATTTCACATAAATATTATTATCATTAAGGCAATATTCTTTATCTATTATATTAATAGGGAATAGGGCTAGGCTACTGTGTGTGTGGTTGTATGAATGTATCTTATTGTAGTTTATGCATTGCTAAATGTTAAGGTTATTATCAATTATCTATAATGTGGCACATGTAACTATTGTATCAGTTATATTTCATTTTATACACATCAAGCAATTATGATGTGAAGGTTTTAACTTAGGTATTACACAAAGGTGTAATGTTACATATTTTATTATATTTGTATATATCATAAATGCACAGGTACGTGCAGCTATATCTATAGTATGGCATAAATGCTAAACTATGTGCATAACTATATGATAGTGTAACTTCTATCATATGAGTAATCATAGGTTATCATATATTATTTATTATCTACAGGCTATTAATATACAAGGTAATTACTATTCAA
Organism: Gibbula magus; assembly: GCA_936450465.1. Lineage (NCBI taxonomy): Eukaryota > Metazoa > Mollusca > Gastropoda > Trochida > Trochidae > Gibbula > Gibbula magus. The sequence continues at coordinate 33,148,687 of OW388298.1, forward strand.
TGATTAGTCTTTGCCAGTATTTTATTCCCTTTTTGTATATATTTCACGTATGCATTTCTATAAGTAGAAATGTGGTTATCATTACCCAATCATTTTAGTTTACCTTTCTTGTATATATTATTGAAATAGTACATGTAATTGTGTGCTATGGCATGTTATACTAAATACTCTTTCTGCAGTATTGTATTATGGCATTCTTGTATATATTTTACTGATATTGTATATCAGTTGGTTTATATCATCCAAGGTATGTTTATCTATCAATCATAATGTATTGTGACAATACTTATGTAACTGGTAATCTTATTATACTATTAATAATTATAGGCATTTGGTAGGTTAAACTTAATTAGTCAATTATGGTTAGTTTATTATAATTCTAGGACTGCAATGATGGCCTAGACTGGTACTCCGTCACCTACCTTAGGCTCACCTGAGTACCATATACTTGGTAGGTAATGGTTATATTAATAATTATATTTACTTATCCATGTATAATATTTATGTATTACTTCCATTATCATCATGTGTAATTACCATGTTGATGTATGTAAAATAATGTAATATACTTATATCATATCATACATAGTATTGCATATTATGTTGTAATGCATATCTTTTGTATTGTATGAAATATCTTTATTCTAAAGTATAACATATTCTGTAAACATGCATTGGTATATTTCATGAATATGCATTTACATAATGTAAGCAATTGTGATGTGTGTATTATACCAAATCTATGTAATCCTGCAAGGATGTTTTATTAATCACGTGTTTTATTATTATTCAAATGAACTTATTATTTTATGTATTGTTGCAGGGTGAAAAAACACATTTTTGTTTACATGTCCTCATACATGTCTTGGGAATAAAGTCACCGAACCACGCCCAGCAGACTTGGTTATTCTTTAACCCTACACCTGCTACATATACATGCCTTTTGTTCATGAAGAACGCGTGTTTATTACCCATATGGTTGAAAATAACAGAGTTAATATTATTGATATGCTAGGTCCAGACAGCGAGTTACCGCTCCGTGACGTCACTAATATACTCGCTGCCATCAGAAGGTGTTCGGATGAGAAAGCTCTAATACAGCGCATGCAGCAAGTGATTGCTGTCACGTTCCAAAACGAAACTTCTTACTCTTAGGATTCGCTTTACAACTCCGTACAGCGACACAGGAAAAGAGGCCGTTAAACGAATATTTGTGTGATTGTATTTGGGTTACTATCGCTTTATTGAAACAATAACACTCTTCGTTCAATTGCCGAGGTCATTAAACATGATATATTTAACCAAAAACAGCAACAATACTTATATTCCTACGCCTAACGGATTGTAACACTCTCGAACCGATTGCTTGGTATGTTGACTAAGCCTTTAGTTCTTGGCTATCCGTGACGTCATATTCAATTGTTGTCAACTGGGTTGACAACAATGCCCCCATGAAAGATGGCAGGGCCACTACCGTAGAGCCAATCGGAGGTAGAGCGCCCTGACTTGGAGGTTGATTGATATAGGCACATGTGCACATATCACGTTTGCCTAGCAACCATTGTTTCAGCGCGACCTCCCATATTTCGTCGTCTGTGACGTCATAAACCGATTGTTCGTGACGTCACTGTAGCTTGCCTCCGCAAGAGAAGTTGACCGTTTCCTGACTATTCTTATAGGAATCAAATGGAATAAAATCGGTAATGAAGAAATTATTACACTCGAAAGTGTGCCATATGACTTTTACGAAACTCGTGCAAATGTATGTATTACCCTCGCTCTCGCTTGAGCAATACATAAATTCACACTCGTTTCGTAAAAGTCATATGACACACTTCCTAGGGTAATAATCTCTAATATATTAACATGGTAAGCAAGGCAATTATGCATGACCTCTCAGATTTTCATTTAATTGTGAGAATTTATAGTTCATAACTTGCAATGAGGTGAATCAATGGTTATTTTTACCTCAAATAATTTTTTGATGATAGAATTAGCGTCCCATATATGGGACGTCATGCATAAGAGGGTACAGGTTTTTTATATGCACATGAAAAAACCAAATTGTGTGACACCCGGAAGTGGGGTATAAATTTCAAGATCCTATGATTCATGTGCAAAAGTTTCAATAACCTGGCGCCTGAGCATCTCACAGAAATCATCACACCTTATATCCCTTCTAGAGTCCTAAGATCCGAAAATCATTGCTTGATCAAAGTGCCACCGTTCCAACTATCATCCTATCCTATCATTGATCAACAATATTAGATGCGCTCTTGAATAAGCTTTCGTTTGATACCAGTTTCACATCGCTACCCCCATTAGTTACCATTTTAACCCATTTTTCGCTATTGATGATGGTACCGTGATCTTTCACTGTTTCAAGGGTCAAGTCGTAACAGAAGGCATCCATAGTAACCTAATGGCTGAAATTTGGGCAGCACGGGCTTTGCGTTAGCACCTAGAAAACGGAGATTTCGACGAAATCGGCGGTGTCGCCCCCCTAAAAATGATTGAAAAGGTTAGTTCAGACCTTTAGCTAACTGATGTATAGTTTTTTATGTGCATTTTTATTTTGAACACATACTTTGTAAGTGTTTTTAATTGCTATGTGATGTTAACTATTGCAACAATAGGGAAATTTGAAAGGGCGCGTTTCTGCAACTCCACAGTGTACTTATGCATTTTCTAACATGGCTATGTATATTACAAGTTCTGCAGGGCAGTTTATTACATATTTTATGTACTTTTCACGTAGTTCTTAGTGTTTTAATTGTGTTTTTTGGTGAAAACCCCTTAGCAACGCTTGAAAGATATTATGCAATTAAAGGGGCAGTAGCACGTTTTTTCGCTGAAATAAGTCGATGAAATGTATTTGAAAAATAATTTCACCCATAGTAAAACACCCTTCTCTCTTCTGAAAATCAAATTAAAAATGAGTGTACATCGCTCGGTAAAGCCATGGAAATCGTTTTTGTAATTCGAAATAATAAAATGTGTTCACAATAAAATGGCCGCCATGCAATTTTTGCTTTATACGCAACACCCTTATTACCACTATGGATAATTGGTTTATGTAATAAGATGTTTAACCCTCTAAAGTAAACATAAATTACATAAACTATCATTTTAAATAGGAAATTTGAAAAAATAAAATTTGTAAAAAACGTGCTTCTGCCCCTTTAAATGTTTTGCGGCCAAAGGGTCATTTTACCCACACTCTCGACTCTGTCGCCCGTGTTTACATGGCACATACAATGTTAGAACAACATATTTTATTAATGTTTGACCTTTTACTGATGTTGCGAGTGTATCTTGATGAATTAATTGAAACAAGTAATATCATATATTTGGCGATAAGGTAAGAATATGTATGTCACGTGAAACTAATTGAACTTAAATCAGCAGATGTGGTCTTTGGGCACATATAAAAGCCAAATAAAATATTATGAAAAGTTCTGAATAGCCATTTCAAATTTGAAACTATAAAAGTAGATTCCAGATGTCTTGATCACTGACTATTACATATTTCTCCTCTGCTATAGAGCACACTGCGAATATCATAAACAGTATAAACATATCGCAGTTTATGCTTACTCCTTCATCAGGAGAAATTGAGATAGCATACATTCCGAAATAACGGGTCTGTTCACAAGAAAGAAGTCATTATCCAGAAAAAATGTGATTTCTTATGTATTCGACTTGATATGATGTGATATTAATTTTTGTGTAGTAGAAAACTAGAGTAAGATGAAAACGTGAACACAGTTTACACAATCTGCAATTTACAAGTTATTGTGTTGCTTTGTGACGAGTCCCTCACCCTCAGGGTCAGGCACAAACCACCAGCATTGCATGACTGTCCAAACAGTTTATTAACACACCAACCTAGATCGTGACACCAATCAAGATTCAAGAACTTTATTCTAAGACTTTATTACCCATTCTATTTGTATCGGGTAAAAATACACCCCAATTTACACCCCAAAACTGCTAATATAAATGCTGCCACGGAATTGTATTAATCTCTACTTGTTCACGTTGCCATTTAAGCAAAAAACACATACAAATTCTTGGTTGTTTTGTATGGAAATGTCCTCATGAAAAAAAAACACATAAGTTCGAAAATCGTCTATATTCTGAACTATCCAAATTTGCCTTTCCATACACAGGCCAAAATAATATAAAGTTGAAAACCCCAAAAACCATACATCCACACATAATGACTGCGTCATCGAACTGGGCCTTATTGTTTTTGAGTTCTGACCCTAAAACGAACTTGTTTGATGTGCTTTTATGGAAACAGTCACAAATACAAATCCAAAAAAAGTTGAGAATCCCTCAAAATCATATATACTCTGCTTGCTTTGCATAGTGACAAACTGTTTTTTTAATATGAATTTCAAGTTTTCTAATTCTGGTTTAAAACTAGAAGTTAGCATCTCAGAGATGCACGGACGCATCTCACATTATACACAGCCATAAAGCAGGACACCCATCTAGGTTGTGGCGCCAATCAATGTTGCTGAGAAGTGATTTCATGCTTATAAGGCCGCTTTCAAGAGTATTTCACTTCTATTGCAGTGGCTAAAATCAGCATAATGTAGGGAGTAAGCCCACAACACCAATGTGGATATTCATTGCAGTAAAACCTGCACGCAGCGGCTGGAACCAGCGTTCTATAGGCTGATCTTCCCTGAAATTTAGTGTAGTGCTCATTGTCCTCAAACCTTTCTCCACAGCAGACAAAGTTCACAAGTCCCTGGCGAGAATCGAACCCCAGACCTCTTGGTCAGAAGCAGAACACACTGACCACTTTACTAACCCGCCCCTGAATGTTGCTGAGAGTAGTCAACTGAGCTGGGTACACGGCCAGTTGCCGCCATTGTTAACGGCTGCTATTATTTATATGGGATAATACACGACCTGCCATTTAAAACCACTTTTATTAAACGAGTTACTCATCTGGTATAAAATGAGCAAAAGCGAGTGTGATGTCATCTCCTTCACGAGTTTAATAGAAACGGTAATATATGGAAGGCAGTTTAGTATTCGGTTCATTACTTACAATTGTAATCAAGCCGACAGTGTGCTGTGCCCACTGGTGCGCACAACGACTTCCACTATTCACATCCGGGAGCTACTTCAGGGCCAGTAGGTCCACGTTTTTTAAAAAAATTATTTTTTCCAAATTTCCCATTATTAATGGTAGTATATGTCATATGTATTTACTTTAGAGGGTAAAACATTTTATTACACAAACCAGGTCCAATTATCTGTAGTGGTAATAACGGTGTTGCCTATAAAGCAAAAATTGCATGGCGGTCATTTTATTGTGAACACATTTTATTGTTTTGGATGACAAAAACTAATCTCATGGAAGACAGAAGGGTGTTTTACTATTGGTAAGATTATTTTTCAAATACATTTCATTGACTTATTTTAGCGAAAAAAACGTGCTACTGCCCCTTTAAAAAATCCGCCATTCATGCCGTGATGGCGTAAAACCATTGTGACGTCACAGCAAAACACTGTTATGACGTCACACTTTCATGGGATTCTTCCTGGAGTTTATCCCCTATCTTTGTCCTGAAGTGTTCATTCCCCTGTCACTCCCATGTCTTTTAATTTAGCGTTGATGGTGAGATTTCCACTAACAGTCCATCCAGTCATTTTATAAACAGGATGTATTCGCTCAAATGTTCATATTTGTTCGTGAAAGTAATCAGCTTCCAGTACATAATATCAAAGCGTTTTCAAAATGACAATTCACCAAACGAAAATGGCTAAATTGCAATCCAAATGTATTCCAAATCCCCCAAATTAGACTTCGTGGTTGTAATAATTTGGCAAATCAAGAATGATCTGTTTTTAAAACGATGGCCTGAAACAGCTCACAAGAACACACCTTTCCAGGAAATGCAGTACCAAGAAATCAGTATAGGGCTCGTCTCCGAATTTGTTTTGTTTAGAATTCTCTGTGACACAACTCGTCATTTTAAAATTAGATAAAACAATCAGATCAGCACTAAAATTGTTGTTTGGTAACTCAGCAGCTACTTTTAAAAATATCAGAATCGATTTTGAAAGAGTTTTGAAATTTTTAATGTATCTATCATTTAAATTTTGAAACGACCCCTACTGTCGGGCCAGCTCGTCCCTTTGCCGCATGTTGTTGTCGCTTGGACAGTGTTTTGGATTGTGTTGACACGAGTTTTGCACCAGTGGATATCTTATGTGCAAGATCTAAGACTTGGATACCTATATCTACTCGTGGCATTCTCTTGGACTAGACTACAAGCATCAGACGTCGCCCGTGTTCGCTAAGAACTCCTAGAGTCGAGAGAGATGTGTCCGCTGGCTGAGAGGAGACGGGAATCGGCTATGGTAGATCTAAGACATTTTGTTTTTCTATTCATGTGTAACTTTGTTGATAGAATTGTCTTCAATTTACCCAATATCGGACATCACCCGTCTGTAGAGATACTCTTTGCTTTGACTTGTGACAGGAACAGGTGATTGTAAAAATAACCATCAAATCAGGCGATGACAGCCGCTTGGCTACTGAGTTCATTTGTTAATACGATGGTTTATCGAAACACCCAAGCCGTGATCAGGATTTGCATTTATATTTTGTGCATTTTTTATGAATAAGTGTCGACAAGAAAAAGAGACAAGGACATTACTGTATTTAAAAAGACTAAAGACGTGGGAGTAAGACCTGAGTCTTTTGCAGGAGTAGGGGCTGGACTCAGTAATGTGTTCCTACACCAAAAGTAGTCAAAATATTCAAGAATATAGTGCAATCTTTAAAAAGAAAAAAAAAGATTTTTCTTAGTCTTCCAAGTCTGTTTATCATAAAGAATCTGTTTTTCAGTTCGTAAGATACATTAGAGCTCGTTTTGGTCAGAAATCTTTACTATGAGTTTTTCAACTTTTCTTCAATTTTCGAAAGCAAAACACTTTTTCAACTTCTGTCTTCAGACTGCTGAATTCTTGCTTTGTCATCGTCGCACTGTTGCCCCGGAACTAACTTTTGTTTTAAGTTAAAATCCACTGAGGCCTATATCATTGAAACAGACACTTTTCTGGCCCATTCTTATGAATAATATTACCTCCAATAAATGTTGACAAATTTAGGATGTACATTTAAAGTTTTTAATGTTTTAAGCAGTAAATGATTTTGGACATGTGTATTCATGGGCGAGGCTGCAGCACTGCCATGTTTGTATACAAAATAATGCCTTTTTTTTTCATCTTAAAGAACCCTTTGCAGATATCTGTTAGAAGCAGTACTCTATTTAATCTGTTATTCAGTTCTTACTGCACAAATTGGAGAATTTTGACGGCAAATCTTGACTATGAAATTTTGAAGTTTTCTGACTTTTCAAGAATTTCTGCCGTGAGATTGCTGCCAGCTCGGCTGTCGGCAGTGAACGTGGTCACGTGATTTCTGACCTTGACCTTTGTTCAAACAACTGATTGACACCTTTAGAATCCCTCACCAAAATATTAATCATACTTATTTTAATATTTCCAGTGGTGACAAACTAAGCATTTGACAATTGAGTAAATATGATAAATATTGTCATGTGAGATGATTTGTGTACATGGGGCTTGTCTGAGTGACCATCCTTCCGTTTGTCCATCTCTGAACAGTGCATCTATTCTCTATCCATTGAACTTGTTTCTCCTGCATATATCTAGACTAACACTTTTCATAAATTTTTTTAAAAAATACCCTGACTTATGAGAGGTTTTTTGGTGCCTTTTGAACAAATCAATCATCTTTAGGCAAATTTATTATTTACTTACCTTTTCATCTACTAATTTTTTATTTGAAATTTTGAGTTTTCAAGTTTTATGCCAAGAATGTATGGTATTAGATGTCATTGTGCCTATTGATGAAATTTATAATCTATGACCTAATTTTCATATTATTCAGAATCCCTTTTAAAAATTTATTTGTCTACATTGTATCTCTCAAAAACTTTTCTGAGACTGAAATAGATTTGGTACAAAGAATAAAATAACTTGATGCTCTAGTCATGTCTTTTGCAGCCATTGATGACTTATGTTGAAATGAATGCCTTTCTCTAGCTCATCAGGTCTATATAAGGCACTGGGTCACTGATTTAAACATATTTTATTCACATAGAGAGAAATGAATACCCTCTCCTTGAATATAAGTAATTGGGTCACTCCAGGATCTTCCTTCTCCATCTGTAAACTTTTTACATTTTCAACTTCTCTTCAAGAACCACGGTACACCGAAGCTGTGAAGAGGCTTCTCTTTGTCCAGTTAGTTACAACCCAAGCCATAACCTTGCATAGCTGCCAAGTCAAGTTAATGTTCAAGTGCTCAGGTACAAATAGTATGCATATTTAAATAATTTTCGGACAAAATCTCCAATTGACAAAACCCAAAGATATTGATGACAATGAACTTAATTTTAACTATACCCCCAGCCCTGCCTTACAGTGTAAGCATGACATGACATGGCCAAAACAGTGACTCTGGAAGGAAGTGATTTTGTGCGGAGCATATCTCTCAAACTGAACATGCTATGATGCTAGCTTCACCAAACTTGCTACATATGTTAGCCATGATCTCTAGTTGTGCCGGTTCAGGTTTAGACAGATTTCTGAATTTTACTTTGGCATTTTCCATGGAAACATAACCAAAATAGTGACTCTGTAAGGAAGTCATTTTGTGTGGAACTTATCTCTCAAACTATAAATTATAGTTACACCAAACCTCATATACATGTCAACCATGGTGTCTAGATGGTGCCCAGATGTGCTTTTTTTAGGTTTAGACCTATTTCAGAATTTTATTTTTTGCGGTTTCGATGGAAACATGACCAAAATAGTGACTCTGTAAGGAAGTCATTTTGTGTGGAACTTATCTCCCAAACTATATATTCTAGCTGCACCAAACTTCATACACATGTCAACCATGGTTTCGAGATGGCGCTAGGATGGTGCCTAGATGTGCCTTTTGAGGGTTAGACCTATTTCTGAATTTTATTATTTGCGGTTTCGACGGAAACATGACCAAAATAGAGATTCTGTGAGGAAGTCATTTTGTGTGGAACTTATCTCCCAAACTATATATTCTAGCTGCACCAAACTTCATACACATGTCAACCATGGTTTCGAGATGGCGCTAGGATGGTGCCTAGATGTGCCTTTTGAGGGTTAGACCTATTTCTGAATTTTATTTTTTGCGGTTTCCATGGAAACATGACTGAACTGTGAGAGTAGAACCCTGTATTGTTCCGGCAGCTGGTCTGTCTGCTGGAACCATTCCAGAAATTACACATGGACATTAAGGCGGGCGGATTTGGATTGTGCATTTCTCCAGTTTTTGTAGGGCTACATGAGGTCAGCCGGAAGTTGAACTGCTTTGGCCTCATCGATGCCGGCTGTGTATCAAAGTCAAAGTCAATTTTGCGTCGCTTTGAGTTTGGGGGGTGAGCCTCCACCTCAATCACGCTAGTGGAGCTAGCGCATGAAGGAACCGGCGGACAGACAGACAGACAGAGTCCAAACACTTGGACGAAACTAGTTACTCTAGCAATCAAACTCCTTGCCCCAATAGACGTTACTAGGCCAAACTTGTCCTTTTAACCTATGTATGGATATAATTTGTATGAATATTGTAAATCCTCACTGAACTTCTTGATAGAACATGTCATTCTGATCAAGAGTTCTATATCGCACTATTGCATGTCTAGCATCCCCTCCTAGATTTGATATTGCCGCTGTGCATTCAAGGATTAAGATAAAAAATTATGTCAATGACCGGTCCCTGCAAGCGACTGCACTGTGTCAGTAACTCTACAGCAGAGTTTCACTGCGACTTCCCGTATATCGTCGTCTGTGATGTCATAAAATGATTGTTTGTGACGTCACTGTAGCTTGTGGTCGCAAGGGAGGTAGGCCTTTTCATGGCTTATTTTATGCGAATTTAATGAAGTAGAATTGGCATTACAGAAACTTGTGCAAATTTGTGTATAACCCTCGGTCTCACTTTGGCAATACAAATATTCACATGTCGTACGACACACTTCCTCGGGTAATAATCTCTATGTCTGCAGCATTTCAAATCAAACAAATTTAGAGTGCAAAAATGACTTAATCACTTTATTTTATTGTGACAGATGTTTTCTTTATACGAACGTATATTAACATTTTATTATTTTGTTGTCATCACGCATAAACAGATCTTTAAAATCATTAAAGTTTGTCCTATGATAAATACTTATTCATCAATTGTCATAGGGTAAAAATGTCCAATATTCGATGTAGATATCTATTTTCTGGAATTTATAAGATTATCAATATCTTTTTTTCAGGCATTGATTTTATTTTTTTTGAAGATTGTAAGCATTGTTAGTCATTAATCAAAATATCAATTTTCAATAACCGTAAAAATCAACAATGGTGTTGACATCATTGCTTGGTTGGTTGGTGCATGTTTATGACGTGTGGGATCAGGTCAGGTATTGTAATAATTCCTGTTGATTTCAATGATACTGAAACCTTGTGTTTAATTTGGGGCTGAACGAAAGTTTGCAAGATTTCGATGTTTTCAGGGGTGCGTTCAATGCTTTTAAAGTCTATCCTAACTCCTCTGATTACTTCATTGGGCGCTTCCATTCAGTTGATAATTCTACTCAGAGTACTCCAAACGAAAGGACCGTGATCAGACCGTGCTCGGAGTTTGCTCTGAGCTATTCCTCGTAATCAGGTGGAGCAGACTGAGCAGCTAAGGTGTCGATCTACGAATGAACCCCCAAAATAGTGACAATTTTATTTGTCTTATATAAAATCATGAAAACAGCTTTATCTTCATGAATAATATTTTGTCAATCATTGTAGTATATATAAAAGTAATTAATTTCACCAAATGACATCACTCAGGAAATGACCTTTGACCTTGCTCTAAAATGTATTTCGTGTTATTCCTTTCAACGAGAGCAGAGCAGTGATCTGCGCTTGTTCCGAACATGCGAAAGGAGCTCACCCCTGGATTCCTGTGACAGTCAATAATAAATGGTGTTTTTTATCCCACCGGTATGTAATACCGTGGGATATAGTCAACGCCCCGTCCGTCTGTCCGTCCGTCTGTCCGTCCGTAATCATTTCGTTTCCGGAGCACTGCTCCAAAACCGTTCATCATATCTTCCTGAAACTTTGCATGTGTATTACCCACTAACTGAAGTGGTGCCATTTGATATTTTCAGATTTTTTCTGAATTTTTTTTTTTTTCTGTTTCCATAGAAACATGAGAGGGATGTTGGTTGTTGTTGATTTTGACTGATTCTGGAGCAGAAGTCTAAAACCCTTAACATACCTGAAACTCAGCATCTGTAATACCCACTAACTCAAGTACGGTAGTAGATACACAAGTATCTGTCAAAGATGTGTTTTACAAATTTTGTGGAACCGGTGGGATATGTCATCTTCTGATGACTCTTGTTTATCAATAAGTATTGACTTTTGCTGAAAATTTACATTTACCGGTAATGGTAATTATACCCCTACTACGAAGTAGTTGATATATGTATATGACATTCATTCGGTTCGTCATTCCGTCTGTCCTTCCATCAACTCAATTTTTCAGAAAATGTTTGGTATTCATCAAGTAAACTTTGTACAGTTGTTAAGCATGTTCTCCCCATAATGTGTGGCCCATTTGCAGTTTTCAGAGATTTAAATGTTTTGGTCATTTCTATGTAAACGTCACTCTTTTTAGCCAATCCGCATGATCAGGCCTGATCGAAAAGCCAAATTGGTTTATGGCATGGGCCGTCGTCTATAAGGTGTCGTCAGTTGTCTGTCATGAGTCGTCAGTAAATTCTTCGACATCTTCTCAAAAACCTCTGCACCCTGTCCCTGAAAGCTAAAATTATGTGGAGAGGTACCTTTCACGTAGGGGGATAAAAGTTTGTACATTTGGTCCTGACCCCCTCAAATATTGGCACGGCAGGCATTATCCGAATAACCTTCAAAACCAATTTGCATATGAAGCTGAAATATTCAAAATTTCAACTGTTCGTCATACAAAAGTCAAATTTGCAATTCTGTGTATTGAATACAAGTGTAGAACTCTTTGGAATGGGATGTGTGTAGTTGATCGGGGGAGTGATATGGTTAAGTTGATCATTGGGCCGGCTGGAGTCCAGTTCGTTGAGTAACAGCCGAGCCCAGTTAGTTAATGAGAAGATAAGAGGGAGGAATTGGATACAACTGTCCTTCAAACTTTGAGGGAGATTATTGTTATCCCCCGCCGGGGGGGGGGGGGGGGGGGGGGGGGTGGGGGGTGGGGGGGGGGGGGATGCAGATGTGCACGACAAAATGAATTCCATGCCACAAACAATCCTTACAAGTTGAACTGGATATCTTAAAAATCTCTTCAATGTGGAGGAAATAACCCATACGTGATGATCCGGAAGTTTGAGAACTCTTCAATATGGAGGAAGGCATTGATTATCTCCCTTGTTCTCAATGTCCTCTCATCCACCATGATCTCTTGTCAAGGGGAGGTAATCCAGCTAGTACTGCATAGGAACCAAGGGGAGAGAACTGTTTGACACAGACGAGCGGTGGACGTGACTGCAGACAATAATGCACGGAGAGTCGGAGGAAGGGTATTACATCAAGATGATGATCGGGACACCTCCACAACAGGTACTTCCCGTACATGAGAATTCCGCACTGTTGCGGCAAAACTGCGGCGGATGCGGGAAAGTGTGGAAAAAGTGCGGCTAAAGTGCGGCTTTCTTAAATGCTGCACTTTTTCCGCAAAGTCTTTGCGGCATTTGTGCGGCATTCGTGCGGCTTTTCGACTTAGAATATATTCTGTGCGGCTTTTTCCAGTCTTTGCGGCATTTTTGCGGCTTTTTCAACTTAAACTTTTTCATGTGCGGCTTTTTAACCAGTCTTTGCGGCATTTTTGCGGCATATTTCGACTTAGAATTTTCTTGATGTCTTCAACTCTAAACTGAAAATTTCACCAAGTCCAAAATTGCCGCAATGCGGCATTTATGCGGCAATTCTGACTTAGAATAGTTTCAGAAATTTTGTTTTGAATCATTTGAAATTGTTCTATAAAACCTAAACTTGACAAGGCATAGTTGTCAAATTAATTAATTATTATTTACCCATGGTTACACCATATTTTATTGATTCCTATCCTAAAACACACTATTATATAAAAATATACACATATAAATCTGACTGAACTGATACTTAAAGTCACTGAAGTGGCAAAATATTTCATCAATAGCTTTTGTATTAATATATTAAGCTAATCCTTGCAGATATTAAGTTCTACACAACTACATGTGATGATTTGTAAATAAAACCACGTTTGGTTAAGTTAGGCCTAACAGTTTACAAATTTCGGAGTTGCGTTTCCATGGAAACTGCCAAAACAAAAAATTCCAGAAAGTTTAAAGCCCAAAAAGACAGAACTACATGATCGTTATGATTACTGGTAGTCAAGATAACAAATTTTGTTAAGAAACACCCAATGGTATTTGAGTTCTGCTGCCGAAACAAATTTTAAGTCGCATCTCAAAAATTTTCAGAAATATGAAAACCCAAAAAGGCACAACTGCATGTGATGATTAGTCAACATACCAAGTTTCGTTCAGCTGGGGCTAACGGTTCTCAAGTTCAGCTTTGATAATGAAATTTTTAACTTGCTTTTCAGTTGAAACCAATAAAAAGGAAAATTCCAGAAAGTTGAAAATCCCAAAAGGCACAACTACATGTGATGATTAGTATATAAAACAAGTTTTATTAAACTGGGTGTAACAGTTTACAAGTTCTACTCTGGAAACAAATTTCTAAGTTGCGTTTCCATGGAAACCACCAAAGTGAAAAATTACAGAAAGTTGATAACCGAAAAGGCACAACTACATGTAATGATTAATCAACATGCAAAGTTTCATTATACTAAGTGTAATAGTTTTCGAGTTCTGCTCCAGAAAAAATTTCTATGTTGCGCCACCTTGGAAACTGCAAAATGAAAAATTCCAGAAAGTTGAAAGACACAACTGTCAACATACCTAGTTTCATTAAGCTAGGCCTATAAGGCCTTTTATGTTGTTCTGCTCCGGAAATGATGTGATCACAGACAGATGAACAGACAAACGGACGGATGCAATTAAGTTTATAACGTTTTGTCCAACTAGAAGGTTAGATGCAAAATGAAATGTACTGAATTCATAACATAATTCTTTTGAATTTCCATTACCACTTTACTATCCATACAAACAATTGCAGAAACACATTTTTTTTTACAAATTTTGTTCTGTTTGATTGTTTAATTAACTAATAATCAACTTAATGTCTTATTCTTTACACTTGCATTAATTGAACATGTTTTATTGACCAATTTATTAGCAAGTTGATAATCACTTGACAAGTACTAATAAGTACAAATAACATATATTCATATTTTTTTACAGTTAGCAATCATAAATATATCAATTCATGAAAGATAAACTGTCAAATGGTGAACTGGCATCCAGCATATAAAGATGTCTAGTATACAAAGGTGTGATTCTATGATTTATTCCTTTGAAGGAATATGAATTTATATTAGATGAAATTTCAATGGTGAACATATGTATATTCTATTATATTCCAAGTAGATGTTAAGTTTTAGTTGATAAGCTGTTAATTGTTTTAATTTATTTTGGTTGACCTTTTATCAAATACATATATGTATTTTTTTAAATTTCACACCAAAGAAAAAAAAAGTGGAGTAATGTCAGAAAATAAATAAAAAACAAGCACCCACAGTGTTCCATGAATTGTGGACATGGACCACTATTAAATGGAGGGGGTGGGGTGGGGGACCAACAGGTTACTATGCTGATATTAATTTGTTTTAATTGGAAATTTAGGAAGGATTAATAAATAGTATGATCTACAGTAGTTATGATATGAACGATAAAGATTTTATTCAAGAAAAGTGATCGTTTATCATTTATGGAACTGTACAAATGACCCATTCCCCCTCATATTGAATATAGATTTGCCCAAGCTGAGAAACGAGTTCACAAAAGACAAGTCATGATATATTTATTGTGAAGGCGTATCAAAAGATAATGGCCTTGGACATAGGCATGGGAGATGCATTGCCAAAATTATTGGGGTCAAAATATTAGTTAAAGTTTATAAACCAGAGCGAATGATTCAAATCTGAAAGTTCTACAACTCGACATCTTACCAGTAACTTACTGTAACTAAGTTAAAACGAACATGCAACATGTACCTGTTCACTCTTTAAATAAATACAAACTACATACAGTGTGACCATTCTTCTTCCATGTATATTTGTCTCCTGGTATCGTTTAATGGAGCTGAAGTAAAACAACTTTAACTCGCGTTTCCAACAAAACATTACAACCGGAAGTATGTGCGCTGTCTGCTTCGTCTTGTATTTCACTGCAGGGCCGGTAATTGGCTTTTGTGTGTTGAGGGGGATCGCTTTTCGGTGTAAGGAGTATTGATCAATCTGGGATTCGGTAGATTCGTAATCAAACGAAGTCATACGTTAAGTTTACAAATATACATGATTAATAGCATTTTAAGATTTCCATTTACGCAATAAAACACGTTGTGACTATTTTTTCCCTTTTAAAACGTTTTCCAGAACGAGATGTATTGTGTGATGATTATGATGAATACTTTAAGCACGAAATATTATAACCGGAAGTGTTCTATTTCTTGTAATCCACAGCAGTGCGCTGTGTATAAACGAGATCGCATTTCGGTGTAAGGAGTAATTGTTAATCTGCAATTCGTACCCAAACGAACAAGGCCATATTTTCCAAAAGCGATTTTTATTGAAATAAACATTCTTACACTTTTGTATTACCTTATCTATTTATTACCTAAGCCAGTAAGGTGAATTCGTAGACCAGACAGGTTCGTAGAAAAACACGGGGCGGATGATTTGGAGAGGTTCGTAGACCTAGAAATTTTCACCAGTATAGACAAAAAAAAATTACATTAACTATAAAATAATAGTGATTTGTTCCATTGGCATGTTATTAACCTAAACGAAAAATGACAATAAAAAGTTTGTATCGGTCCGCTGTGTTATGGTTTTTAATATTAATAAGTTCAATAAAGTAATCGAATACTCAGTGTTATTGCTTTAATCTATGAATCAGATGAATATGATTATATTCGTTGTTCACACTACACCTATTCAGCATCATTCAACCAAGGATTTATATATCTATCTAAGTCCTTGATTCAAGGAGGTAAGCAGACGTCGGGAAAGATGAAAAAGGCAAGTCATCGACAATCAAAACGTCATTATTTACATTACTCTTTATATAAAATACACCGAAAAAGTAATAAAACATAATAATATTTAAAGCAATAAAGTATTGCATCAACAATAATTTGAATTTGACCTAGTTACTATTTTGTACGGTCTTAGATCACTGCATCTCTTACCTAAAATATATGTTAAAGTATCTCTAGTATCTCTAATTTTAACACGTATGTATTTCCTCTCAGTTCAGTACGCCAGTGTAAGACTCGTAATGCATTATAATTATACCCTTAGAATGTATACATATTTCTAAGACTGAAATCAAAATATAAAATAGACATTGATTCGTTAAATAACAATATCTATATACAAATCAAAAGCTGACAGTGTCTACGTGTAACAGCAAATAAAGGAATTACACATTTTGAAATTTTGAACATCATTAAAGATTCACATGAAAGAGAACATTGTAACTGTTTGTTAATCTTCAATACTAAAAATGTCAATTTTGAAGATTTATAGACCGACGATTCGCCCTGAGACGCTAAAGAAATCAACATTTTGCTTTACAAATATATATGTTAAAAACGTTTTCGATATACGACTTGACGTCTCACAACTCCTTCAAAGTGCAAGTGCGAAGTTAGTTTCATTTGAACGATCATAAATGCGAACATGCATTGATTGATTGACTTAAATTAGAATGGTAAACCAAAATCTCAATTGCCTCTAACAGTTAATGATAACTAAAAAGATTTGTTTATTTTGAAAGTTCTTCATCAGTAATAAATACGCTTTGTTTAGGTTATATACTACAATGAGTATAAACTGAAGAGAAGCGTAGGCCTGTATATTTACATTTTAAGACTTGTAATGATTCTGGAACGTAGGAACGCACAATAAACTGTTAAATAAAAAAGGATTAACATGAGGTGCATTGATAAACCTAATTTATGTAAATTACATTAAAAAAAACGTTATATATTGACGATTTATCATTTGATGATGGTCACAGCTCAAATCACTTTCCTGCATCGCCAATTATATATATTTCAGTTATATTCAGATATAAGAAAACCAATAAGCAAGATTTCAAAATAGGTAATATACATGTAGTGACAAACACGACATATAATCGGAATATTCACTATCAAGGGAACATATCGACGATGATGGAGTAAACATCTATGTCGAAAGGTCGTTTTCAAAAGAGAAACATCATCTCGAAATCCTTTGCTACATATTGCGATAAGTTAAGAAAACCAAAAGATTAACGAACAAATATACGCAGCGTATATTAAAAATGCGTAATGGTTCGAAACCGTGTTTTAAAGGGTCATTGGTATGCAAGCATATTGTCTGTGATAAACGACGAATGATGCTAAAAGTCTAGACAGCTAGGCATCTTGAGTTTAGGTAAGTTGCGCAATAATGAAGAGATATACGGTTCAGTTTACTCCAGTAATTACATTTTGGTCTAATATCATTTAGGGGATTTGTCATTGGTTTGACATTGTCATGTTCTTATTTTGTTTCAGAATTATTCTCAATCATTGTCATCATTACTTGCATCAAAGCAACTTCAAATGCATGTACATATACGTGAGAATAAGTGCAGAGTATTTGATAAAACTATTTCGCCACTTTGACTTGAAACTTTTTTGGAATATTCAGTTGCTACTTGGAGGGAGTTTTATCTTTCGTTTTAAACACCCTGCCAAGATTATTCCATTTGAAAAAGTTTTTATGATCTCTCTTCATCGAAGCCGTACGAACGCACTTGCATAATATGTGTCTTACCGATAAACAATGCATAACAAATTGTTTCTAATTTAGCTGAAGTTAAAATAGAATTGGTCAAACAATTGTTAAAATAACATATCTCAATAAAGTGATACAAGAATAAAGGTTTTAACAATAATTTTATTTCCGTAGCTGAAGGAATGTACATACTACAGGTACGTTTATTAAACAAGTCTTTGTTGGGAGGGAGTTGCATTTTCGATGGATTGTAATCCTTTGAATAATATAATTTATAGCAAGAAACCTTTCCATCATTTGCCTTTATAGATATATTTTAATTAAATTGTTTTAGTTTATATACTAGGTCGGCCTAATATTTCACTGTTAATATTTTAAACACATCCTTAATAAATTCACGGCATGATCACTCATGTTGCACTTGAAATCAGTGTCGACTCATTAATTAATTTGTTAAACTGTATTATAAATACGATTATAACTAAATGCTCAAAGGGTGGTCAACATGCATTCAGTGGAATATGATCCCAGCAGGAAGTGCTTTCTGCGCATGCCCAAGAATATCGGCGCCACATTATGAAATGGAACCAAGCATGGAATCGGATTCATATTGTTGTCAAAAGTATTACTTTGCATCGCCGAGGGTGTTGTGGTCCTCTGGACAGTGTGTTATCTTGGAGACATAAGTATTTTAGTTTCAAAAGAATGAATTATCCTTTGAAGAACAAGCAGCAAACTCTCAGATGACGTGACCTAGTCTGTAGTGTCGACAAGGCAAAACAATATGGACGATTCCGGTATAAACGAAGACGATAGGGACTGCCGTGATTCCATCACCTCTAATCGCATCGTATATTGACGTAAGTAAGTATGTATTTATTTAATGTAGATAATAAGTGACATCGATCTTTTGGGGTTTAAAACTTAATTTGTCTATTTATAGTTCGATTAACGATTATAAATGGTCACAGTCAACAAAGTTGAACACATTATTTATTGGTCACTTATGTTTCACACCTTGTCATTGATAATATTGTAATACACGATGTTACAAATTTCAGCCATCTTAGTTGTTACTAAAAATAGAACCGCGAACCGCAGATGCGTGCGCACATTTCGACAGGAAGTTTCTGTTGTCGTAGTTTCCTTCAGTAATATCGTATCATTTGCGCTGGATTTACAGCTGTTACCATCGTTTTTATCAAGTTATTATGTGAAATTTTATTGCAGGATGGCAGATTTAAATGATATGAAACTATATAAGTTTAGAGTTTTGAGTGCCACAGCATTGAAGACTTTCCTTTTGCTTCGTAAAAAAACACTGAAAACCACTGAAAGGACTGATGGTGAATTCGTGGCCATGTATTATAGAACGTAGCGCAAACATTTCTAAATATTTTTTTCAAAATAGTTTTGGTATTTGTCATTAGGAAGGTTTAAACTAAAGGTAAAAAGTGTTCGTACCTATTTGCAATGCTTCGTTACTGAGTAATGACACTTACAATAACACTACTCCCAGGAATCAAATCGTGAATTTAAAAAAGAATTGGACCACTCTTCCTACATCATAAAATCAAAATTGTCATTCTATTGTGTACTTTAAGTCTGTTGCAGTATTGTGACTTGTCACAAAGTTTCACAAAAATAATATCTACTTTTTTTTTATTAATGTTTCCAACACTAAACGTGTCTGCCACGCCCACTTCATTGTTTACAAAACCATGATAAGACAAAGCATGCCAACTCTTCAATGAGTACTTGTCTTTGTTGTAACAATATTTTGTCCATGACAATAGACATAATTTATTGTAAGATTTAAGATTCCAAAATGAAATACTCTGAATATTTGTATTTTCCTCCAATGTCCAAAATGATTATTATAAGCCTCTATATATACCCTATATAAGTATGAACATGCTTATGTGGCAAGCTTCACAGACAGTGTGCATATTGCACCCTCATTGGATATTCACAATACTGATTGGATAATAAAAGTAACACTAACACAAGGAAGCAATGAATGATAAATGTGACTGTAAGAAATATCATTTTTTAAACCAAATAATTAAATTCACTCATATACCCTTACTTTCAACATTGGTAAAAGAAAATAGCTTCAAAAGAGTGAAATCAGTTTCAGAGATACGCTTCAAAAGGACAATATGACAATTTTACAAATATTATATTTTGTCATAATTTGATAACCACAAAAACATAATTAAGATATTGGTAATATGGTAGTATGGTTGAAATGTGTAGAAAATGTGTACTTCCTCATAGACTCGCTGTTCAGGCCATGGAAACCACAAACAAATTCATTTAAATGGGATCTTGGGATCGTGGTTGCCATCTTTGACAAGTTTGGTGAAACCAGCATGTCCTCACAGAGACACTTGCTTGTAACACGAAAAGATATGCTGGTCGCTGTAATATGCATACCCCTGACAACTTTGTAGTCGTATATTCCTACATGATACTCCAACTTCAACAGGTACAGTTTATTTGTATGTTTGGCGTTGTGACATACAATCCAGAAAGTTGAGTTTGAAATAGGCAAATGTCATGTAGTAAATTTGTCATTTAGAGTCGCCTTGGAGAATTTGCTGATTATTCATTACAAGCCTTTTAACGCATAGCACTCTCTTAATTATATAAAAACTGCAGATGAACACGTTCCATGATTTCCATAGATGTTTGTTTTATTCTGACAAATTGAACAATTCTACAAAATACAGATGTCCACAATCCCAGAACTTCCTGCTTTTCCCAGTGTAAGCAAGTGCTGAGTCGAGAAATGTAATCCACCTGAAGAGGAAGAACTATTGTTACATCATTTAAATCAATTGATTAAGTGATGGATGTAACATGGTGTAATTTGCATGTCTGTTCTATTTGCGTGTAACATGTATGTTTGCAATAAAGAATATAAAATTCAGAAGTTGGGCTGTCACAAAAGAATTGATACAAAAGGAAAGTATGGGAGCTGCCTAAGCGTTGCAGTCTTTAAGTTGGGTTTTCTGGTGACGGTCGACCATTCACAAAGTGCAAGCAAGCTGAAGACAAAATCTGATTTCATAAGAGACGTATGTTTATAAGCTGACTCTATTTTCGTGCAAAATCATTTCTGTCCCCAGTGCTGTATGAATACATATCTTTGCAAAACACTTAAGAAATGAATAAACAAATTTTCAGCAGCATCTAAAAAAGTAAAACTTATAAATTATAAAATTATATTTTCTTACTTAATTTAAGATTTGAAGTCTGTGAAAATTACAACTATAGAAGTTACTCAATGAAAAAAAAGTTTATGATATTTCTAAGCTTCATCCTTCGGGCTTTGACATTTGTTTGTGAATAGTTAGATTACAGGATATCAATCAATCAGAAAATGTATAAGAGATTAAAGTAATTATAAAAGGGGCATCTGTGGTTTTATTGTGCTAACTGCAACTAACTCTCAAAGTAAGGAACAAACCCGGAACAGTGGGTGTCCATGCAGTAGAATATTAAAAGGTATTGTCCAGATAATGGATAATAATAATAGGATTCTAAAAAAATTTCATTTGAATTTGCATGTAAAATGACAAGATCCACCTTCATAAATGTTCTAACAAACCATGGAACTACATATGTGTTATTTAATAAATAAGGTGAAGCGAAAACATCAATTAAAAAATGTTTTAATTTCCACACACTTTATTTTCACAAATTGGGGAAAACTTGTAATTATCATTATGTAGATCTATATACACAGTAATTTATTACAAATCTGTCTTTGAAAATAAAATAAAATAAAATTTTATAAAATTTAAAAAAATAAAAAAATAAAAATAAATAAATAAATAAATAAATAAATAAAGGAGATGCACAGTTACACCTATCTGACAGCCTAGAAGCCTCTCATCCAAAGCAGTATTCTTGTCTCCATTTCTTAACTTTATCAGAGTTGTTCCTACATGTCACTGCACAACAAGTCAGAACCATAGTGCAAACATGTTCAAAGTATGCAAACATATTAATTACAGAATGTATACTGACAGCTTACCAGCTAAAAAGGGCTTAGAACCTTGGTATAAATTACTACCGAAACCAACTCAATACGTGTGTATAGGCGACTGCACCATTCTCTCTTTTACCCCTTCTTTTTGGAGCAGTTACGCTTTGTCATAACAAATCTGTGAATGAAATGCATTCTTCATGGATTAAAGAACACGTTGATATTATTAGCCACCTCTAAAGTCAATTAATGTCGTTTGTAGAGGCGTTGAAAGCTGACTTGTTTACTACATGATTACAACTGTTTACACACAACCGGAAGTCGCCTTTGTCGAAATGCCAAGGGACGTAACTCATGTCCGAACTAGTGAATGTTACTATAAATAGCAAATTTGTAACATCGTGTATTAGAAATGTTATATTTGTGAAAGGGAAGTGTACCATGACACCATGATTAATGCATCTATGACACAATGCTAGTGGCAATTAAATAACTAATTTCTCTGTTGTGCAATGACTGTTGACTCTAGCAGTCTATAGTTCATTGATTAATATTGTTTGAAGTCTATAAATAATGTAAATTAATTATAAACATCCTTGTAGATGCATGAACTTACAATTTATGTAACCTAGACTTGTAATTATGAAATCAACATAACAATATAATTTATTCAGCCTGGAATCACCCGCATTAAATTTATTTAATACTGCCCATCCTAAAATTCAGTCTCACCCTGACAAAAGAAAAGTAAAATAACTGGCCTATTTGTTGTAAGAAAATTGTAAGAAACAGTGTGTACATTCACCAAATTTTTTATGAGTTTCACTACTACTTATGCCTTTTGATTATATTAATACAAATTACTGATTTAATTAATCTAGGGCTAAACCATTTAATCCTAGATCTACAGCAAAGATGATATGATTATAATAGTAAAAAAAAGTAGCATTTGAAGCAGAGATACA
This sequence comes from Gibbula magus, assembly GCA_936450465.1. Classification (NCBI taxonomy): domain Eukaryota; kingdom Metazoa; phylum Mollusca; class Gastropoda; order Trochida; family Trochidae; genus Gibbula; species Gibbula magus. The sequence goes on from OW388298.1 coordinate 33,171,722, forward strand.
GAATAATGTCTTGTCAACATATAAATGGTCACATAACTGATATTAGTCTTTGTTATAATTTCTAAAATGTGTCAACTTCAAGTTATTTTATAGCGTTTTGATAGATTAGTGATATTATATTTTATTAGGATATATTAGGAATGCAATAGTAATTTCTATTTCTTTTAATTTTTCAGTCATTTTGGTCAACTTGCAAGGGATGCAAAGCTGGACATTTAGGAAGAGCTGACTGGTTCAATTTGTCCTGACGATCAGAGGTAATTATTGTCAAATATAGTTGGTTAAATGAATTTGAGGTAGAGCAAATAATAGTCATTCTTTGTTCTTGCTCACTAGACAGTATAACTCACAAATGTAAGTATGGATGTTGTCATACAAAATGTTAGCAAAATTCAGCAGTATTACACTTGTGTAATATTTCCATTACACTGCAGTATCTTCCATGGGCGAAGGTGAGTTGTAAATGTTTAAGATAAATGAGAAAAGAAAAGACTGAACACAAAATTTGAAAATAACTTTTTTCTGGAAAACAACTTCTTAATTGTGTTAGAAATACTTGCCATTTAGATAGTGAGGAAATATAACATGGTTATATTTGGGATAACACTACCTTCAATAGTACAAATTCTTGTACTTTTTCGGGCCGAGTCCCATGCGGGATTCGAACCCACGCCCTCAGAGTAAGGCAACTATCGCCAGCATTGACTGTACCAACAGCTTACCACACGACCATTTCGCCTCGATTTTGTCGAGGCGAAATGGTCGTGTGGTAAGCTGTTGGTACAGTCAATGCTGGCGATAGTTGCCTTACTCTGAGGGCGTGGGTTCGAATCCCGCATGGGACTCGGCCCGAAAAAGTACAAGAATTTGTACTATTGAAGGTAGTGTTATCCCAAATATAACCATGTTATATTCTTAATTGTGAACGTTCAATCTGAAAAAATCAGAGTGATTAGTAGACTGTCATGACTCATAACAATCTGAAGAATGAAAGCTTTTACAAATTAAATGTTCTTCAATTAAAGACATTTTTTTGTTGTCATATTGGAAGAATTCATATATATTTATCATAACAAATTGTTTGGAAATTATTTCATCTCCTACTTAAGATTTTACCATGTTAAGGATGTTACAGGGAGTCTAGAAAAATGTGTTTTAATTATTATTTGTATTTATATCTCCTCCAGGACCAACTCAAGTCTTCGGCTGAAACAAAAAACATAATCCAAGTTAATATCTGACTTTGAGCAAAGCAGATGGACGTCAACAAGATGAAAAAGTAAGTAAAATAAAAGTATAGAATTCTGTTAACAGTGTTTTAAGAATTTGAAGCAAGCATGATAAACATTTGGTAATTTGAAAGAAATTTATGCCAATATATTCTCAAATCTTAGGCAATTTCTAATTTTCATATGACTGTTATTTTCAGATTGCAGTTTGCAATGAAAATAAAGACCAAATAATCCATGATCCTTTTCTACATACTGAGTTTCTTAAGGTAAGTTTGCATAAAATATGTTTTTAAGAATCTGCATTTTATAAAGTTTGTAATTGATAAAATAATGTCTATCAGATGATAAACATTAACACAAGTTCTTATATTTAAAGAGTTTAAATAATGAAATAATGTTGTGGATTCTGTTTGAGTATCACTTAGTGTGTAATATTATAACATCCTTATTCTCTATTGTACATGTATGTGTTGTGACTGGTATTGTAATAAATATCAATACATCATGTACAGGGGCAATCCTTATTTCAATGATTATTTTTAGGTCTTAATTACCCATTGCTAATTATGAATAAAAATATCCTCAGGGTTATTTCAGAGTTGAAACTACAATACTTTTGAAACAAAACTGCTTATAAGATAAATAATAATAATTTCACTTTCTGAATTAAACTTTAACAGGTGCCTGATACTGTACTTCAGTATTTAAAAAAAAAAAGAACAATATCAATTGTTTATTTCATCCTTATTTTCAGATATCAGTGATTTCCTGATACCGCTGAATCATCAATAGCCAGGATGCATCAATCTTGAAACTGTTCCAGAGAATAATGAAATCTACTCATTCAGATTGAAGAAGTGACGCCTCTTAATGATTTATTTTCTGAAAGATGTACAAACTTTGACTCACCATGTAATGTTAGAATAAACATTTGTGTTGTTCCAATTAAATTTCTGTGAAATTTCTGTGGTTTTCTTGCAACATTTTGCATGGCTTTCTTGAGAAATTTATGCGGCTTTTTCCTCTTCTGAATTCCGCAAAAATGCCGCATGTTGCGGCTTTTCACAGCCTATGCGGCATACTTGCGGAATATATGCCGCTTTCTACTCTTTTATTAATTCCGCATAAAAGCCGCATCATGCGGCATTTTTGCGGCTGGTATGCCGCACATGCGGAGTATTGGACGCCGCATGTTGCGGCTTTCTTGCGGCATTTATGCGGCTGTCGTGCGGCATCTCTGCGGAAAAATATTGCGGCTTTCTTGCGGCATTTATGTGGCCTTTTTTTTCTTAATTCCGCACAAATGCCGCAACATGCGGCGTCCAATACTCCGCATGTGCGGCAATTTTGCGGCATTTCTGTGCGGCAAATTTTGCGGCAAAAGTGCGGATTTCCGCAAGAGTTGCGGAATTCTCATGTACGGGTTGTGATATGTGATGATGGATCAGCCACTTTAAAATGTTTTCAAAACTTTGTAAAAGTCATATATATTTTGACTCATATATTTTAGCTCTCTTAAATGAACACAAACATTGTTTGAAGACAGTGTTGATATATGGTACTTATAACTGTCTTCGCTCAGCTTTCTTTATGCTAAGATTATTGGAAAATACTAGGAGTACTTTGAAAACTTGTAGTCATCAGAAATAGATCCAAGATTTTCGTAATGGGGGAAGGGGGTGAGGGAGTGGTTTGGGTGACCCTTTTTCACATTGCTGATGATAATCGGGACCCCTCCACAACAGGTGAATGTGATGATGATGTTTTATTCACAATAATGATTGCAATTAATCCCTTTTGTACATCAAGACATAACACATGGCACAGCCGTTACTGTGTGTATTGCGTATTACGCCATATATCATCAACTGGTGACGTCACACTTTGTGTGTACGTCTTACTGTAAAGTCACTTTCATTACATCGATCTCCCTTCTTTACAAATTTGAAGAGGTGTCATTGTTGTCACCATTTAGGGAATACACACAAATTTTAAATGTTATGGCAAACGTTGTAACTTGAATCATCAACTATAAATTATATAATTATATACATTACTAATTCTTAATGTATGACGTCACCAGTTGGTGATATATGGCATTATACGCAATACACATAGTCTAAATATCTCAGACACAAAGCTTACAGTTCCACATTGACACACTCCTCAGTGGTTTCATCGGCTATGATTGAGAATTCAGCATGTTCAGCTCCAATGTGAGATACAATTTCTCCCCGGATGTAGTCAGCCACAGTGTTGATGATTTCGTTCTGAAGAGTTTTACTTGTATATTTAGCATTTTTCATGCAAAACTCTTAAGTGAGATTTCAGTTTTGTGTCATGATTTGCAATGACAGATAGAAGTGCATGTAAATTTCCTTTGTTTAAACTTTCAGATGTATTTTCATCTCGGTGTCCCCTGAGAGATATCCCCTGTTGTCCGCAATACACGATTGCTTCTGTAATACATGCTAAGATATGACAATTCTCATCATACAGGTCTTGCTTTAAACGGGATATTCTGTAAGGAAGTGACTTTTCTGGAACTTGATGCATTTCAAGAAAATCAGTCACAGCCTCCACAGCTTGTTTGTGATATCATGTGCTTTCATGATGAGTCTCCAAAATACCTTCCTTTCCTAATGCCTTGGAGAGATTTTTCATCGGCATTTTGATGAATGTATTCACCTCTTTGTGTTTATGACCCTTCTGATGATGTGGAAACCTTTCTTTCACCTGTTTAATGACGTCATAGTCAGGTCCTGGCACAACATGTTCTTTCAGGTATTTCATTTTCTGATTATCGCTCAAATGATAATTGTACTTTCCCTGTCACAATTTATGTCCCCAACATCAAACACATCTGAAACTGTCATATCAGACGCTTTAAACTTCTTTGGTTCAGGCGCCATTTCAGCTGTTTGAACATCAGTCTGCTCCTCGCACACCTTAACTGTATCATCAACTACCTTCGGCTTGTCACATGTTTTGGAAGTTTTAAAAAGGTCTTTCCAAGAAATGTTATTGCCACATTCTTTAGGTTTATCCTGGGATATTGCAGTCTCACCTGTATTCTCGCCATGAAACTGGAAACAAGAAATGAAATGATTTGGTCTCCAACATGACAGACTTGTATTGTCCATATGCTGTCCACATGATGTGTAAATCCAATTCTTCATCCAAGTTACCCATCACTGGAGTTAATGTCTGGTGCATAAAATTTCTTTTCACTGCCACATTCTCTCTTCTAGAATAGTTATTAATCTTCTCTGGAAACAGTTACATGCAGCATACAAATGAAACACAGAACTGTAATAGTGTATGTGCCAGACTTCGTACTACTCAAAACCTCATTGGTAGGTCACGGTCAGATTTGACCCTACAGCTGACGCAGAAGGATACACAATATACTCTGCTAAGTTCAATGTGGCAGAAGACCCGGACATACGCTTCAGGTCGTTGTTTGAAGTATACAACTTCTCACGTGTTACTAGTTCATAGATTAACCTGACTCTACATTCAATATGTTTATTTTCATCACCAAACACTTGCTGTGATAATGCCCCGAAGATCAGTTCCAATCTCCAACACACGATACTGGTCTTAAATCGTTTGCCGCATCATCAGGAAACAACTGAAGTGAAACTCTGTCGGCAGTGAAACTGGTGTAAGTGATTGGTGTGGATGGTAAACTGTACTGTTTCAGCACGCTTTGAGTTCTTAGTGTCATTTGAAATTTCAAAGCTGACCAACGTATCTTTGCAGCAATCTCAAATGCACGTATTATTGTGCTGTAATGGGCTTTACGACTGATATCATCCATTGTGATGCGAAGATAGTAGTGATACTATTCCACCTGGAAGAAAAATGTTTTTCGATAAACTGAATATTTACAGTAGAATTATTTATACAAGATAAAGTAACAAAGCCTATGTTTAGATTTATCAATAAACTTCATCAATGTATATTTATTCAAAAGACGATAATAATTAAAATCAAGATTAGTAATATCATTCAAAAGTAAATGATATATTGATTTCAAAATCTATTCAGTTACAAGATTGCAAGATTTAGAGAAAAGATAATCATATTACAAATCACACACTAGTTATCTCCCTTTGATAGAGAATAAAGTAATAAAGAGTACGCTATAAATGTTTTTGCATAACTTATTCAAGTTGAGCTAAAATTGTCGAAATATCGTTTACAAATTAACAAATGATTCAAGGAAATTAAAGTACATAAACAAATATTTTTGCTCAAATATTTATTAAGTTAAACTCTGATGATGTAGTTGTGTTAAGTTACAGATTATAATTAAAATGTTAGGTTTTGCAACCCATGGTAAAAACGCGGCGAAACAGGCACGTTTTCTGCAAATATTCGCTAAATCAAGAACAAGTTCTCATTTACTTTACTTATACTGTTGCTCACCATTATTGACATGAAAGTACACATAAAAATGGTCATTAATGATATATATTAAATCATATTCACCTTGAAAAGCGATGGAAAGTCTCAAAGTAAGCACTTTGCTGCGCAGCGTGACATCTGATCAAATTTGGATCCAATCTGATCAGTCCCCCAGAGTAACTTCCCTTAGACCGTCAATTTAACGTACACGTCACTCGCAGCTAGATCTTGCACGAAGCACTTTAAGTCTAGGTTAAGGGAGTTAAGTTGCAGTATCACCTAACATAAACATTTGGAGGATGTAAATTTAAATAAGGTCATAAATTGACCCTTGTAATTGACATTTGCTCTTTGATTATTTTATATAAACACAGAACTGACACCTTGGGAGCCTGTTTTATCAGAACTTTTATATTTTATGAGATTTGAAGGGGGGAAGGAGAGATACGCCAGTGACACAACAACTTCTTCTAACTCTGACAGGAAAAATATGCTTTCTGGCACTAAATGCTGTTCAACCTATACAACTTTGAAGTCAACTTTTAACACTGTTCGCAGCTTTTCATGAAGCCCTTCTTGATTCTTCAACAGTTCTTGATATCAATCTCGATAACGATTAGGCATATTGATTTTCCATCCAGATCTTGTTGTTTGATGACAGATAGTGTCTGTAGTTTCAGATTCATCTGTATCACAGTTCCAGATCTTGTTGTTTGATTGCAGATAGTGTCTGTAGTTTCAGATTCATCTGTATCACAGTTCCAGATCTTGTTGTTTGATGACAGATAGTGTCTGTGGTTTCAGATTCATCTGTATCACAGTTCATTGCCTCATCTCTGTCTTCAGTTGATTGAGCTATGGGATTCTCAGTAGTTGTCCGCAGATGACGGTGATTTCTTGGGTACTGTCTTCCATCTGTCGTTGTTACGTTTTAGGTTCTTGGTGAGTCATCAACTGACTTGACAACTCCAGGCTTCCATGACTGCTTATCTTGAATCCTGACTTGCTGTCCAGGAGTCAAGGGAGGTAATTCTCTACTACTTCTGTCATAGTAGTACTTTTGCTGGTCTTGTCGTGCTTTCAGCTGGTCATATATTGTTTCTGGGTCAGCAAAACATCAGACACAGGTAAGCGACTCTTCAGGCGCCTGCTCATAAGCATTTGAGCTGGTGATAGGTTGACCTTGTCAACGATGAGTTTCTGTACTCAAGTAGAGCTAAGTAGATGTCTCGTCCACTAGCTTCTTTTTTCTTGAGCAGATTTTTAGCTCATCAGGCCTGAAAGGCTTATGGCATGGCATGGCGTCCGTCCGTCCGTAAACTTTTCGCATTTTCGTCTTCTTCTCCAGAACCACTTGGTCTAGGGAGCTGAAATTTTGTGTTTCTTGAGCAGTTTTTTCACGGTCTGAACGGTCCACCCAGCTTGTCCGTTTGATTGTGGGTATGTCAGACTTGATGTTGTTACGAAATTCAGCACTTATACTGTGGTCCATTGTCTGTCATAAGTTTATCCGGAATGCCGTGTCTGGCAAATACAGATTTCAATGCTGTGATTGTAGTTTTACCAGAAAGACCAGTCAATTTCACTATTTCTCGATACTTTGAGTAATAGTCTACACACAACAGATAATCATTATTCTATAAGTCAGCTCCGACTTTGGCCCATGGTCGATCAGGAATTTCATGGCTCTTCAATGGTTGTTTCTCTCTTTCCGTTCTCATTGCACACAGAGCATTGTGATACAAATTCTTCAATTTGCACAGTTATTCCTAGCCAGAAAATGATATCTTTGGCTCTGAGTATGTACTTTGTCACTCCGAAATGAGCATCATGAACTCTGTTTAACATTTCTGTCTGTAGTGTTACAGTCAGCTTTGAAGATGATGTCATCAACAACAGTCAGTTCATCTCGAATATTCCAGTAGTCTCTTGCTCTTGCTGGAACATCATTTCTGTTTTCTGGCAATCCACTTAGAATCACAGATTTCAGCTGTTGTAGTTCATTCGATCTTGTTCGTTGTCTATAAATTTGTATAATCGCAATTTAGTTTAAATGTATCTTATTCAATGAGAAGAAATGAATTGGCAAAAATGTCTAGATGACTTATGTAAATGCCACTCAACAAAGCATGTATGGTTCACATTTATACATGATGTTTAAATGATGATACACTTATGAACATAATAATCATAATGTATATGTGTACAGGGCAACAATCTTCATGTAAATTTCAGTGAGCTTGTTCAGTTGTTGACCAATCCAGTTCATGTATTTATACATGAAATAAATTTTGTAACTCATATAGCAAGTGAAAATGGTTTGCATTACATTACATCATATAGGGGCCTATTCAATATGTTGATCAACAAACTTGAACTATAGTAAACTTTTATGTTTGATACATAGAGGTTATCATGAGAGTGTGTTTTGGGATGGTCAATATCCTGCATTAGGAATAAACATTGTATTTTGCGAGCCTTGGCGAGCTAAATACATTGTGTTTATTCCTAATGCAGGATATTTACCATCCCAAAACACACGAGCATGATAACTTCTTTATCATACAATGTCATTCTTCATTCATTTTGTGCAAAACAGCATGACAACATTAATTTCAAAGTTGAACTTTACTGTAAATACGCGTATTGATATATGCAAATGAACTGCGTGCTATTCTCACAGTAAAATGACACAAAATAACGCATCCTAAATTATGCTTTCAGTGAAAGTAATTGTTATTTTTGGCATGATCTTAATTTTCAATGTTTTAATACGTTTTAAAATACGTTTTTCAAATGAAAAATATTTAAGGTGAGGACAGTGAATTCGAACTCGCGTCCTTTCGTGTAATCATGAGTGTAGGGGAGTCCATCTTGAAGGGGCAAGAGTTGCTTCCCTTCCGCCCGGTTGCAAATGGCGACGCATACATCACACGGAGAGCTAAACTGAATGTTAGGCAGCGAATTCTAAAATCTCCTTTACAAAAGTCACATTATAGAACAGTGAAGATTGACGTTCGATAAATGCATATGTAACTCAAACTGTCTTTGTTACCTGTGAGTATTTATAAAGTGTTTACTCTGTAGTTTTCGACTCGCGATGAACATGTTTTGGCACTGCTTGATCATAATAATTGTTTCCGTAATATGCATTGCACTATGTTTGTTTTTTCATTTCTCAAATTAATGTAGATCTATATGAAATGAAGACTGAAGTATGTCTATTTACATGAAGCTATTACGCTATTACAACTGTTACGGTTATTACAGGCGTTCGAAATGTTAATGCTTGTGACGTCATTTTCAAAAGAAGTTCCGTCACTTAATTGACCTCTGTAATTTGCATATTTATCCGTATATGACCCCAACGGATACCGAAAATATCCGTTGCCTTTATCCTGCCGAGAACACCATCCATTGTATGATAAACAGTGTTACTTACACTTTACTTTGTCACTGATATCAAACGTGACAGCAACAAAGAAACTTTGAATGAAATGTGAGTCGTAACCATGATGTTTTCACCAAACACGCACACATCTTTCCAGGAAATTGATGTCACAATATTACCTCTCATGCATTCTGTGAAACCATTCAGTAGCATTTAAATTACGTTATTGGTATTTAGAAGTTTAGTAAACTACGACTTTCTCTATGAAATATTGTAACAAACTTGTTGAAATCACAATCCTGGAAGAACATTACATGCAGTATAGCAATGATAAATTACTTACCGGGCTTGTTAGCGGCGGTCAATTTGGGATGAGACTCGTGCAAATAGTCCCCCTTTAATAGACAGTTTATTTCACTGATAAATCTCATTAATTCATTGTTCGTCATATAATAACATGCTTATCTCAGAGTCTGAACAATATTCTTTGTTTGTGCGTGTAGATCCAGCAGTTACGAAGACAGCGGATCTTCTGTCTACGTTCCCTACACACAGGGGGACTGGACTGGTGAACTCGGGACAGACATTGTCCAAATCGAATCCCTCCCTAATGTGAGCGTCACGTCGAACATTGCGGTCTTCACAGGCTCGTCTAACTTCTTCCTCAACACCTCCGACTGGCAGGGGATCATTGCTTTTGCCTACCAGGAAATATCAAGGGTAGGTAACTCGTACCTGTACTGTGCACTTCCTTTAAACAGCGGACCAATAAGGAAAGTCGGTTAGAGCTATGTCGAATTAGAGGAATTATCCCATATGAAATGAATATACATGTTAGTATACAGAGAGTGTTGGATGTCAGGGATGTAGACTTTGTGCAAGTACAGTTCTTGTTCAAATTCTTGTGAGGGTTTTGTCTTTTGTGCTATAACACAGTGGATGTGTTAGGTTTCTGAATGAGAGGTTCAGGGTTCGGATCCCACACGGACACAGCTGTCTCCTCCCCTTCCCCCCACTTTTGAAAATACATAGATCTACCTATGGAAGAGAGCTGTTATATCCAGAGGCAGGATAGCCCAGTGTTTAGCGCGTTTGGTTTGGGATCAAGACAGCCGGGTTTGAATCCCGCCAGGGGCTCGGCAACATTGTCTGCTGTAGAGAACTGTTCTACATGCAGTAAGATTTGAGTGCAAAGCGTCACTTAATTTCATTGCAATACCACCCATGGTTCGCTAGTTTCAGCCAATGCTTGCAGGTTTCGCCGTAGTACATAGCCACAATGGTGTTGCAGGCTATTTCTCTGCAATAATACCATTAGCCAGAGATATAATCTTGGAAAGGGCGTAAAACCTCAACCTAAATTTCCTTTTGATTTTTAGCTCATCAGGCCTGAAAGGCCCGATGGTCTTATGGCATGGCGTCCGTCCATCCATCCGTCCGTCTGTCCATCCGTAAACTTTTAGCTTTTTCAACATTTGTTCCAGAACCAATGACTCTAGAGAGCCGACATTTTATGTACATATTCCTTGGTTGACGAGGATTCTAAATTGTAGATTTGGTGACCCTGGGGCCCCAAATAAGGTCCTCACAGGCCATGACCTAAAAACCTATTTTCATCTTCTTCTCCGTAACAAAAAGACCTAAAAGGCTGTAATATTGTGTGTAGACTCTTTCAGTGGATATTCCAAATTGTAGATTTGGTGACCCTGTGACCCCAATTAAGAGCCTCACAGGCCATGGCCTTAAAAACCTAAGGCTGTAATATTGTGCGTTTATTAGCATTTGAGTTCTGGGGCTCGAATATTCACTTAGGTCATAAAACTAGTATTTTCCTTATTAAGAATTGCAGGAATAACATGTTAAGGGCACAAAGATCATACTTTTCCCAACAACGAGAGTGCTGATATGCTTAGAGAACACACTGAGTTTATAGTCAAGCAGTTAAACCCAACACATGAAATACATGAAATTCCTTGGATTCTGGTTGAATTCTATAAGCATGTCTGTTATTATTGATGATGACAAATCTGTTGGGATACAGAAGAGAGTTAATCTCTCTTCAGGCTGTTCAGATCAGAAAAGTAGCACAGTTCATTGGAATGGTAGTTGCATCTTTGCCAGCAGTTAAAGGGAAAGTTCTATCAACGATCTATCGGCAGCATCCGCCATCTTGGATCCTTGACATTTCGTGAAATGAAAACACGCTATATTAACCCAATTTTATTTTTTTGTTATAATAAAACATATTCACAGATATGATATTCACATAGTAACACATAATATATCATAAAAGTAATAAACACTATGCTGTTAGGCCGTAGTGAAGTTTTCCCCACTCGTAGCGCCGATGAATGGCTTCAATTCTCATTGTTTTGATTTTTCAACAAATGTGCGTTTGGTTTTATCAAATTGTCAAATGTCAAGTCATCAAAGTATTAACTTCATTAATATCTTTTAATTTGACTGTGTTTTAATCATATAGTAATAGCACATATATGTAAACAGGGATATCCTCTCGAATTGTGTTTCCAAAAAAAATACCCCGATAGAACCCTCCTTTTAAGTTTAGGAAACTGCATTACAGAAAATTAGAAAGAGAAAAAATTGCTGCATTACAAACCCATACTTGGGATTTTGACAAAAAGATGTATTTTTCTAGACAAGCCATTCTTGAAATTCAGTGGTGGATTGCACATACACATAACAGTTCTAGGGATATTCTGCCAGCTTTACCAGACATTCAGATTCAAACTGACGCTAGGGTTGGGGCGTTTGTTGTCTTGGAAATATGGCAAATTGGAGATGGTCAATGGAAGAGAAAAGAGAGCATATTAATGTTCTAGAAATGAAGGCAATTGACTTAGGACTTAAATCATTCTCCTCAATATTGACCTTCAAGACTGTCTGATAATTCAACTGCAGTCAGCTACATTAATGAAATGGGCGCTCAGATAAATGTGATAGGATGGCTACTGTTATCTGGAATTGGTGCATTGATAGAAACATTGATCTTCTGGCGTCCCACATACCAGGTACACACAATGTCAATGCTGATCGAGCCTCAAGAAACTTCTCTGATAGAACGGAATGGATATTATCGGATGATATGTTTAACACTGTTAAGGCAATCAACCCTGAGACAAAGAACATAGATTTATTTGCATCTAGAGTAATTGCTATGCTAGATAGATATTGTAGCTGGAAACATGATCCAGGAGCTTGTCACAAAGACTCTTTCACTATGCACTGGGCAAATTAAGTTATTTATGCCTTTCCACCATTTTGTTTGGTAGGGAGAGTTGTTCGTAAAATTATTCAGGATGAATCTTGTGGTGTAGTAATTGCACCCATTTGGCCTACCCAGTCATGGTTTACTGAATTGATTAACCTTGTTGTTGACAGGCCAAGGGAGATCACTCGGGCTCAAGCAGTTCTCCACCTACCGTGGGACAAGGCAACTCATCCCACTATGAAGAACCTCCGACTCGGAGTATTTCCAGTGTCTGGGACACCTGGGAGAAGGCTGGAATTTCAGCGGACGCTGCCAGAATTCTCTGGGCATCATTCAAGCCAAGTACGAGGAAACAGTACCAGTGCTATTGGGACAAGTGGTTCCACTTTTGTGTTGAGAGACTAATGTGAACATTGTTATAGAATTTCTTCTGTCACTGTTCAAGACTGGATTGAGTTATAGTTATTTCTGCTATTTCTGAGTTCACTGAGTGCTATTTCTGTGAATGTGCAGTGCGGGAATCGAGGTATTGGAGAGCATCCATTGGTTACTCCATTCTTGAAAGGTGTGTTTCTTCTTAGACCAGTAACACAGAATTATTCAGAAATTTGGGATGTTTTTTGCAAAGGTTGAGAAAACAGTTAGGAGATTGTCCCTGAAGCAATTATCAATCAAACTTGTGTTATTGTTAGCTATTATCACAGCCCAGAGAGGGCAGACTCTTTGGTTTTTGGACTTGAACAACATGAATATTTCTCAGAATTGTGGGAAAGTTATCATTTACTTGAGAGAACATTTCAAACAATCTAGACCGGATAAAACTTTTGATCAGATTAAGGTGACAGCGTACCTTCCGGATAGGAGGCTGTGCCCAGTTACGGTACTTAACGGGTATGTATCTAGGACTGATTCCTTGAGAGGAGAAGAGTCTAAACTTTTCACTCAAATCATTAAACCCCATAATAGGGTTTCTCAAGACAATCTTAGCAGATGGATCAGAACAGGGCTTGAGTGGGCAGGAATTGATACTCATAATATACTCTACTCATAGCACTCGGGCGGCCACTACTTCGGCTGCACTTTAAGGTGCCATTATCTGAAATTTTGAATAAGAAATAATGTTGCCAAGTTTCATAAGAAACCCCTCCATTGAACGAAGGAGTTTTCTGGTTGAAAAAGTGGAGGGGGGCGATTGTGAGGTGATGCTTGTCTTCCTACTCCTAGCGGGGCCCAGCATATGATATAGATTTTGGTTATCACTCCCCTCCCTGGGTTTTGTACCTCTTGTGGGGTCCATTCCTTTGATTTTGGATTAAAATTGTCTTGATTGTGATTTTGTTGATTTTGTAGATATTGCCTCTTGACTAACTTGCAGTCATTTGGTATTTTGAGTGTGAGCTATGCTCGGCAGATCCGGCTTTGAAGTCTCATGGGACCTGAATCACGTGACTGATAGAGGAGAATTTAACAGTTAAACGAGACTTACCTTGTACCAATCAGTCTTCATTGATGAGGAGGTAACATGCCCTCCCTTTTACCCTTCCCTTCTTAGTCTTGAGATCTGCCTCGCAGACTTTAAAGACTGATACGCATGGGCAATCTGCAATCATGTTGCCTCCTCATCACTGAAGACTGATTGGTAGAAGTACAGTCCAACTTCACCTTACAAGGTAAGTCTCGTTGAACTGTTAAATAATGCAGGAAAATGTCTTAGAATTACTAAGTGTAAGTTTTTCAAACTATTTCTTATAGTTTAATTTACAAATAACAAACTTCTGCTTTTCGCGTCTTGGTAGCGAAGCCCGCGAAACTTAAAAGTTCTCGCAACACGAAAACTTTCCAAAGAACAAACATAGAACTTTATGGAAAACACAAGAGATTTTTAAGAGTAACAATAATAATTTATTCACAAGACATGAAGTTATATGCAAAGGTGATAAAATATTACTTTTATGAAAAACCTTACATTGTGCATTCTTTTCGTGACGTCTAAGTACTAAAATTTGCCAACTGAACTTTAATAAATACTTAGTAAGTTTTCCCCATAATAATTAATAAAGACACTTAGAAAATCCTGGTTACATTTACAAATTACATGTAAAAAGTTTCAAGTCCTGGCGAAAGTTTTGACATCCTCACCTTGTCGGCTGGTCCGAGAGCTTGCTGCTTATATTTAAATTCAATGGTCCGAGAAATGAAATGCAAGCCTCGTTTGATCAGCCGACCGGCTCTTTTATATGAGAAGACTCCTTTTCGCATCGCTCATTTACATACGACCTTGACCTCATTGGCATAACAGCTGATCATGGTGGAGGCAAAACATGGCGGCGAGCGAAGCGGCAACTCGTAAGCATTTTTTTTTACAAATGAGCAATAATATCAACAGTTGATATGTTTCTAATGCAAGTGAATGATATCCTTTGTGATTACAAAATAATAAAAACTTGAGGTTGAAGGCTGTCAATCAGTATAATCCTTTGCAAGCAGATTTTCAGTCTGCAAACCAGTAAACATCAAAATTATCGTGTGGTGGTCTTTGAGAGTCGTGTCACTCGTGTGGGTAGATTTTGTAGAGATGAAGAGGCATACATATTCACAGCGATCGTTCTTGAGATAATAGTTGTATGTAAATTATAAATCAGGGTATCAGTTTCACATTGTTATGTTCTATAGACTTCAGATCGTTCTAGGTCGGTTATTTCACACCCCATTTTGGCCATGGGATGATGTACGGTATGTCACATTGTTGTTTTTATCTTATCTTAGTAACACTAGTCTCCTAAACTTACTATACCCTCAATTATACTTCTAAAAATTTTTTAATTTTCATGAATTTGTTGTAAATTGACTGTTAGGCCTACATCATGTTTGCAGACATGATCATTTTGCATATAGATCAACTATTAACAAATCAGGGATTGTTTAAATTAATGTTTGGGGTACTGGTATCTCATACAGCAGGTGTTGAAAACAATTGAAGCAAATGATATGAGGGATAGAAACACGAAAGAGACAAAGAAAAAGACACACCAGCAGAATGAAATCACATTTTTGCCAGCAATACATCCATGAGATCATAACATCAAAAAAGTTTAGATTTAATTTGAAACATATTGGTTAGACAACATTTACTGTCAAAACCATTCAGAAATTAATATAACAAAATTATCTAACTATGCAAAGCTTTACCATTCATATATATGTATACAGGTTTACTTATGATAGTAGCTTTAATGAGATATGACATATATCATTTAATTACATAATCCCAAATCCATTTCAATCAACCAATCAATTTAGGCATAAGGTCAAGGCTACATTTCAGTTTTACGGAAGATACATGTTTGTCTAAAGGACACATAAAGTAATGTACACTTAATCATTTTAATAATAAATAGGAAAATAATGTATTATTGATGTAGGAGTGACTATCTTAAATTCATTGCATTGTGTATGTGTATAAATGGTTATGTTTTGGACAACATCTGGATTGTCAATTGACATGAGCATATTTATAAATAGTGTGGTTCGAATTTGTTAATTACGTTTGTATTGTAAATACAATCATTTTAAATTTAAACATTAACATGGAATAACATTTAGTTTCAATAATTCTGTTGCATATAATACATGATCTATTTGATCTGGGTTGGTTAATATATAAGATGTGAAGAACATCTCCAAAATGATTATTTATTTTTGTTTTAACTTACATTTCAAAGGGCTCCATAAATACAAAACTGGTAATACATTCAACATTTATTCAGAACAAGCAATTTGTTAATTACAGAAATTAAAAACATATTCATTCATCAAATATATGGATCAATATATAGACCACCTTTAGCATGAATCTGATGGACATTTACCCATTTTTATATCTTAAAGCGCAACTCCCGGATAAAATGGACCAAAATTCGTTTGACTAAACCAAGCTAAATTGTACACTAATGTGCATCTGTATGCATAGTATCTAGCTAAATATGATTTTTCGTTAGGTCATAACATTTTTAAAACAATAGATTATTTTATTATTTGCGATTATAAAAAATAGCGTCATTTACTTGCCGCGATCGTTTTGTTCCGGTGATGTAACCAGATGTGACGTCAACTGGGGCAAACAAACGTGACGTAACAGCCACGTGACAATGTAAACAACACAGCGCTTCACTTCGGTGATTGCGTTTTGACGATTTTGGTCACAAATAAAGTTAAACTGAGAGTGAAATTCGAATATCTGCTGTATGAAAGTATAATGGCAACGAGGAATTAGCTAAATATTTGTTTTGGTACATAATTATGAGAAGAATTCATGATCCGAAAGGACAAGTCAAATTCTGTAGCCTAGTGAAGCAGTCGTTGTCCTCTGTCGACACGGAATGATTTCGGTAAGTGGGTCTTTGATGTCTTTCTTCTAACGATGCATAATTTGTTATGTGAATGGACATGTTCTTTCGAAAATATAAATATTACTTGAATTTTCAATCTGAGTCGAGGAAAACAACATTATCAGTCTGTCAAATCGTGGCTCTTGTTGAGTGTATTTTGCAGATCCATTTTTCGATACGCGCTCACAATCTTCCAAAGTGATTTTTTAAAGAAATTTGTCTGGCCCACAGGGATGGCAGTATCCAAATTTTGATAACCATAGTAATTTTTACTAGCCTCGGTCTGAATGACTGGTGTTAATTTTAGCCCAGAGATTCATTAACATGTCAATTATGAGAACGTATAATTAATTTGCACCATTTCTTTGGTAAAATGTTAATGTGTGCATGACTCGCCTTTTTAAAAAAACGTTTATAATTGATTTGTCATCAACTTCAGGAAATTATTTTGTAAATATCTACATTTGCTTTCAATTAAATATATTAGACAGATATCAAATTCAAATCCATATAACAATATAGTAGAAATTACTACTGGTATTTAAAAATTACAAATTAAAAGCCATCTGAGTTAGTGATCTTGGTCTAAACTAGCTGCAGTTGCTTCGCCAAAATAGGCTCTTTGACACCCTGACGTCGCCTTTTATATACAGTTTTACAGTTTTACAGTTCTGCAGCTAGGTTTAAACATATTTGTATTTCATAAAATGAAATAAGGATTGGTGAACAAGCCACAAGGCTTATTTGAACACCGTTCCTTTTTAGTGATCATGAATGTATATGCATATTTACATTTTCAAAGAAATGGCTTTCCATAAAAGATTTCAATATTTTGTTTGATAATTATTCATTTGTTTGTGATGAAATTAGACTGAGGCTGTAGATGTTTAGAATTATTTCACTTGCCTGACATACAAATATCAAAGGTCCTATACCAAAACAAAAACATGTTATGAATTAATCATGTGTAAACATATGCAGCATCAAGAAAGATTTATTATTGTTGTTACAGGTGATGGGAGTCCCTAATACAAGAGAACACATCAACAAAAAAACCCATTAGGAATGGACTGTATGTGCAGTAAAATATTGGTGCTGAAGGTCTTTGATATCAGGAAATGATATATATATATAAACATTGTCATAAGAAGTGATATAATTATGCTGATTGTGTGAACTGATATCCAAATCATTATCTTCTCTTGGATATGAGAATGTGCCAATGTTTTAGAAATATTGTATTCAACTTTGCAGCAAACTTGAGCAAGACTACACAAAATAGTGTAATAGTAAATCAAATTAAAATTCAATTTAATTATGAGAGTAAATAAAATCAAATATTTCCCAAATTATTTAAAAATAGATTTTATGATAAAAATTAATTTCATGTGCACTGTTCCTTTGTAATTCCTAAAATGCAAACACTTACACAAAATAATGTACACAAAATAATGTTCAATACATGTATACTTAGTTGAATAAATTTGGCTCTTATATTTGTTGTTTTATTCATGATTAAAAAGTGGAAATGCAATATTGCATCTTAAGTGACTTTAATGTCACAATAAAAATAGAAAACTTGAACATAATTTCTTTTCAGAATTCTTAGGTCTGTTTCAAGGTAAGTTTATTTGATATGCAGGTAGGTGTAGGCAAATGTAAAAACACAAGTCATGCTTACATAGGTATTTACACACTGTTACAAATCTATTTTATAGAAATTCATATCTTTGTCCCTTTGGATTATGCTATTTACAAAATTAATCATATGCATTGTGATGAAGTATATTTTATATTTTTTATATATATCTGTAACTGAAAATACATGTTAGTTAAAATTGCAGATTATATCAATAAATGTCTGAATTTTCCATTTGATCAGATAATATATAGTTGACAAATATACACATAAAATATTATGTAAACTTTGAAATGAATAATGATTATCTTATCATTTAAATGAGATATCAATCACCAAAAATTCCATTATTCTTATTTATTTTATCCACTAAAATACAGATCAGTTAGATAAAACATTTTCATTCTTTCTTTCGATGTCTTTCAAAATTTATGAAACAATATCACTACAATTAAAGTATTTCTATTGCAATACACTATTCATCCTAAAACAAAATTGGGTACGAGTTCAGCGAAACGTGTGGATATGCATTGGAGTTCATTGCATCCAGAGAAGATATCACGTGACCATGCAGGTACGGTAAAGTTATTTCGCCAAAAATGAAATAACCTTTATATTATAGTCACCAAATAACAAAATATTTAACTACATTCATACACTATTAATGATGTATCTAAAATACGTAAGTTTGCCAGATATATCAGCACTAAAACACGTATGATATCAGCTGTTCGGTTAATTATTTGGGAATTTACTTCCGGGTTTAGTAAGAACCATTTTTAAAACTTTATCGCTGATATTGAGTATATTCCTTTTCTGATTCTCTTCAAGGTGTCATATATGCAAATATATGGCAAGTTTTTACATTAAATGGTCGACTGGTTTGATTCCTATTGCCCGCGCAGTTTACTAGTCTGATAGTGTTAATGCTACGGCGGCCGCCATTTGCATTGGTTTGTGTTCTCCAGTTGACGTCAAACATTCCTTCGGGGAAAATCGAGATTTTTCCGGTGTTCTCCGTAAAACAAGATGGCCGACACGTCAAAAAGCGACGTAAACAGACAGTTTTCTGACTTCTTTTACGATTTGCTAAAGTCACACATGATTTCAATGGTAATGGGATGCGAGAATTTGTTGTTTATAAACCGATTCACATAATTTCCATGTCTTTGCAATGTGCATGTAAACCATAGGCAGTTACTTGAAAGAAATTGGAGCAAAATCATCCGGGAGTTGCTCTTTAATTCCATTCAAATACTTCCATGGGAAGAGATTAAAAATGTGTCAAGTGGACAGTTACATGTATGAAAAAAAATTCTTTATTATTTTAAAATGTCCCTCATTATTTTCACTGAAAATCTCATGTAAGGCAAACTGGGGATTTTCTCTCACAGCCTTCTCCATAGTCTAACACTCAGACAAATTATGTATTCTTAAAATATCACATTTCATTAAATATTGAAAAGGAAACACGGGAAATGGGATTAACTGAGGCTCCTTTTCAATATTTTCTTTTCAGAGCCGAAGTGTTAGACTACTAATTTTACAAGAACTAGATCATGCATTTGGACTTGCAATATTGTCCTTTATCAAAGAATCACAACACAGAATTTCAACAAAAACTTAAAACTAGTAATAAACTTTAATTAATAATAATAAGTATTTCAATGGTAAGATTTTTCTCATATGGCATGAAGAAAGCCTCGGATATTGATGTGATAATTACCAATGAGTGTAAAGGTAGGACTAACACTCCACATACATGATCTACTTTAAGTACAATTTACTTTGGAGAAGGTATTAACTAAAATCTGTATTACCTTTCATTTATTATAATCTATCTCCTGGCATGTATTTTTGTTCATCTTTCCCCCTAAATATTTATAGTTTTTTAATTATGAGTTGGCTTTAAAATTGCATTAATCTTAGTAAAATTAATCAATTATGTCATGTGACAATATTCAAAATAAATGGTGATGAAAAACAATTTTAGAAAGGTGGAAACTACAGTAGTAACTATCAGTCGATTTTAAGATTTTTGTTGAAATTTTGTTGTTGTGATTCTTTGATAAATGACAATATTGCTAGTCCATTGCTAGTTCTTGTAAAATTAACATATTGAACTTGGTCTAGTAAAAGTCTACCCTGATCATAGGGCCGATACCAGTTGGATTTTATGTTCAAAATATATCTCTTCATGCCAGAAGATTGTGTATTAACATGGATAATTTATATTTCATTACATAGGACTGAATTATGCAAGCTGCACATTTATTATTCATGTCAAACGATGTTTCAATGTTTGTTAACAAGACACGAGGGTCGCGTCATATTTCAATCCACAACTCGTCTAAATATCCTTTTACACACCAGTCGGTTGAAAATTCCTTCAAACATGGTTTATTTACGACCAAAACTCACAAATAATACTATTTATGTGATTAAATTACTAGCATTTAGTACTCAAAGCTAAATGCCTTTATGATGGGGATAACAAGCTTTATCTTTATTATCCATTTCCCTTTCCTTTCCGTGCACGCATACCTTCATACCCCACGTCACTTCCCATACAACATCATATGACGTCATATCTTCTGCATCAACGGCCATCTCAACTTCTCCATCAATTTCTCTCCTTCATATAGGCCTATTTCTTAAATACCTTTCGTCAAAAAGAATGTGCCACCTAAAAGGAAAGCCGTCATCAACCATCGACTGGTGCCCGGAGCAGGGAAGCAAGCTAGGATTGGGACGGGTAACAAAACGGGTAAGACTACCGGTAAGTCAAAAACCAAGTCCAATAATTCCGATTCAATTATTTCTCAAACCCCATCGCCAGATGTGCTGATTCAATCAAATTCCATGATTGAAGATGCTTTTTTTAGCTCTGACATAGGTACATCTGATCAAGCGGGCGCTCCTGCCCTAACTGACCCTAGCCGTACAAATGGAATGGACAGCATCTCGCAGCAGTTGGGGAACATACTAGCTCTCCTCAACAGATCATTCCCACGTGAGCAGGGAGATGGGACACCAACACCGACAACAAGCGAGTTAAGGAATAATTCCAGTCAAGGTATACCACCATACAACCGTGTTTGTCTCCCTGTTGACAGTGTCAACGATGATGGATTCCCCCCTGACGTCACGACCTTTCCGACCAATCAGAGCGATGGGGATTCCCTCAGCTTCGATGTGGAGGCCATCAACGCTCACATTAAACAGTCGACACGGGAAAAGATATGGAAAGGTGAATTTGTAGGATTTTCATCACTTTTGCCTAATATTCAGACCACTAACGAATCTCAATTTTCAATAGAACTAGATTCTGAAGGTCACGTGAAGCTTTCGCCAGCCACAAAAGTAAGTAATAAGCACTTGAGCATTGGTGCTTGGACATCGGCTTTCCATGTTTACATGAGCACATATGTCGTAAAGCATGCTTCTCAGTTTACCATTCAGGGTATGTTGGCCTACACGGAATCTATTTGGAACGCGGCGGTGCGATTTGGAGGAGATGGCTGGAAACTCTACGACGAGCAGTTCCGGCACCGCAAGAGATCCATACAGGTCATGGGCAAAGATCGATGGAGAACTATGGCTCAAGAACATGACTCCACTGCCTAGCAGATATCAACAAGACAGGAGTGGACGATCGTCGGTTCCATACCTTGGGGGGACGCAGGAGAATGCATGCTGGGACTACAACAGGTCACGATGTACCAGGCAGGAATGTAAGTTTCAGCACAAATGCTCCAAATGTCACCAAGCCCATCCTGCTTTTTTATGCTTTCGGGGAAAGGGGGGGCAACACCCCCCTAAGACTGCAACCCCCAGTCAGCACACTACCCCTGCACGCCATAGCTCCAACCCCAGTGGCCCTCGATAAGCTAACCCCCCTCTTGCATTCTTACGTGAGTGTCAACATATCACATGCTATTTCTCTTTTACAAGGCTTTCAGTTTGGTTTTGAATTAGAATTCAGTGGACAACGCTTGCCAAGATGGTCTGGTAATCTTTGCTCAACAACAGATTCCACTATGAAGGGTATTGTACAAAGTAAGTTACACTCAGAATTACAGCTGGGAAGGATTGCAGGCCCGTTTCATCAACCTCCATTACCAAATTTCCAAGTGTCACCAATCGGTTTGGTACCAAAGAAGCAGACAAAGTTGGAAGGTAAGAATGCTGATGATTTTCGATTAATCCACCATCTCTCTTACCCACATGGCAAATCAATAAATCACAATATTGACCAACAGTCTTGTTCAGTCACATACGCCAGCTTTGACGAAGCAGTGAATATGGTTCAGCAACTGGGAGCAAATGCCCAACTTGCTAAGTTCGACATCAAGTCGGCTTTCAGGATCATGCCAGTGAATCCCAAGGATTTTGAATTACTTGGTATTCACTTCCAGGGTGAGTATTATTTTGATAAATGTTTACCGTTTGGCTGTTCCATATCATGTTCAGTACCTTTTTGCAGTGGCACGTTCTGAGGCAGTTACCCAATAAACAACTTGTGCACTACCTGGACGACTTCCTGACAGGGGGACGACATGGGTCCGGGGAGTGTGAACAGAACCTCATCACATGCTTGACTGCCTTATCCGAACCGGGTGTGCACATTGGTCACGAGAAAACAGTTGGCCCAGCGACAACTCTTACATTTCTTGGTCTGGACATCGACACGGAGAACATGCAGGTAAGATTGAGGAGGTCAGTACATACAATCTCTGTTCTTCTCAGAAAAGTCAAAGGTGACACGAGGAGAGTTGAAATCGCTGGTTAGTAAGATCAACTTCATGTGCCGAGCAATTCCAATGGGCAGACCCTTTTGTCGCAGATTTATTGACGCATACAAGGTACCAGTCACATCACATTCGCCTCACCCACTCCTTGAGGGAAGATCTTGCTATATTGCTTACTTTCCTAAACAAACTTCAATGGTGTCTCTGTGTTTCGGGATAAACCATGGCTGGACAACTAGCACCTGCAGTTATTTACAGATGCAGCAAGAACAGCAGGCTTTGGTGCATACTTCCAAGGTCGCTGGGTGAATGGGTACTGGCCTGAGACCTGGGTAAAAGAGGGGCTGACCAGGGATATGACACTTTTGGAGCTCTTTCCTATTGTGCTGGCGGTCCGAATGTGGGGTAACTGTTTCGCCAACAAGAAAGGACTCTTTTTTTGCGATAACCAAGCAGTGGTTGCAATCATCAACAAGCAAACATGTAAGGTAACCCTTATCATGGCTCTGGTAAGACAATTAGTCCTCATCTGCCTATCCCATAATATCTGGTTTAAAGCAAAGTACATCAGTACCACTAACAATGTAATCGCAGATGCTTTGTCGAGATTTCAGTGGCACAGGTTCCAAAAGGCCCAAAAAATGTCATTTGTGCAACTTGCAAAATCAAACTTTTTTGTATCTATATTTGTTCTTAAATATCTGGATTTACGTTGAACGCTTTGTCGAGATTTCAGTGGCAGCACCAGCAGCAGAGACGCAACCATCCCCGCTTCCAGACAACCTTTGGACCACCTGACAATGGAAGCGGATCGCTTGCTACATCTTTCGCTAGCACACATCACATGGTCAACTTACCAAGCAGGGGTCGACGCGCTGCAGACGTTCTGGACAGCACACAGGATACCAGAAATATGGCCAGTACCATTACATGATCTTGTTCATTTCATTGCTAATTTGTCTATGTCTGGGCTTGCCCAATGTACACTAAAAACCTACATTTCTGGAATTTCCGCATGGCACAAGCTGCGCGATGTGGCAGATAATACAGGCCACTTTATCATTACCAAAATGATAAAAGGTATGTGTAAACCAACCACTCTTGAGCTTTTGCCGGTAATCGTCACAAATCTAATCATCAACTTATGAAGCCTCCCTTTTTCAAGCCGTATGCTTTTTGGCATTCTTTGGAACCAGGTTGCCGGGCTGAAGATGTCTCCATAGAAGGTGGCAACCTCCTGGTTACTCTCTGTCACTCCAAGTCGGACAGACTTGCTAAAGGCATAACAATCAGCATCTCAAGCTCTCCAACACACAGCTAGCTTGTGCCCAGTTGCTGCATACAGAGCATATGTGCAAAAACGCACAAAGAGAGCACAGCAAACCTTTGTCCACTTTGACCAAACCCCAATAACAAGGTATCAGTTCCAAGCAGTCTTAAAGAAAGCTTTTGCCTTGAGTGGGATCAAAACTTCTGCCTACACCTCCCATTCTTTCAGGATCGGAGCACCGACAACCGCAGGATGTAAGGGTTTAAGTTCAGATCGAATTCAGCACTTTGGTCGGTGGGGATTGGGGTGTTATAAATCGTATATACGCATACCATTCTTCATATAACAAATTCATAACAATATCATTCTCCCTCATTGTCCATCATTCTCCTGTGATTGACTTGTGTGTTTCAGTGTGGCTAATTCGGTCAAGCTGGACCGGAGCAACATCCTTTGGCTAGCAAGGGGCGGGATGAGATGGGAGGAACTCCAACATGCGGTCGTCCGTCAACTGGCCAGGAAGACCGAGGACCCAAAGGCCATCGTCATCCATCTTGGGTCCAATGACCTTTGTCAGGTCACCTCCTGTGAACTGTTTCACGAGATGGAGCCCACCATCCTGCGTATCAAGCTGCTCCTGCCACACACCACCATCATATGGTCGGACATACTACCTCGCCGTTACTAGCACCTGGCCAGATGCCCAATCAGGCTCGAGAAAACTCAGGCTAAGCTCAACAGGAGGGTTGGTAATGTGGTTAGGGATGTGGGATGGATACAGGTCCTCCATCCCCAGTTCTACGGCAGAGACAGGGACCTGTATGCCTTCGACGGCGTACACCTCTCACGGAGAGGCATAGAACTTTTTGCCAGAAACATAGCCCAAGCCTTGGACTCTCTAACCTAATCTTTTCTTTTTATACCCCCGCTACGAAGTAAGCGGGGGTATAGAGCGGTCATTCTGTCCATCTGTCTGTCCTTCCGTCCGGTCAATTTTCTCAAAAACCGCCAAAGGTACATCAACCAAACTTTGCACAGTTGTTAACCATGTTATTTTGATCGCTCACAGACAATTTTCCATGGAAACGTTACTTTTTGGACTTAGTTTTATTGTGTTCAATCGAGACAAGTTTTCTCTGAAACTATTAGATCTAGATGAATGAAATTTAACATGTAGGTAGTCCAGATGATACTCTTCATCGAGTTCACAGTCCAGTTCCGAAATTTTATTTTTTACAGAGTTGTGAAGCCCTTGAATCTGTAATTGAACTTGGTACAAATAACCGGTGTGATGCTCTAATGGGAAAAATTAAGTTACCTGAAAAATATTACATCTGGGTGAATGAAATTTTGTAATAACAAAGCCAGTTCCCAAAATTATTTTGGACAATATTATGATGCTTGAAGCTATTTTTTAAACATATATAGTACCCTTCACATCTATAATTCTCAATTAACGGATAGCAGATGGCAGGGATATGTGAGCAATGCTCACTTTTTTCTTGTTTCAGATTGTAAATACTCCCCTCCGTCTCTTTGTTTTGTAAATGGTAGGGAAGCTGGTGAGCTTATTACTTATCATGGCCTGGGTGTGGGGTAGCACTTATGGCGGGGTGCTCCTCAGCTGCTGTTATATTTGGCTGCACGTCTAAAATTTCACTGTTAGGATCTGCTGCTTTACAGCAGGGGTCAGGTATATTATCCACGCCGTTTCACGGCAGGTGAATAGGGTTTGCTTTACAGTAAACAGGTGGCTTGGCAACCTATTTGCTCGGCTCTGTATTATTTACACTTGGTGCCTGGCAGCGTTAGCACCTTGGCAATGTTTTCCTAGCAACGGTAGTTACTAGGGCAGCGGTAGCTGCAGGTGCATAATTCAGCAGCAGCCCTCGAGCACCCCCACACTCTTGGCCATTTAACCCATATCTCTCTTTATTATTCTATCCCAACTGGGCGAAGTATCTCCGGTCATAATTTGCTATGAGAAGAAGTCAAATAGAATGTGAAATAGGACAAGTGTTTACATACTGGCATTTAAAGTTTTTAATATTGTTAATGACTAACATATTTTAAAAGCATTTAGAACTCTGCAGTACCTAAATCAAGTACAACCATTATTTATGTAAGTGCATTCCTACAAATAGCATCTTAGAATTCTTGTCTTGTCCAGTTTGTAGATATCTGTTTCATATCCACGTTTTGTAGAACATATTTACATTGATAGTTGAGTTGCGATTCAGAACGGCCACTTTGATGTTATTCCAATTTGTAATAAACCAAAAATGTTAAACATAAGTTTAAAGTGTGAATTTGTGGTCTTGTTTATCATGTTATGCAATAGTGAATACAATGGTGATCCATTGAAATAGATATTTGAAACTTTTTGTTCTAATCATTTGTTTGTTACAGGGAGGAGAATAACACATTTTACGTCTGCTTCACTGTACAAGTTGTGATCAGTAACAGACATTTCTCAGTGTTTAAATTTGTGAAATTATTCTTAAAAAGTGATCAAAACATGAACTAATGTATATTTGTTCTTCACGTTAAGTGAAAATAAAAATAATGAGAGTATTTTCAAACAAAAAACTGTAACTTTTACACACTTCAGTACATTCAACAATCTATCTTACAGGTCAGGTTTTACTCTCAAATCCAAAGAAAAAATATATAAACAATGTTTTAAAATATGAAGATGTGGACTTGTTTTTCACGTTATGTTTTGATAAATACAACTTTAATACTTTGAAACAAATATTTGACAAATTTTAAACAAATCGTCGGTTTGTTACAAGGAGAACTTCACTGAACCAGATGTGATTACTAACAGACATTTTTAGAGTTCAGATTTGAGAATTTATCTTTTTAAAACTGATTCAAAAGTGTTCAAATGTGTATTTGTTATTCATATTAGGTCAAAAGATAAACACTGAGAACATTTTCAATCATGTATCACCTACTTTTTTACACATCGGTTCATTTACAGTTCTATCTTACAGATCAAGTCATAGCTAAAAATAGAACAACACGTTATTCTGTCAAACTAAATCACTTATTTGTTTTTAAATATTTACAACATATCAAAACAACATCAAAGTTTGTTTAATCAAACAAGGCCTGTTGAATAAGATCTATTTTCTGGTCAGTGATGGAAATCTCGCGTCCGCTGACCAGTCTCATTCTTGTAGCACATTTGCTGAATGGATAAACATAAAACATGGGGAAAACCCACTCGGTGAACTTGACGTTCTCTTTATACAACAGCTTCCCCCTCACCACATCAATGAGGGCCACTCTCCCCCGTCTCACATCCAACAACAAACCAAACTGAAAGCTTAGTTTGTCATCAGATGTGTGACGGGAGAGAGTGACACACTCACCAACCTGATGTTCACTGTCCTCCTGATCTCTACTCCTCCACACCTGGATACAGATTCTGTCTGGGTGAAGGGGACACTCGTCCATCACAGCTACACAGAGAGAGTTGGGGAGAACAGAAACACAGCCCCCCTTGTCCAGATTCCCCCGTCCAACAACAACCCCCATCTCTAGCAGGGGCCACCCGACACTCCACTTCCAAGTAAGTGTGTTGTGTGTCTCCCAGTAAGATGGGAGGGAGAAAGGGGAGGGGGAGGGAGGGACGGGGACCGGACGACTACAAGTCCCCTCGAACTTCAAGAAGCGTCCCGGTCTGTCTGTGCGTCCACTCCACTCCATGTTGTTCAGCTCAAGTCCGTCTACAACTTGTAGATACTCGTGAACTCTCTTTGTGTCGAGAGTCATGGCGGGACCTGCAAATATACAACTTTGTTGTTATCAAAACATAAACAAATGACATCTTGAAATGTTTATTTTATTGTTTTAGATACACTGATGATAAAATATTAGATAATTGTTACGATTTTTAAAAACTTTGATTGCTACTCAAAACCGACCATAAAACTGGATTATTTAGAGCTGACTGTTCTGTAAATAAACACTTTCTGTTTTCCAAAAATATACAAATGACATCTTGAAATGTTTATTTTAGTGTTTTAAACAATTTGATGATATAATATTTGATAATTGTGACAAAAAATATAAACTTTGTTTGACTCTCTAATTGATAATACAGTTAATTTTTCCGACAGTCGGTTTTCAAATGAATCGGTTTTCATTGAACATAAAACAAATTGTTGTAACTTAAATATATACAAATGTCATCTTAAAACTTCTATTTTACTATTTCAAACACTTTGATGATAAAATATTTAATAATTGAGAACATTTTTTAAAACTTTGTTTGCTGCTCAAACTGACAAATAATCCAGTTACTTTCTCAGAGCTGAGAGTCGCGGTCGGTGAATAAAAACAATTGTGATCAAAATTTGTTGTCAAAACATATCAAGATTGCATCTTGAAATGTTTATTTCAATATAACAAATATTTTGATGATAAAGATATTTATGATTCAGAAAAAAATATAAACATTTTGTTTGCCACTCAAACAGACAAATAAGCTACAATACACAAAATCTATATTATTAGAGCAGATTGTCCTGTAAATAACCAATCTTGTGTTATCCAAACATATGCAAATGACATCTTGAAATGTTTATTTCTATATTTTAGATAACTTGATAAGAGAATTATTAATCATTGCCACAAAACATATAAAGTTTGTTACCAGCTCTAATAAACAATACAGTTGATTTGCCGACAGTCGGTTTTATCAGAGCTGAGCGGCATTGCGAGAATTATATTGTAGCTTCACGAATTTTTGATGTAAAAGATACACAAATGACATCTTGAAATGATTATTTTAATATTTTAAACACTTTGTTGATGAAATGTTCAATAATTGCGACAATTTTTTAAAATGATGTTTGTTACTCAAACTAACAAATAAGCTACAGTGTCAGAGCCGAGTGTCATGGCGGGATTTGTCAGATCACTACAAACATTGTTGAAATCAAATACGTTATTGATATATTCACCTGCAATGAAATATTAAGTTTTAGTTTTCAAATAATTTGAGGTGTGAGATAATTGTGTCCAAAAATATAATCTGTGTTCCCCCTCTCGAATTGACTAAACTTGATAATGCCGACAAAGTGATTTCCTAATTTACATTAAACATAAACCAACTTGTTCTGATCATAATATACACAAATTACACCTTGTGTAAAGTGGATTACATTAATTTGACTATCATTTGATTATAAGATACGTGGTTATTGTGAAAAAGAATTATAAACAATCTTTCCCAGTCAAATTCAGAAATGAGTTGACTCAACTGACGCTTCTCACAGTAGCCTCACCGTCCAGAAGTCATCATCTTTGAGTAGATTCAACTGATCACCTCCCATGGGCTTAATATAAAAGGTTTTGATAACCACGTGATATGATCCCATTCGCTGCAGTTGGATATTAATTAGGTGAGATAAATGCAGAAATTCAGAAACCTACTGTCCGACGTTAAGTGCTGCATTAGTTTGAGGTCCGTCAATTTACAGACAATTCTTTTCAAATGTACGTGTTTAAGGTGATGTGAGGTGAGTTCTGGTTTGACACCACGTTCAAGAGTATTTCACTTATATATCATGGCTGCTAGTATTATTTCAGGGAGAAAGCCCGCAAAACCATGTAGCCATGCATTGTAGTGAAACCTGCGAGCAACGACTTGAACTAGCGAACCATGGGTAATACTATGCTGTATTTCAATTTTCAATTTCGTTTAATTCAGTAAAAGGCCTTAGGCCCACTAACAAAAACATATTATATACAAAAACAGACAAACATCAGAGAGAAGAAATAAATTGTGAGTTAATTTGATAATAAAACGTAGGGCAAGTGCATCTCTTATGAAACATGAATAGGATAAAATAATTTCTAAGTTTTGACGTT
This sequence comes from Gibbula magus, assembly GCA_936450465.1. Taxonomy (NCBI): domain Eukaryota; kingdom Metazoa; phylum Mollusca; class Gastropoda; order Trochida; family Trochidae; genus Gibbula; species Gibbula magus. The sequence continues at coordinate 33,201,924 of OW388298.1, forward strand.
GTAAACTATTCTGCAGGTAATATATATCAACATGATCTGGTAAATGTTGGATATATTTCCGTCTTAATTCTTTACACATTGGACATTTGAATAAAAAGTGTTGTCTTTCAGTGTAGCATTGCACCCAAACCTTAACCTGCGTGTAAAACAGTTGACTACTGCAGACAAAGTTCCGTGCCCCTGGCGGGTTTCGAACCACAGACCTCTTGATCCAAAGCCGAACGTTCTAACCACTGCCCTATCCCACCCACGTTTGTGTTTAAATCTAAAAGGGTATTTTTCTACAATTTTGAAGGAGGATATCACAAAAACACTTTGAACTGAAATTCACTGTGGTATTCACTCGTGTGTGAGATTTAGACGATGCTTCACTGGTGATAATGGTCATTAGAAGTGAATATATTTATTTGGTGCAATATTCAGGAGCTAATTCCTGCTCGTAGCATAACAACATCTTTACCCTGGTTTAAGGACAGACATCATTCTTATTCTAGTTTAAGCTATCTGTATGTATCTGCTGTATATTTACATGTACTTACTTTACAACTTTGTAATTATGAAATTAGAAATTGATAAACTATCCAGAAAGTAACATATGTTTTATCATAAAACTGTCTTGTTATGCAAAGTGTGAAACACTCGCAGCGCCGGTGAGTTGAGGTGACGTGATTTTTGGGTTTGACACCGTTTTCAAGAATATTTCACTTCCATCATGGCGGTAGTATTATTACAACAATGCCATGGTATCTATTCATTGAAATGAAACCTGTGAGCATCGACTTGAACTAGTGAACAGTGGGTGGTACTGCAATGAGTTTCAGTCGGTATTGCCTACTAACCTAACAGCATGTGAAAAGTTCTCAACTGCCAAGTTGCGGAGCCGCTAGCGGGATTCGAACTTCAAACCTAGCTCTTGCATGATCTGAAGCGAAATACGCTAATCACTGCGCTATTCCACCGTTAAAATGTTTCATTGTCTATAATTGTTATCAATGTGCAAATTGCCTAAATGTATCTGGTAACATTAATTAAAAAAATGGCCGTTATCAACACGTCTTATTTTGAAAAGCTTTAGAACAATGGTGTCTCAAGTTGTGTGATCAATATATTAATTAAAATCAGTTATGCCTCCTAGCAGGAAAGCTAGCATATATGTTTCATCGTATAATTCAAATGCAACATACATTTCCACTTCAAGAAAATCGATAATAAATGTAAATAATATAAATTATTTCTGTCACAGTTTACATGTTCACAATGTACCGATATATGAGTATCATAGTAGGTATTTTTATGGCAAAGTCGGTTGAAATTTTACCACCCAATGAAATCTGTATGCATACTCCATTTACAGTCAGGATGTATAGATATGCTAAATGCGAGTGAATATGATCGGTTAGTTTCTTGTGAACACGTTTGTATAGATACACATTTGCAATACAGTATGTTCTCGGAAGCCATGAATGTTCCTCGTAACTATGAACAGATGTATTTTCTATTCATCACCATTCATGTTTCGAGGGGAATTCGTCTGTTGTATTATATTTTTCAACATGAACATTTAGATTATATATTTTGAGAGTAATGATAGCAGATCATTGCAGATTGTAGGGGATGTTGTGGATGTTGAAATTACTGAACAAAATATATTTTTGGCAAAGTTGTTACAAGGAAGTTTGCATAGGCGTCCACAATCCCAAATTTGCAATAGTAGAGTCTGTTGATGATCTGTTATCAAGCCCCTGTACAATACGAGCAAAATATCGCTGCGTAAGTTCAAGTGCAGCTGCTTGTTGACCCTTAATTTAAGGTAAAATTTCAAATAAATAGCACTATAATCACACAATATTCACTGTAAACTCTCACTATCAAAGTTACAATCTTTCCATATGAAATGTCGATGGTAAATTGTACTCCTAGATTATATGTATATTATAAAAGAATAAACATGTACATTATTTCGTAAATTGTACATTGTACCGCAACACAAAACACGTTACCGCACTAGACAGTCATTAACAAATAAATGAATCACTGATTTCCACTTGATCTACTTATATGGACCTGTATCTACTTATTATAGACTCTGGTGAAGTTCACTGTAAAACCACCTGCAACTTGTATTTAAGGTAAGTTTCAAACCAAACGTGGTAAATATATACTGGCATAGTTTTATGAAAAAGATAATACCTTCTTTGATTAAATAATTCTAACTTTGGTTGATGCATCAATTACTCACGCATCTTGCATATACGAATCGTTTATGTGTTGACCAGTTTCTGTATATACATTGTAAGACTTTTGGGGGGGGACCATGTATTCACCTGCCATGAAATATTGTAAGAATAATCAACTCGTTGCTCGGAATAACTGATTACTGAACTGTTGATTATTATAATAAAATCCGAAACAAATCGAAAAAGCAAGACACGACATCACCATCTTAGATGAGACTGTACAATACACATTGTATGTTCATACCCCATTCATTAACTTTCTCACACATTAAAAGGCGCTGTTGCACGTTTTTCTTACTGAAATAAAAGTGATCTTGCATAAAAGTTAGCGTTACCAATGGCTGACTAATACTCCTGAATCAATAATAAGAGTTCTAAAACGAATGTACATTGTTCGGTTAAGCCATGCGAGTCCATTTTCATTACCATGTTCACATTAAAATGGCCGCTCGAAGGTAGTTGAAGTGATCTCAAAGTAGAGCATTGAATGTGGTACCATAATCGAATGGTCAATTATCTGCTGTCTGAATGAGACCTACAAATCTACCTCTCACACTGAAATGGTCCACACCTCTGTCGCTTTATGTTTCGCACCATTTTCTTTCAATATGGATAACCGTTTTTTATGGATACTGTTTATCGGGTCGTGTAATGATATGTTTTCCCCTCTAACATAACAATATATTGCATAGATAAATAGCAAATTTGAAAATATGCAAAAAAGGTGCTACAGTGTCTGATGCGCGCATCTAAATAGCTTGCTACTAACGTCTTTCTGCAGTACGATTCTTATGTAATTTTGGAACTTTATTCCCAAAAAGAATTTCTGACATTATAAACCACTCGTTTAAATTGTAAATATTATTGCAGAATAAGAGACACTTAGCCAACCCTGAACTAACAATCGCTAAGTTGCAAATAGGAATGTAATTACGTCACTAAATTACTTCATGGTAAATGACGTCATAAAACCTGAACGTCACTACTGTTCAGCCGGCATAATACTTCGCTTTGCAAATTGAGTACATGTACTGTAATGTACTGTAGGGGGCGGGATAGCTCAATGGTTAGCGCGTTCGGCTTCGGATCAAGAGGTCAGGGGTTCGAATCCCGCCAGGGGCACGGCAACTTTGTCGGCAGTCTACATGCACTGAATTTCAGTGCACCACCCATGGTTCGCTAGTTCCAGTCGATGCTCGCAGGTTTCACCGCAATGCATAGCCAGATGTCCTTGCGGGCTTTCTCTCTGCAATAATACTAACAGCCGTGAAAGTGAAATATTCTTGAAAACGACGTTTAACCCCACCTCACCTCACCTTTTCTATTTTATATGTTTATTGATGTGACTTTAATTAGGTAGGCTATGTTCGAAATTGTTCATCTATGAGATTCAGCTAAAAAAAAAAGGCCAGCAAAGTGAAACAAAGGATATGATTTCCGTTCAAAAAGGGATTACTGGAGCCAGTTGATATTGATGGAAGTTGAAAAAGCAGACGAGTATAAAATCTGGGTACGATCATTGACAACTAACTTTCATGGAAATCTAATTCACACCGTGTACATGCTGAGGCACAACAAATACTTTTCTTCCTGCGAAAATTGCGATCTTTTGACGTAGACTACAGTATTATTAGATTATTCTTCCAAACTTCTATCAATAGCATACTGACTTTCTGCTTCCATGCATGGTATGGAAAACTCTAACACTCCTCTAACACAGAAAAATAAAAATGACAAAATTTTAAACACCTCCAGTAAACTTTGCGGCTTTGAGCATCTTTCATTCCAGTTTCACCGTTATCAAGCAAATGATCATCATTGCTTGATAACGGTGTTAGGATCTACACCGAAACGTCGCACTACTGCAATAAAGAAGTTGTTTATCCATAAAACTCGTTCTCCTTCATCTAACCAACTTCTAAATGCCATTGACAATGAAAGAAGTGATTTTAGGCCTATTGAGTTAAAAAGAAGGCTCTAGCCATTCAATCAGAGCCATCGCATTTTATATATGAATAATATGAATTTCTACCATCTGGACGTCGTTTTAAAATCTGGCATTTCAAACTTACAGAGCGTCAACATCATTTGTCCCACACCATACAGTATAAGAAATTCAAAACCTCCACACCAATAGAAGCTAGGTATCTCTTGGAACACGACGCGACGCTGATTAAAATATAACATATTAAAAACAATGCCATTAGTACCCATCATCACACTGTTCGTTATTATTGTTTTTATAGTCTATTCATGTACTGTTATATTTTGTATTGTAAACTACCAAAGACTCTTTGAATGTAAGACGAATTTCCCATCTGGGATAATAAAGTTCATCTTATCTTATCTCATGAATGGATGAAAAGTACATTCGTAAACCAATCAAAATGCAAATTGTATTTAGAAAAACTGTTATTCGCGTGAGCATAATGCAAACTTTAAACCGGCATATCTTTCCCCGCTTGGGTAAGAATAAGTTTTATTTTTCAAATTATTTGAGGTTTGAGTTTAATTAAACCGGAATTGTTCTTAACTCATAAGGACTGTTCCCTTTACCATCGTGAAATGACGAAACCTCGTATCGATATGGCAAGATTACAAGTGGAACTTGGACGAAATAGTAATATCATAAGAACACTGTGATTGTGCAGAGTATAAGTAAGCTAGATAGGATTGAAGATGAATTTCATTTTGTCACTGTTTGTCCAGCCTTTCAAGACTTGGGATTTAAATATTTGCCGCTTGCTTGTACTCCATATGGTTTTAGTTTGGTTTAATCAATTTAATGGCATCATGCAATACAAAGAATATTATTTCACTTCAGCTCTTTATCCACCATGCACTCTATCTAAGATTCAATTATATATATGGGTCGGAGGCCGTACGTACAGAAATAAATAATTGAATGGAGTTAAATTGTGTCAAACATTATACTCCCTGTTCCCTCTTGAATTGACTAAATTTGATAATGTCGACATCAGATATTTCAAAGTGATTGCCTTACATTAAACACACAAACCAACATATTTTGATCATATCATATAAAATTTACATCTTGAAAAAGTTGATTAGAATGATTTGATATCATTTGATTGAAAATAAATGGACCACTGGTAACTGGTAAAATATATAAACTTTCTTTCCCGATCAAACTGAGAATTTAGTTGACTCTGCTGGCGGATGAATAGATTCGAGCTGGGTAAAGCTGTAAAGTTTCTTTATATACCAGAAATTGTGCTAACGTGTACAAATAGAATTTTTCCAAAGTTTATTCTGATATCAAATGTATCAACACACGTTTTAAAATAATAGGCTTGCCGAAGATATCTTTACTTTATAGTGTTGATATATTATCATCCAAAATCATTCTAATTACGTTTCAATGAAAATAGTGCAGATCTCTAAGCACAGATCTGTCATTTGACTAGCAATGCGGTGATGCCATATCATTGTGACGTCATCCTGTTTATGACATCATGGCATTGTGATGTCAGTACTCGATGATGTCAACGCATTATGATGTCAACGCACTGTATGCCCATCAAGGCACCCTTGTATTGGGTGGAGACTTTAATGCGCGGACTGGGAATCTAAAAGACTTACCGCAGTCCGAAATTCATAATACATTATCACCTCTACCTCCAACTGAGGATCCCCCGTTATGCATCCCTGTCCAGAGGAACAACACGGACCTAACCGTTAATAAATTCGGCAAGGAGTTACTTCAAACTTGTGCTATTACAAAGACATGTATTCTAAACGGAAGAACGGTTGGTGATATATATGGTAATTTAACATGTTATCAATATAATGGATGCAGTGCAGTTGACTATATCGTTACCAAATACGAAGATTATGACAAATTTAACTATATGAAAGTATTACCCCTCACCCACATGTCTGACCACTGTGCTCTCCAAGCCAGTATTACTATCACGTGTCAAGGTCAGTTGAATTTAACGAAGTTCAAGAAAAAGAGAATAAATAATAAAACATCCAGGAACATCAATAAAATATCAAAGTTTGTGTGGTCAGGAGAGTGTGAAATCAAATATATAAACAGACTTCTATCCTTTCAGTGTAAATCTCTTGCTGAAAACTTTATAATGAAAACTCCTGAAAATGATTCCCAGGAAGAAGTTGATGCTATGACATCACAGTTTTCTGACATTATCTTGTCTGCAGCGAATGGCTCTGTAAAACTGGTACACGTGAAGCGGAAGTCAAAAAAGGTGAAAAGTGGTATAATTTTCAGTGTAAGGATTTGAAAAGTGTCGTTCAATCAGCCTGGCTAGACCACGTTAAAAACCCATTCGACAAAACGAAGCAACATAAGTTTAACAAAGCACGCAAAGACTATAAAAGATGCGTAAAACAATCAGAAAAACGATATACAGAAAATCTATTTGAGCAACTTGAATCTTTATCTGCGACGGATTCCTGAGAATATTGGAGGCTGGTCCGTGAGCTAACAGGAGGACAGGAGACAGATCACAGCAACAACATCTCTCCCACGGATTGGATTGAACATTTCAAGAATCTCAACTGTGATATTCCTAACACCAGTGATTTTCACCATAGTGTATCAAGGTCAGTTAGAGATATATATCCATCAACTGACCTAGACTGTAATTCTCTTAATGATAATATTACAGCCCAGGAACTCATTAAAGCTGTACGGAAATTGAAAAATAGAAAGTCAGGCGGTCCCGACTTACTGAGATGATTTCTGGGTCGTCAACCGTTATCATCGATCATTACTTGAAACTAAACTAGTGTCCAAAAGAAACGATACCATCTATTTTTAAAAATATCTTTTTACAAAGTGATTTTCTTCGTATGATCACATGGTTTTGCATATCCCACAACCCAAATGCAGTGTATTCAATCAAAAATACCGAGAACATTTTATCACATCCGAAGAAATGGTGCACTTTGTGAGAATGACATTATTTTAGGTAGCATAGTTTGCAACTGCAGATAAAGTGTATAAAATGGCTGACAGTACACGTTGGTATCAAAGCAACAAAAAGCACACAAGAAAATATCGTGTTTCAAGCCATTGAGAGTGAGAGAGCCGTTTGAATTGTCACATAGCGAGTCTCACACGCCTACGACGCCAGAAGGTTCGGTTGCGCGCACATAGCAGTCACCAGGTTAACGCAACGGTTACATGATAGAGATCGAACAACATGCAGGTCGAGAAGAAGTTGATTACGCTTATTGAAGACCGCCACATCCGGGTATTTCATCTCCGAAAGCCATTCATCATTATGACGTTAACGTCAAAGACGTCACTGAGACACGTGATTAGCAGACAAACTTGGTAAAAGAGATTGAAGACTCATGATATCTGAACACGTCGTCCATACCACAAAACGTTCCAGAAGCGTCAACAACGAGTAAACAAACAGACGAATTCAACATTGGCAACAGAGAGACTGAGCACTGGTCATGCTCTCAAATGGGAGCAGATTTTGCATCTTCAAGAACAATGGTAGACATCGTGTGTACCGAAAAATTAGTGACCTGTTTGCTCTGAATTGCGTCCATCAAGTCAGCCCATTGCCTCCTTGATGAATGACAAAGCTTATCTTCTGACGTCATCCGACGCCTGAGGTCATCAACCAATAGGCGTGTACTTGCCCGTTCTGACGCTCGGGATGGACATACCGAAAACAACTGTGACTTAGTGACGCCTCTTTTGACATTTTCAACATTTGTCTCAGTCATTTGTGTGAATGAAATTTTAATTTTCAGACCCCTCACGTCAATACAGACCTGTACAAATGAATACAAAGTACTGATTGAAATGAATTTTGTACACATGTTAAATGAACGAAATCTCAAAACAATAATACCAATTCTAAATTTCTGTGTCATTAAGTTTTCCTGTAATGACCGCTCAAAGACGTGGTATCGTTTCTTTTGGACACTAGTTTATTTAATCACATCTTAGCAATTGGACGATTTCCCTCGGATTGGCGAACATCATATATATCATACCAATTCACAAGAAAGGAGATTTTAACGATGTCAACAACTATAGAGGAATTGCCCTTGGAAGTTGTCTTGCAAAACTATTTCTTTCAATTATCAACACAAGAATGACTTCATATATGGAATCTAACTCTCTCTTTGACTCAAGACAGGCCGGTTTTCGATCGGATCACAGAACAACAGACAATATATTCATATTTAGAACTTTGATTAAAAAGTTCAAACAGGCAAAGAGAAAACTAGGCCTATATACCTGTTTTGTTGACTTTCGAAAGGCGTTTGACTCTGTATGGAGAGACGGACTATTGTATAAAAGGTATAATAATGGTATAACAGGTAGAATATTTAATCTCTTACATGACATGTACTCTAATGTGATGTATTCTATCAAAACGCAAGATGGAGTGACAGAACCAATTTCATCATCAGTTGGTGTTACGCAAGGATGTGTGTGCAGTCCTACCCTTTTTAACATCTATGTGATGAACGATATACAGGACTACTTTGAAGCCCGAAGTGACCACGCTCCTCTTTTGGATGGTCAACACCTAACACATTTGCTCTTCGCAGACGACCTAGTTCTTTTTTCAAAGTCATCCAAAGGACTTGAACAGAATATAGACAATTTAAAAACATTTACAGAAGATTGGAAACTCACTTTTAATCTCTCTAAAACTAAAGTATTAATTTTCGGCGGTACCAATGCAGATTCCAGACATGTGTTTCACCTTGATAACACGGCTATTGACTTTTGTGACTCATACTTGGTGTGACTCTTCATAAAAATTGCTATTGAAAGCCTGAAAGGAAAAGCAATGCGAGCCTGGTTCAAAATCCGCCACAGCCTGACTCCAACAATTCACTTCCGCCCCGATGTCATCATTCGTCTCTATCGGTGTCTCATATCACCAATCGCCACTTATGGATCAGAAGTTTGGGGCAGCGATATATTTAAATCGATATCAGATCCGTTTCAAAACTGGAGTAATTAAGCTGGCTTGTAATACAATAACCATTAAAAGAGCTAAATCAATTCTCGGAGTACCAAAGAGAACCAGCAATATCGGATGCCTTAGCGAGCTTGTACTCTACCCTCTATCTATAGATATACTTTCTAACGTATTCAACTACTACAAACGATTATTGCTAATGGATCAAGACAGACTTATATATGCTGCCCTACAAGAAGATAAGGGTCTTTCAAAATCATTCTGGGTCTCAACAAGTGAACAGCGTCTTAAAATATCATTCCCTTCATCAAACATTTACAGTATCTCAAAACAGCAATTCATGGAATGTTTAAAAACTGAATTTCTTCAAATATACCTCAAGGAAACTGATCAACTACCATCTGATAAAGGAAAGAAATTACGCCTGCTTGGACATATTGAAGACTCGTTTGGCTACAAAGACTATTTAAACATTAAGAATAATGACCACAAAAAAGTATTAACTAAGTTAAGACTTAGCGCTCACCAGCTTGAGATTGAGAGAGGAAGATATAACAACACTCCTGTAGACAAACGCCTCTGTCAACAGTGCAGTCAGGGTGTTACAGAAACAGAAGAACATTTTATATTTGAATGCCCAAAATATATTCATTACCGCTCGAAACTAATTTCATCAACTGGTTTCGTTGGGGTCTCAAGGAAAGAGCTCCTCTCATCAATTATAAACCCCAAGAGTCATCATGCTTCTATCACTTGTAAAGTACTTTATGACATGTATTCAATGAGATTAAGCCACATTGGTTAATTATTGTACAATCTATAATATGCATTGTTTGATATTATTGTCTCACACTGAGATATATTAATTGTCTTGTATATATTTTACTTATAATATGTATTAACAGTTGTTAACTTCTTTGTACACTGCCCATAATGGTTTTGTTCTGTACAATAAATATCTTGTATCTTGTATATTGTATCTTGTAGTTGACGGTGACAGGGCATTGTGCAAAATTTACTGCCAAAACGATATCTCTTTTGAATGATAAATACATTTTCGTTGCAATGAAACATTCAATCGCATTTTACGTTCTATGGTATCATACGTTATGACTGCAATAATATAAGGAGTGTAACGTTACGTGCAGTATCATGGGCGACGTCATACCATAGTACAAACCTTTATTGACGATTATGTTGCTCCAAGCGATGAAATTATTTGAATGAAAATTCGGTAATTGTCAGCTTATCTATCTGGGCCCATATTTTCGAAGCTATCTTAGTGCTAAGATAGTCGTAAGTACCATACATTAACATTGACTTATGACTATCTTAGCACTAAGACAGCTTCGAAAATATGGGCCCTGCATTATAGGAAACGTAAAATGCACGGTACATAACGGAATGTAGGCCTAACAAAGAAAACAAATCCTAAATTTGTATTGTAAGAAACTTTTGTGAAGTGCATTTCGGCATTGTATAGATATTGTATATACACTAATGGATGCGACATTTCGATCTCATAATAGATAGATACGATGTTAGTAAGCCTAATTACGCCGAAAGTTCGGAAACTTAGCCTTCATTCAAATAAAAATAGTCTCAATTCATACAACATATAACTTTATAGAAAAAAAACAATATTTTTCTTGTTCATATATGCATGTATAGTTAGTGAAGGCGATGTTACAGAATTTAGCCGATTGGCATATTGCATGGCATGGCATGGCGTCCGTCCGTCTGTAAACTTTTCGATTTTTCGACTTCTTCTCCAGCACAAATGACGCTAGAGAGCTGAAATTTCATGTACAGACTCCTTGACCGCAAATATGGTTCACAGGGGTCACGACCTAAAAACCTATAATCATCTACTTTTCAGTGAAATCATGTTGAGCTACATAGCTGATGGCTCTATTTCTCCAATTAAATGTAAAGTAGGACTCGTGTCATTTATATTCGTCCGGTGACTATATTTCCATAGACTTGCACGTTGATTTAGTCTTGGATAAATATTTTTGGTAGATATTTTTTTAGTCCGATCCTACATATATTTATAAAGTGTATAAAAAGTATAGGTGATAGGTACGTACGTTCATTTGGAATGTTACCATTTCTTAGCGTAAATTTTGACCTAATGTTGAATGGACCCTTAGATCGGCAATATGGCTGCCCGTGCTCCTTTACTCTATGTTATATTGGGGGTAGTTTTTTTTTACCTACGTTTTACCTACATTTTACTTACGATGTCGAGTTCCTGTGTAGCCTACACATGAAGGTTAATCTAATGACATTAGTTACATTGTCTTCCGAACGGTTAATTTAAGTTATGTACTTTAAGCTGGTATGTTTTCCAATCAAACTGAAAAGTGTAGCATTAATCTAATCAGAATCTTATGAAATTTAAGTATCGTGCATTAAATGAACACGCAAGTCTATGGAAATAACGTCACTGTAGGAACATACTGACACGGCCTGGGTCTTGTTCATTGTTCAACATAGCTATAAGAAGGGCGAAGATTGTTACATGTGTAGGAAATGAGTCCTATAGTCCAGTGGTTACCTTTTCTTTTATATTTATTTTCGTAGTACAGAGAATAATACTGGCTGGCTGGCTGATTTAGGCCTTGCAGTATTTCCTTATCCGGGCCCACTATATGATTCAGGTGCAGTGATCCATTATATTGGCACAACAAAGCGAGGGAAATACCGCAAGGCTTTAATCAGCCAGTAATGGAGACTGGCAAGAGTTATGCCTTGCGTTTGGAAGTTGACAGTGAGACAGCGAGCGAGCTCCGAATAACGTTCGAAAAATCCATTGTTGACAACAGCACTGTGGAATTCATGCGGATGTGAGACTTAGACAATGCTTCGGTGGTGATAATGGTCGTTATAAGTAAATATATTTATATAGTGCAATGTTCAGGAACTGATACCTGCTCGTAGCACTACAACAGTATTACCCTGGACAGACATCATGAGTTTAAGCTCCCGGAGAAGTATACAATCAACCTACATTTAACGGAACGTTTCTATCAGGTTGTCCGCTACGTTTTGTTTGTGCGTTATGTGAGAGAAAAAAGCTGTATATTTACATTTACTAATTTTACAACTTTGTAATTATAAAATTAGATGTTGATTGAATATCCACAAAGTAACACATTTATTATCACAAGTCTTGTTGTGTCCAAGCAAGGACGTATATCACATCTAATATCCATCTAATTCCTTGGTCCAAGCAAAGCTTTTCACACTTGTATAGAACTGGTGAGGTGAGATGAGGTGATTCAGCGTATAACACTGCTTTCAAGAATATTTCACTTTTAACGAGCAATGAAATACGGGGATTTATCAGTGAAATAAACTGTCTGTCAAGCTACAGTGAACATTCCGAAGGCTCGCAAAATACAATGTTTATTCCTAATGCAGGATATTGACCATCCCAAAACACACTCTCATGATAACCTCTATATATGACGTCACATTGTTACTGTGGTGACGGGCTGTTCCTAGCGGCCGCTCGGCGTGAAAACGACCCTTTTCGGACGTAAATACAAGGATACCAGCATATAATAAATAGAATATCAGTCAATTTTTGACAAATACCATGTTTATCTCATCTCGTGAGTTAGAAAAGTTATATGCTGGCTATGTATTGCGATGAAACCTGTGAGCATCAGCTGGAACTAGTGAACAGTGAGTAGTACTGCACATAAATTCAGTGTAGTATTGAACATGCACACTAACCTTACTGCATGTGGGAAGTTCTTAACAGCAAAGTTGCAGAGCCCCTGGCGGGATTCAAACTCCGGACCCCTTGATCCGAAGCGAAATACGCTAACCACTAGGCTATTCCACCTTCGGAATGTTTGAGTATGTTAAATGTTCAATGAATTCAACATTTATGCAAATCATTTATCATCCAAAACTGGCTCCCACAGTAGATATCACTTGTGTGAGATCAAGCAATATCTACATTGTAGATATCGCTACAATGAAATCGTCATAATCCAATTACATCATCAGTTAATGATATCACAAAGCTTTGGCATCACCGAGAACACTGCTGGCAATGCTATGACGTCGCAATGGTGATGACGTAACAATGCTATGATGTCATAATGCTTATGACGTCACAATGCTGTGACCTCACTGAGATCACTGCTGAATAATCAAAATGGCAGTTTTGTGTTTCAACTATGTCATTCTTCGGCTAATAATTGTTGAAAAATGATTTTGAATGATAAATAAAATCTCAACCTCATGTCTTCTGATATGAAATATATCAACACTCGTTGCTATTTAATTAATTGAAGCAATAATGTTTATTTTTCCCCAAGAGCAAGTTTATGTTGAGTCAGGATCAACAACATTATTTTGTCGATAGGATTGAACCGGATTATCTCCCCTTAATCAACATTAAAAATGTAAAATTTTCTAACTTATGTCATTATTTGTCAAATACTTACATTTAAAGGGACTCGTTTCATTATGTACATGCATAAGAACTTGAAATAAAGATATTATTAATATAACCTTGTATGTTTACTATTTTAAAGGTTAATGTGCATTTTTTCGCTGCACGGAAATATGCTTGTTAATTAATCCTTAATTAAGAGCATTAAAAATATTAAAATTACAAAAAATGACATTTGATGTAACACAAGGGTCATTTAAGAGTAAAACTATGCCCAAAAAATGTGATTTAATTGAATTTTATTTTTGGGGTAAATTTACAATTTTAGCAAGCAGTAAAGGGCCGTGCAGGTTCTTGTCTGGCAAGCAGTAAGGGGGTGGTGACATGACGTTTTTGCAAGCAGTAAAGAGTTAAAGTAAAAATATCCTCGGCAAGCCTCGGATATTTGTAACTTTAATCAACTCGTGTTGATATATTTGATATCAGAAGACACTTGGGTGAGATTCTCTATATATTCAATATTTACAGTTGAATTTAGTTACTCCAATGTCCTAATATTTGACACAAGTTAAAGCTACCCTTGAGTTACTTCTTAATAGCTGGAAGTCACGGCGAGAGCAGGAAATAAACACAGATAATCTGCAAATATACAAACTAATGGAATTTTAAGACATACATTATTGAATAGTTTTGTGATTGCATACACTTGTAGCAATTGTGAACAACTTTGTATCACACTCAAACTAAAACAAAATATATCATCTTAAAGCTGAATGTCCGGGCGGGGCATGTAATATATAGATGATATCTGTCTTTTCTTGACTTATACCATGTTTATCTCATCGAGTGAGGTAGAAAGGTTATGTTTTCAGGAAGTGGCACAGCCACGAGTGAAAATATATAACTTTTCTACCTCACGAGATGAGATGAGATGAACATGGTATTTGTCAAGAATTGACGGATATTCTATTTATTTAAGAAATAAAGTTCCCTGTACCCCAATGTGTTTTGTAATAAAGTATAGTTTTGCCCTGAACTATTATAGTTAAAGTACGAGGACGGTAGTCCGAGTACTTTGACGTTATAATAGTTCAGGGCAAAACTATACTTTATTACAAAACACATTGGGGTACAGGGAACTTTATAACTTTTCTAAGATAACCCATAACACAACATTCTGCTTTGAGTAATTTTGCAAGAAAAATAGAGTTTACTTCCTTAATATTAATAATCCATGATCAGGGCCAACTGACGAGCCGTGCGACAACAGCGACTATGACGTCATTGTTCTGTTGTGACGTCATAGTGGTTCCGCGTGTTGCCTAATGCGGATTTCGTTGTTTTGGTTCAAGTACAAATGTAGCTTAAAATTTAAGACTAAATCGGATACAAAAGAACACATTCCTTCAATAATTGTTATAACAACGCTACCGTTGTTTTAGGACATTATCATTTGCAGAAAAACCCGGTCTTTTCAACTGCCCTCTTTCGTTGGGTTACCATGTGCACACGTGACTACGAGGGGAGCGAAAACGTCATTCAATTGTTACGTCATCACAAAAACTATACCTTTATCGTCTGATAAAGTACTTTTATTTCGATTGTTCTAGCCGCTAGGCATCTTCCCATGTAATTACGTCCGAAAAGGGTCGTTTTCACGCCGAGCGGCCGCAAGGAACAGCCCGTCAACACAGTAACACTGTGACGTCATAAGCCAAATCGCCGTACGAGACCATTGTTTTATGACGTCAAATTATATCAGTCACTGTTCGCAGTGAAAATATAAGTTATTTTCACTGTAGCTTGATAGACAGTTTATTTCACTGATAAATCCCAGTATTTCACTGCTCGTCATATAATAAAAATAGCACTATAATCACACGATATTCACTGTAAACTCTGACTATCAGTTACAATATTTCCATGTGAAATAATGTATATCAAATATCAAAATTTTATGTCTAATGCATAAATCTCTGCATGACCAATCGCCTGCCTACATATCAGAGTTGATATCAGCCTATGTCCCAGCACGGGAGCTTAGATCACAAAATCAGAATCTATTGACAGTGCCGAAGTGTAACCTCAAGTGCTTTGGTCAGAGATGTTTTGAGCATTTTGCTCCTAACATGTGGAACTCTCTTCCCAAAAATCTTAAACTATCTCCAACATTTGAATCATTCAAATCAAGTCTAAAAGCCTATCTTTTTGTTCAGTTCTATGGTACATAAGGACTTTCACAATGGCAACACTTATATACATGGATTTGTTATTGCTGTTTGTGTGAACTGAGCACATTCAAATGTGCATGACTATTATTATTATTTATTAGCATTATATGTTTAGCGCCTTGAGCATGCTTTCGAGCGTGGATATGTGCGCTTTATATATGTGCACTATTATTATTATTAAATAGGGGCGGGATAGCGTATAGTTGTTAATGCGTTCGTAACGGTTCATCCTTTGTTCGAATCCCGCCAGGAGCACAGCAATTTTGTCCGCAGTAGAGAACTGTTCTACACACAGTAAGATTTGGGTGCAATGCTTCACTGAATTTCAGTGCAGTTCCACACACGGTTCGTTAGTTCCAGCCGTTACTCGCAGGTTTCACCGCAATGCATAGCCACAAGTCTTTGCGGACTTTCTCCCTCCAATAATACTAGTGATATACGTGAAATAATCTTGAAAGTGGCGTTAAACCCTAATTCTACCATGATGTTTTAAAATCCTTGTTTTTGATTGGTTTATTTGATGGTCGAACGGAGGTAAAAAAGATAAAAAGCTGTCCCCTTTGGAGATACCATTAACAGAGTCAAAAAATACGGAACAAGGGCAATAACTCCGGAAAAAATAATCATATCGTTCTTATTTTCGAACTGCATCGAGGAATTTATGTCCACAAGCCACACACCAAATTTGGTTGTCCTATCTTAAATAGTTTCTGAGAAAAGCTGTCCCCTTTATAGCGGACGGACGGACAGGGGCAGTGTGAGGCAGGTAATCCCCCTTCAAACCATCAGTTTATCCAACAATGAAGCGGGTAACCCACCCATCCAGCGAGCCCCGCCCGTTGTTGATGAACTTCACTGATAGTGATTTTCTGAGCTGTGGACAGGACCACGTATTTTGAACTGTATGTGATTGCTCGGTAATTGTATAACGGGTGTAGATTGTCCTAATTTTATGATTTGGAAATGTTTATGACTAAAATATGTATTAACATTGTGCTGGTGTAATATATAGAGATTATTACCTGAGGAAGTGTGTCATTTGACTTTTACGAATTGAGTGTGAATTTTTGTATTGCCCGAGCGAGAGCGAGGGTTATACACAAATTTGCACGAGTTTCGTAAAAGTCATATGACACACTTTCGAGTGTAATAATTTCTTTATTACCCATTTTATTCCGTCTGATTCGCGAAAAAATAGCAAAGAAACGGCCCACTTCTCTTGCGACGGCAAAGTACAGTGACGTCACGAACAATCGTTTTATGACGTCACAGACGACAAAATACGGGAAGTCGCGATGAAACAATGGTTGCTAGGCCAACGTGATATGTGCACATGTGCTCATATCAATAATATTACTCGGTTATGTTCAACCATATGGGTAATAATTATGAATAGTTTATGCGATGGAGACCCGTGTGTAGTAATAAATATGTATATGTTTTGCAGTGTTTTGAACGGTGTATGTTTTAAGAAGTTTACTTATGGTAGTCTGATTGACATGTAATAATAGCGTTAACATGTGTGGTTCTGAATGGCAATAGTTTTGATTCACTCCATGTTACAGCAAACAAAAATGTACTGACGCAAGAGACCGGTAGCGGTAGTGACGTCATCGGAGACGTTATGGTGGAGGACCCCAGGAGTGTTGTCTGGACGACAACATAGTTTTGATTGAAAACATATTTTATTCATTTAAGAAATGGATTGGGCACAAGTTGTGAAACTTGTAGAAGCCCTCTCCACGTAATCAACAACTATTTGACAAGGCTAAAATACACAACACAATATATGCAGAAGAGAGTAAGAAATCTACAAGTGACAAGTGGGTAAACATACATTATTAAGGCAACACACAATTGGAAATGTTATTCTTATGAGAGTAGTTTAGACATAGTTATGAGACATAGTTTAGCAGGGTTGGGACTGAGTGGACGGTATCCCAGGGAGTGACCTTGGCCAGGTCGTGTTTTGGCGTGAGTACGTTATGTGTGTGTACCCTAGGAAGACCCTAGCCAGTTGCCACCTGTGAGTTAAAGGAAGGCCGAAATAAAATATTTTCTATTGAATTCTTAACTGCAATTGGTTCATTAGACTATTTTGTGAAAAATGAGACCAACAAAAAATCCATATGTTGTTCCTATATTAAACTAGAGAGGCTTAAAAACACCCAAAAACATCGTCTGCTTTTCACCCGTGACCAACAAACCAAAAATGGGGCGGGGCTTAGAGAGTTGGAAGATACCGGAAGTGACGTACGTGAAGGGACGGGGTGTAAACATTCGCTTACTATTTACAATGGCAAACACTGGGGAATCGGTCAGTTAATCTGTTATATTTACGCTTTGCAATGATGCCACACCACTGTTCTGCTGTGTAATCTGTTCGAGTAATGTTAGTTATCAAGTTTCACTTTACAAATGCACCAAAATATCGTTATATATATCAAATCAAATATAATTGGTATAACTAGTGAGAGACGGTGGATTCATAGACGTTCGTAGACATAGGATAAATCAATGCTAATGATATATAAGATAACAAAATGAAACCAAGATATGATAATATGAACGAAGTACAGTTGAGACAACGAAATCAGATAGTCGGTGTTGTTGTTATTTTTTGTTAGAGATTGTTTGTGTTTAAAATAAAAAAAACAAACGTGAGATAAGCACGCCGGCGAAGTAGACCCTATTGTAAGCCATCGACAATAAAAGCACTTCACAACATCCTGTTTTTAAACATCGTTAATCAACCGACAACCTAATTTACTAACTGTACATTACAAAAATCAAAATAACTCACCACATATTTTAAAACATCAAAAGAATAATACGTCTACGAATCCACCTACGAAAGCATCGCATCCCAATGTTATATTTTACGATTTAGTTATCACTTATTACACATTTAAACATTCAGAATTTCATAGTTTATAAGATAATGTTTTCAATAAAATGTGTGGTTAAACAAATATAATCAAATAAACATCGTATTAAATTGACAATTCATCAAGAGTGTCAATTAATGTAAGAAACTTACCTTATAAACGTATCCAAAAGGACAATATGAATATCCAAATGCACATTAGACACAAAATGTTAACCTATAATTCCATCAATGACAGTACTTGGAAACAGAAGATGGTCAAATAATAACCCTCTTTCAGCAAAAGTCTTTTCGCAAATGGCAAGATAGAAAACCAAATAGTTATGATGATTTTACACTAAAAATAATTTCATTGGTACATTAGATTTAAACAAGAGTTTTTATTGGATAACTTGATAGAGATATGTTCATTGGCTGGCAATTCCTAGACTGAATGTCGCGTTAAGTGTATTGTGTGTCACCAAGACAGGACGTTGGCAATAAACATGACATGCTGGTCACCGACTTGTGTTATATAATTGAGTCGGTCCAGTAAACTTGTTATCTGTACAAACATAATTACACTCCTTCCTTCTCACATACTCAGCTTCTTAATTGCGTAAACTAATGTGCTGTAACAACACTTCTCCCCTTTGATCTGGAAGAAACATCTATATGGTCCGCTAAACTGAGAATTGTTTGTTGATGTGCAGAAGTGACACATAAAAGCTATCAGACTATTAATTAAACCATTTCGTTTTCATTAACGATATGTTCATTAAAATGCTTCTGGTAACATAATTCTTTTATTCGATAATGTTCGTTGTCTATATCAATCTGTGTATATGTTTAGCGTGCACAATAGAGCAATCTTCATGTAAATTTCATTGAGCTTGTTGACCAATACAGTTCATTTATTTATTCATGAAAGTGAAGTGAAAATGGTTTGCATTCCATTACATCATATATAGAATATTTTAATTGACAAACTTAAAATACAGTAATCTTTTTTATTAAATACAATGTTATTTATAAATCTGCAACGTTGTCTCGCTTGTTTAAACAGTCAATCGTTCAGTGTATATGAAGTTATACCTTCCATATATATTTATTTATGAATACATACAAAACAAAATTAACATGCCGATTATTCAACATACTTTGATCAATTGATGCTACTTAATCTCTGTTCACCCGATTCCCGCGATAATCTTCTTCCCTTGTTTCAGTGTCACTTGAACTGTCATACCTTCCCTTCTAGTTCCGCGATTCATTGCTACAAACATACTATACAAAAGCGCAGAATGCACTCTAATAAAGCACGCCCCGGTTGTTGTAACCATATAAAATCGCTAGTTGAATAGTTTAGTAATCCGTTTATTGAAAATTGGGGTTGTTTTGATGAAGTTTTCTGTCTTATATGAGCAGTTCAAAAGTGGGGAAAACGCGTTAAATTATGATTAGCGGCCATGTAGAGGCTCCTTCACGTACGTCACAGCTCGATACGCTTCAGTGACCACCCCCGCCCATTTTCATTCTGGTCGCCGGGGCTTAATTGGGCACTTTTTAAAAAAGCCGTATATAAGTTATTTATGGGTCGATTTCAAAAATTTAAAATCTAGCAATTGTCTAATTGAAACCCCTTTTCAACGAATCCGAAAGTGACCATATGTCATTTCATCTAACCTTTAAGCTAGTACGTGTACCAGGACTGAGAGGACTCAGAGTTGTACGAGGCTGAATGAAGACTCAACCTTGACACTCGTGTGACCTCCGTGTGTACAACATGAGCAGAACCCGAGTGTGATAACATCAAAGATTGAACATTTTAATCAGTTGTATTCTTCCTTATATATGCAATGTTATAAATGACTCTGGTTGCACGAATCATGTAGTCCATTTGCATCTTTTGTGGAAGTGACGTGTTTTGAGATGGTGTAATGATATTTTGATCTAGTAGAGTATAAATAGTGAATTAGTAATTTGGCACACGGAATAATCTTCTTGTAAGTATTAGTTGGCAATAGGATACTTGATGGTGTGAGTATGTAAATGAGTTACTTGTACGTGTTGAATGAATATGTAGTGCCGTGAAGCAAGTGTTATGTTGGAAAGGTATGAGGTTGATGCAAGATACGTGTGGATGGAGATGATTTTGAAATGGAGAGTGGCCGTGTAAGGGTGTTTGTCCGAATTATGAACCGTGTTGAAAATGTTGGATCAATGAGATAATAATAATAATAATAATATGTACATTTATAATGCGCTAAATTCCACGTTAATCACATGCTCATAGCGCTACACAAAAGTTCAATCAAGTCCAGTCTATTGTCTAGCCATAACACTTTCTGAAAAGGTGCGTCTTTAGATTATTTTTGAAAGAGTCCAAACTCGGTGATGACTTGATATCTTCTGGCAGATTGTTCCACCAGCAAGCTGCAGAGTTCCTACTGAAACGAGCGGAAGCCGAAAGATTTTAGTTTCCATTTTGGTACGGAAAGAAGACTGTGATGTGCTGATCGTAGTTGTCGAGGTGGTTCATATATTTGGACGAGATCGGTGAGGTATGAAGGAGAGAGGCCATTCATACATTTGTAGGTAAGAGTTAGGACTTTATGAATGATTCTCACAGAGACAGGCAGCCAATGAAGGGATTTTAAGACAGGGGTTATATGCGAGTGTCTCGGGGATAGAGTCACGATTCGAGCTGCCTTGTTTTGGATAGCTTGCAATTTCTTGATGTTCTTCTGTGATGTTTCAGTAAGAAGGCTGTTGCAGTAATCGATCCTTGAAAATACAAGGGAGCACACAAGAGTTGCGGCTGCCACCTGTGTAATCAGATGTCGGATGTTGAAACAGTGAGATTTGTTAATTCTTCTGAATAAACCTGGTTTAGTATTCTCAATCTGTGTTGTGTTATGAGGTTGGTGTAGATTTTCAGCGACCTATTGTATTAATGTATCCGTCTGAGAATCTAACTGCATATTTTCAAATACGGTTTCAAAATATGTTTGAAAACAAAACAGTCAGCTGATGACTCCATGTAGTATCTTGTAAACTTATTTATTGTTATACATTTCAGTGATGTCAAAACGATATCTCCCTCCCCCCCAAAAAACCCCCCCAAAAAAACAACAAGAAAAGAAAAACAAACAGCCGCAAATCATATGAAGCATTCGTAAAATAACCAAGTTTGCTATAAAAAGTTGTTTTGGAATGACCTGCATGCTGACAATCTACTCTCCGTTCTAAACAGCCATCAACCAGGACCCTGAAAAACGTAACTGATATCTTTTCCCCACAGGGGTTCGAATCGCTGTTTGACAATATTTTCAAAATTCAAAATCTAGATGTTTGCAATCACATACTGTTTATATACGATGTGGTAAGCTCATGTACCAAATCTGAGCGAAATTGGTTGTGAAATAAAGATTTGAGATAAATATACCATTTATTGATATTTATAAAGACACGAGGATCGATGACACTTGTTCTACTAATTTCTGATCGAAAATCGGACTGCCAAGTTCTGATCGAAAATCGGACTGCCAAACTTTCTAACGTGCGGTTCAATCAACCTTTGCTTTTCTCACAAAAAAATGTATTGAACATATAGACCCGTCTTTTGCCTACCTGTGTGTCCCATTGACTTTCTCTAACTTCATTTCACATTTGACCAGTGACCCTCGCAACTAGCCCACCCTCCCCTTTGTACATCATAATAGTGGCCGGCATCGGAAATCATCGGGTTTTTCCGTAATTCAGGCACGCCGCTCTCAATCGCTCGGAGATAGAAAACGCCTTTGGTTTTGGTCATGATGTCAGCTAACCACGCCCCTTAATCAAGGGAGATAATTGTTATGCCCGAAAAACGAACGCACGTTACCAGTTAGGCCAAGGCGAGTCACTATTGTAGCTCAGTAGGCCTAAGTGTCTGCGAAACGAAATATCGAATGAAATAAATCATAAGGTATTCTAATTACTAACTCGATAAATGTTAAACACATTTGACAAACAAAAATAATTGCACCGTAAAACGAATGCCGAAGTAATGTAAATGTGGAATGACGAACATACATCATAGTGCCGATTGATAGGCATAGATCATATATATATATATAAATGTATCCGATCCTATTTTAAAGATTCTCTCATTATTGTCTAAAATGGTATTTTTACAAACTATATAAGCACCACTTCCCCTGAAAATAATGTTTATAAACATTATGTCCGATCATTGTCACGTTATTTTGATCTCACTGTCAGTTTAATGATATTGTGCCAACATTCACTTCTATTTCCATTGCAATTCTACGTTTATTCAGTACATTTTCATTACGTTTGATTTAGGAAATATTTTTGCATGAAGTTTTGAATAACAAAATCGTGATATTGAAAAGAATTGAAGTTTTCCATTTCTTATTTAATTTATCAAGCAAAATATATAACTGTAACAAGTATTTGAGGCAGTCAAAGAGGATCCCAACAATAATCAAAATAAATGAAAAATTGCTGTAAATGGGCATGATGCAAGCTGAATATGTAATATTCCAGATTCAAAAAGAAAAAGTGCATGTCAAGGATCTTTTTGCTGCAAAGTGATGTGTTTTTTTTTGGTGGTAATTCCTTAAGAAATACCCCGCCAGGGGCATGACAACTTTGTCTGCAGTAGAGAACTGTTCTACACGCAGTAAGGTTTGGCTGCAATTTCAGCGTAGTACCACCCATGGTTCGCTAGTTCCAGTCGATGCTCGCAGGTTTCACCGCAATGCAAAGCCACATGGCGTTGCGGGCTTTCTCCCTGCCATAATACTAGCAGCCGCGATATTAGTGAAATACTCTTGAAAGCGGCGTTAAACCCCAACTCACCTCACCTCTTAAAAAATGGCAAACTTGTTTTATTTTATCCAAGTCACTTTTAAAAAATAATGGTAATCATTCAGAGCTATATTGTTTTCTTTCATAAATGGAATGTTATGAGAATAGAAATGTGATTTCTGCAATTTGTATGTTGCTTTTTTTCATTAACCTTATATGATAAAATACAATGTCAACAATGGATTCTGCAGAAATAACTTCAAAAGTCATGTTCAAGAATAAAAATAAATGAAAAATAATTCAAACATGATAATAGTTGTGGAAAACTTACCACTGAAGAATAATAGAAAATAGAAAACATATGTTACGGGCCTATTTTCTGAGTAATTTGATGCTGAAGTTGAATATTTATGAAAAGTATTGGCAAAGGGAGATAACTTTTTACTGGAAAATAGAAACTTATATTACCGGTACTTAATCCATGGTCATGACGTCACTCTATTGTTTTTTCAGTTGATTATTATTTAGGAATCAACTGTTCATTGACTGTCCCAGTCAGGAGGGGTGTTAGGTTTAGACATTTTCAGTAATGGCTAATCGAGTACATTTTTCGAGACTGATGTATTTTGTCTTAGTGTACATGAATAGGATCTTAAAATATCTCTCAACTAGACAAGTTAATTTTTGTAATGCATGAACCTGGATTCGAACATGTAACTCTTCGCTTGGTAGTCAGCGCCACAAGACGCTGTTAGAAACCTTAGGATTGTTTGTCGGTAAGAATCCAACGTTTTATTCAAGGCACGGAAGGCATGGAAAGGCAGAGTTTCAGCTGTCAATCATTTCGCTTCGCGTGGAAGTTTTGCGCTGCACATGCGTGGAAGAATCCATTTCATGTTGGCCGCAGCTACCTGTACCATATCCGATGAATGAGCACCGAAATTTGCAAAATAATTGATTTTGGTATTCCATAATTGAGAGTTATTGTTTCAAATCTAAAATAATCACATATGCATGTTTCGTGAAGTCATACATGGATTAAGATGGAGAATGCATTCAGAGCAGTGGATTCGTTAAAAATAATTCCTATAATTGCTCCGATTCGGGGCTCGTTGATTATTTTTAACGAATCCACTGCCTCGAATGCATTCTCCATTACATAATTCATTTATATAAGGTTGTAGGGTACATAATGTTTTACCTTAAAATATAAACTATGTACACAACCATAATACCACTACCTTTCTTTATTAGTATCCAAAGGTAATTTGATTTTTAATATTTCTAGCAACACACTGTTGGACCTATTAACTTTTGAGAGCGAAAATCTTACAATTGGAGATGTGCGTGGGCAATTACGCATTCAAACATTAAATTCAAATACAAGAATAGATCATTTGCTTCACATTTTAAATAATACAATTTTAACATCCCATATCATGAAAATGACATAGAATAAAGACTGAAAACTGATAAACACAATAGCACTGGTAATTTTAAAAGTATAGTTGGACTGTTGAATTTGATAATTAAATCGACTGTAACAGGATATGATGTTTCACTAAATCATAAATATGTACTGTTTTGGACTAAAATGGCCAGTCATTAATATATTGGCATGAGCATGATTTCAGAGAGATTTTGATTTCAAAATACGACCTGTGCCAACTGCATATTCGAATTCACATTAATTCATATATTTTCTTAATTGCAAAATCAATTCAAATGGGACAAACAGGTAGGCAAAAAACGGGTCTATATGTTCAATACATTTGTTTGTGAGAAAAGAAAAGCAAAGGTTGATTGAACCGCACGTTAGAATAGTTTGGCAGTCCGGTTTTCGATCAGAACTTCGTAGCGCAAGTGTCAATAAAAAAGTATCAATAGCGGGGATATTTATTTCTTAACCAATTTCGCTCAGATTTTCGCATCCCTGTGCTTTTCCCGCGATAAAGTGGCCTCGCTTTCGGACAGTCTTCGGCTAGCAGAAGACAGATTACATGTGGCGGCTAGCCGGCCAGGTAGTAAGGGCACGTTATACAAATTTCATATATGCGTGCTGTTCATATTCATAATGAAATTAAACATTTTACTTAAACTTACAAATCAGTTTTTCTTTTCTTACACTTGTGTAGGCTACTGTCCAAAAGCTGTTTGTAATGTAATATTTTCTACTTCCACAGTGAGTATTGACGATAATGTTGTAAACAACACACATTGAGTTCTCATTCGTGGTTACTTACACTTACAATTAGTTACTTGCAAATGGTAAACTGCAAATATTGAACAACATTCTTAATTACATATCACTGATAATCTCTTCATCTGAACTTGAGTTGTTTTCATTGTCACTGTTGTTAATAGAAGGTAGGCTACAGTGAGAAACTGGTCTCTATCTTCAAAGTAATCTTTAATATCCAAAATGTTTATCAAAGTTATTTGTGACTTGATTGGAATATTGGAATTGGAAGTCTATGTCAGACATACTATCATTGTCATTATAACATAATATGGCAGAGTCAGTCATAATCATTTACTGAGTGTTATGGAGAAGTGTTTTTTAGAATCACAAATTTAGCATTTGCCTCATGTGGATTATCACAACTTCTTTTACAGATGCACAGATGGAGGTATTACTCTTCATAAATGCTAAATTAACGTACTCTCCAAACAACTCCAGTCAACTAACTTCAGTTGTGAACTGACAATTTGATAGGTGAGATACTCTGTGTCCCCAGATTGGTATCTCAACAAAGGGCCAGAATAATATTAGATAACACGCAATATATGGTCATTCTGCAGTGAAATATGGAAAAGTGTAGCTGAGTATCACCTAAAAGGAACATTGAATTTGTTATACATTATGGCAATGCTACAGCTCGTAGCTGAAGCAGACGCAATGCGAATGTTTTATTATACCGAATTTTTTTTTCTTCTTCAGACTATAGTATGTATGTTCTTATTTGTCAAATCGAACCCATCAGCTGACGCCATCTTGAAAGCGAACGTCAAAACAAATAGTCATGTGACAAATCACGTGACGAGTCAATATCTCAGGTCAGTGACAGAAATTTCTGTCACAAAACTGACCTCATCACTGGAATCTGAGGTCAATGTACAAATATATTTTTCGATCATGTGGTGTGAACTGGCCAATGATAGTCTTACAAATTTAATAGAGGTATAATAAATCAGAAATATGACACAAGGTTTGATTTACCGGACGGTATGGTTTCAATCCAGTACAATACAGGCACACACACGTGTTGCTAATAGTGTGAGTATTGTGGATAAATGTATGATTCTGATGAGAATGATGGTAAATACTACATTATATTTACTTAGCACAACGATCCACTTGTCTCCTTGATTGAACCTGCACACCACCAGGTCATCAGAGGACCTCCGCACCATTCCGTCTCTCCAGGGGAGACTGTCATCTGAAACACATTCAATAGAATTTAAACATAAAAGAGAATGAGATTTCAAACGCGTTGCCAAAATATAATAGTGTGATTTATTTATCTCATTATTAAGTGCTAATAAGTTACTATACTTATGATATTTAAAATATTGAAATGAGTATCACATTTTGTGTGTGGTACATTCTCGTGGCACTATCAAAAGCGTAAAAATCTATATGGCCATATAATTCATGAAAATAAGACTATGCTTTGTTTTGATTTGGGGCCTAAAATACTATACAATTATAGAATGGTGATTCGGTCAATACCTGTTTTTATGGACCCGAGAAAACAATATTGACCAAGTATTGACGGAATTACCAGTCCATAATTGTTTTATTATGTATTTGACACAGGAACGAAAAGAAAACAATGAAATACAGTCAAAAATGTAATTTGGTTTGAACAGCTGGAACTATGGTCAGATGATGTCATGGTTACAATAGCATGACGACATGCAACAATCGTTTGACGTCACTCAAGTCAATACAGCTTTTGGTCAGACACGGCTGGAGTCAATATGCTTTTCTGTCAACGGTCACGTGACCGCCCCTCGACCAATCAGATCGCTTGAACAATATGCTCACATAATAAAATGTCTTAATGAATGATTCTAAACATACCAGAAAACATATATAGAGAATACTAAATGACATCCCGTTTAATAACATATTTATGAAACGAATGAGTGGTTCAGTATTTTACAAGCAAAAGCGAGTAAGATACCGATACCATTCAGGAGTTTCATTAATGTTATTAAATGGGACCGAGTTTAGTATTTTATTTATTACGCCCTGATTTAAGTTGAACGAACTCGTCAATAAATGGGACAAACTTAATTGTAACCGCGGCGCTGATATTGTGAAGTCACGTCAATCGCCAGCACGCGATGTTTTTACACAATGTGTAATAACATTGTAGATTTAATAAACCGTGATATTTTCCACGGGTGAGTTATAAACATTATTATTACCCATATGGTTGAAAATAACGAAGTTAATATTATTGATATGAGCACATGGGCACAAATGACGTTTGCCTAGCAACCATTAATAGTCTCACCGCGACTTCCCTTATTTCGTCTGTGACTTCATAAAACGATTGTGACGTCACTATAGTTTGCCGTTGAAATGGAAGTGGTCCGTCTCCTGACTATTTTAACGCGAATCAAATGGATAGAATGGGTAATAAGGAAATCATTACACTCGAAAGTGTGCCATATGACTTTTACGAAACTCGTGTGAATTTGTGTATAACCCTCGTTCTCGCTTGGGCAATACAAAAATTCACATTCATTTCGTAAAAGTCATATGACAAACTTCCTCGGCTAATAATCTCTGTCCATTTGCCCAGATGCAAAAAGCAATTTACTAAAGTCAGAGGTCAATATTGATTCATCAGCCATCCTGCCAGCCACGGTTGTGAAAGATATAGGAGTATACATCGACTCTAACCACACTATGGGTTCACAAATTAACAACCTCTGCAAAGTCTGTTATCTCAGAACAATTGGAAACACTTGCCAATTCCTCACAAGAGAGGCTACAGACATCTTGGTCAGGTATCTGGTCCTCTCTGGCCTGGAATATTGTAATGGTCATCTGTTGTATGGTCTCAGTACATCACAGCTCCACAGACTCCAAAAGATTCAAAATACTGCTGCCCTGATTATATGTTTGACATCTAAATTTGACCATATCGCCCCATTACTAAAATACCTTCACTGGTCGCCCATCAAATATCGGATAGGTGAGGGATAAACCAATACTTTTCCTCGTGTATTGAATGACACCCTACCCTTTCCTGTGTGGGGCCCTTACGAGGCAAAGTTTCAACTGGCCTTGTGGTGTAACAGTTAGTTCGTTCGGCCAGAACACAACAGGACACAGGTTCGATCCTAGGTTTCAAATGAAACATCGTATGTTCATATATAATCTGACATTTTTATAAAGTATCATCACTTAGTTTGGAAATTTAGAAAATTGACTCTCAGTTGTTAAAAAGTGTAGGTATATCAGAAAAAGTGTAGGTGTATCGGCTAATACACCTACAACTGTAACAAAAGAAACCATAGCAACAAGACCGGAAGTTGGTTATAAATTTCAAGATCCTATGATTCGTGTACAAATGTTTCAATAAGCTGGCGCCTGAGTATCTCACAGAAATCATCACACCTTATATCCCTTCTAGAGCACTAAGATCCGCAAATCAGTGCTTGATCAAAGCTCCACCGTTCTAACTATCATCCTATGGAAAAACATTCTTTCAATATGCCCCGGCTTTCTTTGGAACTCCCTTCCCATGGAAATCAAAAACTCTTACTGATGCCTTCAAGCCAAACTTGAGACTTATTTCTTTAGACAGGCTTATGATTAAATGTTCAGACCTTCTTCAATCTTCATCTGTATATACTCAACCTACTCTGTACATAATTTAGATAGGTTTTGTTGCGCCTCGAGCATGTATCAGTATATGGAAATGGCGCGATATAAATATCAATTATTATAATATTATTGCTTCTCATTTATTCAGAACTGTCAATCACAAATCGTCTATTGTCCATCAGGATGATTCAAGTTCTGGTAAATCACATTATTTAAAGGCCTCTGAGGGCAATACACAACATGACGATGCTTTTAATAGTGAAGATCGAAGCTCTCAATGACATAACATTTTGTAAGATGTGTTTTAGAAATGCATATATATTATAGAGATTACATAACGAGTGAGTGTTGAATGTCGAAAATATTCTTACGAGAAATATTTACGCGACTGAATAAATCACATTTAAAAATATTGAGTAGGAATATTTTTTATATTCAACACTCACGAGTTTTTGTAATCTATTTATTACATACGAACTCTATATTCATTTATTATTATTTTGAACTTCATAGGTGTATATCTGGACGTTGACCATATCAAAAACTGATTATGCATGGCGATTCTAAACACTATCATGTAAAAACTATCTGCTTTTACTGCTAAAACACGGAATTCGTATTGACAAAATACGGCGGTTGTAAACAAAAGGGAGATAACACTTCCTAGACTAAATTGAAACAAAATATTATTGTTATTCAAATATAAAATATTCGAGATCGGAGCACGAATTCTCTATTTTTAATTTTACATATCTAGTTTTGCCATGATGCAACTTTATTAGTAGCTAAAATAAGATATAGGAAAATGATATGATGAACTGAAGTGTTGAGAGTGATCGGCTGTACTCAATCAGCATATGGCGAAAGTAGTATTATGACGTCACTATCGTTGAATAACTTGTTTTGGTTACACATCACTCGTTGAATAACAATATTCATCTGGTTACACAACACTTGTTTAAAAAAACCAAAATTATATATATATTTATATATATATATAAGAACTAACTACCCTATATCGCTACCGCCACAAAACCATACTATAGCGCTACCGACCTATATATATTTTTTAATATTTTTGGAAAATAAATATTACTGAACTTGAATAGGAGAGTCATTTGAAAATGATATGTCAACTAATTTTTTAGAAATAAATATTTTTTCAAGATATAGGTTTTTTGCCGGTAGCGCTAATGATTTCATAAGTATGGTATGACCTATAGCGCGACCAAAGCTAACATAAGTACAAATCGACTATAGCGCTACCAGACTGGTGTCCTGCTTCCGCGCGCATGCGACCGTGTTTTCGACAAGAAACCAGTTTCCGGTTGATTCGCGTTTATTTTCCGGATCTACACGCGTGTTGTCAAAGTATACATCCCTCGAAACTTTGGATGGTTACTATTGGAGGATATCATGGGAGATTATTCCGAGCGAAGCAACGCATATGGAGAACCAGAACAACATGGAGAATCAGAAGCGAGTTACACGAATGCCGATGATTGGACCTTCTCGGATCGGCTTTTCATAAGCCAAGTAAGGTAAATTCAGACAATTTTACAATCCATACAAGTCATTGAATTGGTTTGTAAACGCACTAGAAAAGTCATGAATGATCATGAGTGAAGTTGTCACTGCAATTATCGTGTTACCTGTTTTCGTGGTAATAAGCTTCTGTATTATTCTCGCAATAGACATGGAAATCTATGGAAATTACGTCACAGTAAACAGACTTTTGGCCTAGACTG
This sequence comes from Gibbula magus, assembly GCA_936450465.1. Lineage (NCBI taxonomy): Eukaryota > Metazoa > Mollusca > Gastropoda > Trochida > Trochidae > Gibbula > Gibbula magus. The sequence goes on from OW388298.1 coordinate 33,233,036, forward strand.
TAGATGATCTGCATACATGTAACACACAACCTAACTAGGCCTAAAAAAAAAACAATCGGACTATTGTAATTTATAAAATGTTTGTCATATCATGCAATATTATTTTGGATTTTATTTTAGATTTAATTTGATGAAACATACAATCTAAAGATTTTGCACTAGTAATCAAATGAAATAGACATTTTGGGAGCTAAATCAGTTGTATTTCTTATGCCAACTAGTTCAGACAACAAATAAGAACAATCCTATAATCATAATAATTGGCTATTTCCCTACTACTAGATAATTACTCAGGCTTTCCAAATTAAAAAACATGTACATGAAGGTGGATGTACTCTCAGAATTTTACATATTTGCATGAAATTCAGCAGAATGTTGATTATCTTTGATATTTTTGGAAACTTGGGCAAATATCTTTAAAAATATGTGAAATTAATATCATGTCCATGGAAAATACTTTTCTTGACATAGATGATGGAAGGGAAAATTATTGTCTATGCAATGTATTTCAACAGAAGCATCCCTATATTTATCTGGGTATTTAAAATTTTGTTGGTTAAAATTTTCTTTATCAATAAATGACTTTAGTGATTTCATTAAGAATAATTCAATTATTCATTACTGATATTATAATATTAAAATTTATTTTTGGAAACCAAGTGTCCGGCCTTTTCTAGACTTATTAATACATTCTGAGGGCGTAAAAATGGGGGGGGGGTCATCTCAACCTTTTTTTAAAATATTTTTTTTAATAGTGTGAAAAGCAATGACCCGAGGGCCTGTGCTGCTAACTAGCACCTCTGAGACAAAATACACAGGGGGTGAGTGAGTACTCTGTAGCTAACTAACAAACTGACCTCTCACTCACTTTTTATGACATTTAACATCTATGATGAAATTAGGGCAGGGACGGGTAACCCAGATAGTGAGATACCCATCTCATTACCCAGACCCGTCATTATCACATGACTCATTATAAAACAGTTTAATTTGTTATTATTTCATAACAAGATTGCAATGTGAATGAAGATTCCAACACAATCTTAAAATCAAATGTCATTAAAAATGGAAATTGATTGAAATATCCATGGATCTCTATGTTTTAGCTTTCTAACTCCATACTTCAGCCTGCCAGTTGTTTAAATTATTACAAAATTTTACAAATTAGATATAGTGGGTCGACAAAACGGGTATCCGGGTAGGGTAGGGTAATAGGGGGTCGGGTATCCAGGGAGAACAAATCTACCCGTCCAAGCCCTAGATGAAATAATATTCATGAACTTTTGATACATAATACTGGGATAGACTAAAGAGTAAAAAAAAAATCATTATACAACAAACACACACTACAATAGAAGAAGTCACATTGTTGCTAATGCCTTGAATTAAAATATTGTCACCCATGTATTTACATAAAACTTTCTATAAGATGTCATTTCAATATAAAAATAATAAATTATGTTACAAGGGCCATTGGATGTCTGTATTCATAGTTAGTCACAATACCTGCACTGCTTGTATCAAATTACACAACCAGAGAAATGGAGAGCAGGGGAGGGGATAGGGGGAGGGAGGAAGCATGGTAAGATAATGATATTAAGTGGCTCAGATTACAGGTTCTCTCCACAGTGAATATGCTTTCTGGCTTTGCGATACAGTAATTATTATGATACAGACATAACAATACACCTTTTAAATCTATAGATACCTTAGCAGAATACAAAAAGTTTTCTTTATATAACTTTCTTACTTTTTATGCAAAAGACTTGAAATTTGGAACTCTTGATATTCACTAAACATGGACGGTATCCTCAAAAATAGAATGTTGTAGGGTCATTGGTTTCTGAGATGAAAAATATACCTTTACATAAACCCCTGTGTTGCAATGCATGACCTCTAAACAAACTCCTGCAAGCAAGGCTCTGAACTGCTGTTATATAAAATTATGTAATAGGCTGGCAGTGTCTCTATGCTGGCTTGATACAACCTGGGATAAGAAGGAAAAACCTAAATTTTATAATAGCTCTAAAATCTGTATTACTCACAGTAAAAAATTAAACTTTCAGGTTGTGGTCTTCATCATACAAAGATGTTGTTCACCAAAAATTGGTGAATTTTTAGGGTCATCAGGCCTTTCAGGCCTGATGGGCTTATGGCATGGCATGGTGACCGGCGTCCGTCCATCCGTCCGTCTGTAAACTTTTGCTTTTTCAACTTCTTCTCCAGAACAAACAACTCTAGAGAGCTGAAATTTCATGTGCAGACTCCTTGGCCTATGGGGATTCTAAATTGTAGATTTCGTGACTCCATGACCCCAAATTGGGTCACAGGGGTCACAACCTTAAAAAACTATTTTCATTTTCTTCTCCAGTTCCAAAAGGTCTAGAGAGCTAAAAAGTTGTATGCAGATTCCTTGGCCAATGGGGATTCTAAATTTTGTGACCCTGTGAACCCAATCTAGGTTACGGGTCATGACCCAAAAACCTATTTTCATCTTTATCTCAAGTATTTAAAGCTCTAGAAAGGTGAAATGTTGTGTAGAGACTCTTTGGTCAAAGGTGATTCTTAATTGTAGGATTGGTGACCCTGTGACTCCAAATGTGGGTCACAGGGGTCATGATCTAAAAACCTATTTTTTGCTTGTTAACAATGTATTAAACCGGTACTTGAGATAACTTAGATATTCAACCTTAGATAATAAATCAATGAAATCCTGATGAGATACAGAGCCCATCATGCCTCTATTTTTACATTTGATTTAACATCCTGCCATGCCCATATTTGAAAAGTGATTTTTACCAAATGAACAAACTTTAATCTAGATGTTATGAAGATGTTCTTCTGAAAATTTTAGCTTTCTGTTTCAAATAGTTTTGGAGAAAAAGTCGTTTAAAGATTTGAGGGTGCTGTATCTTAGCTATTTTCACTTTAAATCACCATAGGATAGTTAGTTATTCACAATGAAGGGTGATCAATGAGTGTGTGACCTTGAAGGTCAAAGTTCAAGGTCACGAAATAGTGTCAAGGTCACCAGTTCTGAAATCGCTAAATAACTTTTTTCCAAGAAGGTATTAACACATCACATACATAGATTTTTCCTTATACACCTAGGGAATTATTTTGACGTGTTCACATTCAATGTCAAAGGTCAAGGTCATGAGTTCTGAAAGCGCTGAAAAAATCCTTGTAAACACGATAACTTGAAAAATGTTATCAGGCTCTTTTTTGGTGTATATCAAGTATGGAGAATGGTTGAGATTTGAAAAGGTATTCAATAAAATCCATCAAAGGTCAAGGTCACACAAGGTCACGACTTAAGAATGCTTTTGCGAAAATGCCTTTTTTCAACTATAACACTTTGAATCATTACCTGATTGTTATACACAATGAAAAGTGATCACTGATAATGTGACCTTGATGGTCAAAGGTTAAGGTCACGAGACATGGTCAGGGGTAACCAGTTCTGAAATCACCAAATAACCTTTTTCCATGAAGGTATTAACAAATCTATTTACAAATTAAAATCTGTCGATGGTCAAGGTCACAGTCAACTTCCAAACGCAAGGCATAACTCTTGCCAGTTTGCATTACTGGCTGATTTAACCCTAGCGGTATTTCCCTCGCTTTGTTGTGTCACGATAGTGAATCGCTGCACCAGAAATGCATAGCGGGCCTGGATTTCTAAACACAGATTTTTTAAGGAAATACTGCAAGGCCTAAATCAGCCAGTAATGGAGACTGGCAAGAGTTATGCCTTGCATTGGGAAGTTGGGTCACAGCAGGGTCACAAGCTTTTGTGAATATGCCTTGATATTTTAACTATGAACACTTTAAATTATTACATGATTGTTGTTCACAATGAAAAGTCATCATTGATTATGTGACCTTGAAGGTCAATGTCAAAGGTCAAGGTCATGAGATATTGGTTAAGGCCATGTTAACCCTTTGATCCAATTGATCCAATCAGAAATAGGTTTTAAGAACAAGATCTCGGTGATGATTCAACTTGATGATGAAAAACTTTTTGTTAAGAAATTTTATCATATTATTGTTGCTGTGGAGAAGGCGGAACAGGGAAAGGCGACACCCTAAGTTTCGGGGCTGCTCTGCTTTTGCGGTGTCCCGCAAACGCTAATCTAGTTTTAATTTAGGTCTCACCAGATCCACCGATACACGTTTTTACCTCCGACCCATGTTTTGCTAGTTCCAGCCGATGCCTGCAGGTTTCACTGCAATGCATAGCCAATATGGCATTACAGATTTTCCCCCTGCAATAATACTAGCAGCCGCGATATAAGTGAAATACTCTTAAGCCGCTTTAAACTCCAACTCACCTCACATGCACTGTAGTTATGACCTATTACACATTATCAACCCAAATTTGTCTTTTTGTCTGTTGTAAATAAGTTTCCAAAATAACATTTGACTAATTGATGCGCTCCAATCGCAGTGCATTGTCCGGTTTTCCATTCAATCGACTATCACCAAAATGGTAATTTTATAATGTTTGGCATAATGGCCCCCATCAACTGAATTGATGCTCCTTTTAGGCCAATTTTAACCCTTTGATTGAATTTTGAAAGCAGAAATATATTTTAAGAACTTAAATTAATAATATTTTAATTATTCCCCAAGGGAATTCTTTTAACATGCTCATTTTCAAGGTCAAAGGTTAAGGTCATGATATATGAAAATCACTCAAAACTCATTGTAAACACTTTTAATATAATAGATCTGAATGGTACTAGTTGTAAATGCAATTTCTTGAGTTTCATGTTCAATTGTCTTTTGTGGTATACATATGTATCAAATTTGTCTATTTTACTGTGGCTGTTGTTGTGGAAAAGGCCGAACTTAAAACTATAAGGTGTTTTTGCTCGTAAAAACAGATGCCTACTTGGTGGCACGTGGTCCTGTGCATACCTCAGTTGACCGCTATCAGTGAAGTTCAGCAACAATGGGCGCGGCTCGCCACAAGGGTGGGTTTCTCGCTACATTGTTAATAAACTGAGAGTTTGAAGGGTCATTCCCTGCCCCACACTGAGACATACGTAAGTGTTCTGTTTTCTGATTGGCTGAAACAGATGGTCATCAAAAATGACCAAACGTTATGTTGGCTGCGGGAAGCGTCACACAAGGTCGACATAACAATCCAATGACCTGGAGCTAAAAAAAGATCACCGCTGCGAGGAGCGGAGTTTAATCAATGTTTCTTGTTCTATTAAGTTATTTAATAAAGTTTTTGTTTTCAATCAAAGTATATGTTGTAAATTTACAAATAAAAAACTCTATGTGAAAAAAATTAATTTAAAAAAAAGAAGTATTGTATAATGATATTCAATTGATCTTATTGTGTATACCAATCTTATTACAGCATGCAGCAACTTCAAATGTCACAACTGATAATGTTGGAGGAGAATAATATGAGATGACTTTGAAAACAATGACAATGAAGATATCTCAATTTGAGGTAAACATTGTTACAAAGTTCTTTATATAACTAGATAAAATATCTATCATTATTAGTATTTAAACCAAATATCAATAGTATTAGCTGGTCATTTTCATGCAAATCTTCAAATTAAGGGATTTAACTTCTGTGAAGAATAAGGTAGGGGTATACATGAGTGAGTGAGTGAGTTATTGTTTAACGCCGCTTCGGGGGTATACATGAGTGCATTCTCTTCCAACAGAGGTTACACCATTCAGATTTCCAATTTTTACCTCTGTTTTAGATCTAGAAAGCCTGAATTCACTGGCAAAAATGGCGTGTCCTGATTGGTTGTGATTGAATACAGCTGCACAATCAGCGACGCCGGTTTAAAAGTGAGATTTGCCAATGACATGTCAATGCTAAATGCTGTTAGATGAACATTTTCTTGTTATACCCCCGACCAAGGGTAGGGGGTATATAGTAATACCAACGATTCCGTCCGTCCGTCCTTCCGTCCAAAGACAATTTTTGTTCGATAGATGACAGACAAACTATTCATCTTATCCTTTTCAAATTTGGGACATGCCTTGTTCACCACTTGGAGAGGTGCAGTGCGAAGTTTAAACTGAATTGGTGAATTTTTAAATTTTTGGCAAATTTTTTTATTTTTTAACTTACTCAAATTCTGAGCATTTTTGGTCCGATCAACAACAGAAATACTATTCATCTCATCCTTGTCAAATTTGGTACATGTCTTCTTCACCACTAGGAGAGGTGCAGTGCAAAGTTTAAACCAATTTGGTGAATTTTTGAATTTTTGGCGAATTTTTGAATTTTTGAACTTTTAATAGTCAAATTCTTAGGAATTTTTGTCCGATCAATAACAGAAAAACTATTCATCTCATCCTTGTCAAATTTGGTACATGTCTTCTTCACCATAAGGAGAGGTGCAGTGCGAAGTTTAAACCGAATTGGTGAATTTATGGAGAATTTTTTTTATTTTTTCACTTCGTCAAATTTTGAGCATATTTTTGTCAGATCGATTACCGTAAAACTATTCATCTCATCCTTTTCAAATTTGGCACATGTATTCTTCATCACTAGGAGAGGTGCATTGCAAAATGTAACACGATTTGGTGAATTTTTGAATTTTTGGCGATTTTTTTATATATTTTTACTTTATCATATTCATAGCTAGAATGAATGAAGCTACTTCTGTGTTGTGATTTGTTGACTTCATCATTTTCTTTTTCATGTAACTTTAATCAAAAGCTACTTCTGTATTCTTGTTGATTTACTATTTTATATTTCCACTGGTTATATTTTGGGAAAAGTTAAATTTTCTTTCCTTTCAGCCATAAACTGCTGTATATCTCTCACTGTGCCTTCAGGGGTGTGCTTTAATGTACCTGTTGTTTAAAGTCACTCGAATGAATCATTATGATGGATTAATTTCCATAATAAAGTTGAAATCAGTGGCAATAGCAGTAGTGTATTATGTTACCCATACCTTTTCAAGTTACTTTTATTCCTATTTTTACTTAAACCACCTTTTTTACATGAAGATCGAGTCTTGTCCTACCCTTTTCACAAACAGTTTAATCTTAGCAATTACATTTCATAGCTTATCAATCCTTAAGTGTGCAGACACCTCTCTCTTTAAGTAAAATAAAAATGTCAAACTTTAACAGTCGGGGACTCGGGGGTATTAGTGAGCCACGCTCACTTTTTTGCTTGTTTAATGAGTTTTCCTGAAAATATGCTATTTGATTTTGTGAAAACTACAATTGGTCATAACATGCTGAGTGATAAATAAAGAAGAACAAATCAGAGACAAATGGCAACAATAGTTCCATCGGACATATCAAAAGACATATGCTAATTATCAAGCCCCTTAAGAATCAAATGCCCACCTTTGTAGTCACGCAAGATGAGTTTTCATTGGGGAAGAAGCAGGAATACAGTCACTGTCAGGTCTGGACTTTCTACCATCATGATCATGATAATATTCCAGTTGTGAAAACAATAAAGCAATAGCAAATCTAGACCTTACTTTACCTGAGTCATGCATGATGTTACGTTGCATTAAATACTTCCGGTCTTTTAAAGTTAACTTTAAAACCTGAATACGTACATATTTTCCAGATATTAAGCATGTTTATGCAACGTTGCATTAAATCCGCATGAACTAAAATATTAAGAAATTGCACCCAACCCGAAGACCAACTTCCCAATGCAAGGCATAACTCTTGCCAGTCTCCATTACTGGCTGATTTAGGCCTTGCAGTATTTCCTTAAGAAATCTGTGCTTAGAAATCCAGGCTCACTATGCATTTCTGGTGCAGCGATTCACTATCTAGGCACAACAAAGCGAGGGAAATACAGCAAGGCTTAAATCAGCCAGTAATGAAGACTGGTAAGAGTTATGCCTTGCGTAAGGAAGTTGCCCGAAGACCAAAAATGGCAGTCGCTATCGTTAATGTAACAACAATGCTTACACTGCATATTACAAACCGGTGAAGTTACAGATATTCCTTAATGGAGACTATCCAATCTTTGTTGTCAGTTAAGAGAATACAGTATATGCAAGAGCTAAATGAAATCCTAGCTCAGCTGTTTTCTACAATCTTGCAATCCCATTTTGGACATCAGCAACTCTTTCTATTCGTGATATCCCTGAGTGACTTCGGCCGTCTCAACTATTTGATTATACCCCCGCTACGAAGTAAGCGGGGGTATATAGTGGTCATTCTGTCCGTCCATCCTTCCGTCCAGTCAATTTTCTCAAAAACTGTCAAAGGTACATCAACCAAACTTTGTACAGTTGTTAACCATGTTCTTCCGAATGCGCACAGACATTTTTTTGTCGTTTCCATGGAAACGCCACTTTTTGGACTTTGTTTTATTGTGTTCAATGGGGACAAGTTTTCTCGGATACTGTTCAACCTAGGTCAATGAAATTTTGGTTGTGAGTACTCATGACCATACTCTTTATCGAATCCGAAATCCGATTCCGAAATATTATTTTTAACGGAGTTATGACCCTTGAATCTGAAATTTAACTTAGTACCAAAAGAACTGTGATATTTAATATGGAGGTAGTCCAGATGATACTCTTCATCGAGTTCGAAAACCAGTTCCGAAATATTATTTTTTACGGAGTTATGGACCTTGAATCCGAAATTTAACTTAGTACCAAAAGAACTCAGATGCTCCAATGGGGACAAGTTTTCTCGGAAACTATTTCATCTAGGTGAATGAAATTTGACACAGAGGTAGTCCAGATGATACTCTTCATCGAGTTCACAGTCCAGTTCCGAAATATTTTTTTTTACGGAGATATGAAGCCCTTGAATCTGTAATTGAACTTGGTACAAATTACCAGTGTGATGCTCTAATAGGAAAAATTAAGTTACCTGAAAAATATTACATCTGGGTGAATGAAATTTTGTAATAACAAAGCCAGTTCCTAAAATTATTTGATTAATATTATGATGCTTGAAGCTTTTTTTTAAACATAGTAACCTTCATATCTATAATTCTCAATGGACGGATAGCGGATGACGGGGGTATGTGAGCCATGCTCACTTTTTTCTTGTTATTGACTGCAGGTCAATTGTAAAGAATAATAAGTATTTATTGCACCGAAAGAAAGCTAATTTGAGTTTATATGTCCTCGTATGACCTAAAATAGCTTATTTGAATGCAAAAAGCGTGCACTTGTGCCTTTAAGGTAGCACTCTTCAGACAAAAGGGTTGAGGGGCTGTACATCCCTTATATACTAGCGGTGTTGGCGGTGGTAATATGACGTCATAGCGGGGTAGCCGTGAGCTTCACATCATTGTGGTGTCATGGTTATTGCACGGCGCCAGAGCGGTGTGATGACATCGCAGCTGTCGCTATGGCCGGAAATGTCTTCCCTATTTGAGGCATGCATGAGTCAATTTTTTTAAAAGTGTAAATTTCAAGGAGAGAAATTCCGATTACTATTTGTTATTTATTCTTAAGTAATGTTACAAAAATTACACAAATGTGAAATATGCACGCTTGACCTTGCTAAGACGAATTCTTTAAATTAAAAGAAATCACATTTTATTCACTATTCAAATTATATTATGAGATATGTATATAAATTGAGCAAGTTGCTTCAGAATAGGTAAATGTATAGGTATGGGCTAAGAATGTTTACTCATTCAGTATTATTATCTCATGAGATAAAACAATTAATGTCAGTTTCACAAATTATAACCAAGCTACATATAATATCTTGGTGAACGCGTTCCTAAAGAAAACACCTACCCCGTTAGTAACTCGTTCACTTTGTTTTGACACCACTTGTGGTTCAGTGGTTCTAATTTTGTTATTTGTCAATAATTAGTCTCAATATTTCGCATATATGTCCATATATGGATGTTTCACAACATGGTAACAAATATGAGTATCTTTTATGGATTTTCTGAAAGCAAGGTAATATCAAACACACGTAAGTTCCACATGCGAAATTCGACTCCTAAATTGTGATGTAACAGTCGACTGAGGGCACATAATGACATTATCTTTTGTCTATGGATTCACCGGTGTCTACTATTTTACAGCCTGAAACATTTTTTCTCATAAATACCTCAAAACCGATTTATCCAACAAAAAATTACACCAAATGCACATTTGTAAACTGACCTCTCGCAGAGAAATTCGTTCACTTCCGTTGAGTAACAATTTCCAGGCGAACATGTTCCTACGGTGTGGGGATTCTCGGTAGATCAAGTGGCAAAGGCGCTGCTCGATTCATGGAGGTTCAGAGTTCGATTCCCACTTGCGTTACTTGCAAAACTTTCATTTCTAATTTGATAAAAAAAAAATCTAAATATTACAAGTTCATTTTTTCCCGAGGTTGAATACTTCATAACTGACCATGGTGGTTATGAGATAACCAACCTGCGTAGATGGTGGTTATGGCATATAACCTGCAACTTAAACAGAAAATTTAACTTCCCAAGGGGTGTAACTTGTTCCTAAACTTAACACATGTAAGGCTGCATAAAAAAGTTAAATGTTTCTCGGGCACATTTTTAGCTCATCAGGTCTGAAAGGCCCTATGGGCTCATGGCATGGGCCGACATACGGCGTCCGTCCGCCAGTCAATCCGTAATCTTTTCGCTTTTTTTACTTCTTCTAGAGAGCAGAAATGATGTGTGCAGACTCCTTGGCTAATAGGGATTCGTTATTGTAGATTTGGTGACCTTGTGACCCCAAATAGGGTCACACCCTTAAAAACCTATCTTCATCTACTTCTCCAGATCCAAAAGGTCTAGAGAGCTGAAATACTGTGTACAGACTGCTTGGCCAATAGGGATTCTTAATTGTAGATTTCGTGACCGTGCGACCCCAAATATAGATCACAGAGGTCATGACCTGAAAACCTATTTTCATCTTCTTCTCAAGAACCACTGTACCTTGACGCATTGCATGGCGTCCGCCGTCCGGTCGGCCGTCCATCCGTCCATTCGTAAACTTTTCTCGCTTTTTCTCCAGAAGCGATAACTCTAGAGAGCTGAAATTTTATGTGCAGACTCCTTGGCCAATGGGGATTATAAATTGTAGATTTTGTTACCCCGTGACCCCAAATAAGGTCCCAGGGGTCACAACCTTAAAAACCTATTTTAATCTTCTTCTCCAGTTCTGAAAGGTTTGGAGAGCTGAAAAGTTATGTGCAGACTCCTTGGCCAATGGGGATTCATCATCATCATCATCATCATCATCATCCGTTTTAGATTAACCAGGCCATGATTAATCCTCTAACACGGGTAAGGCCTGTCTGTCCGTCGAGATCGGAGTGTACCTCTCCAGACTGGGCGATCCTGGCGGTTTATTGAGTCCATACACAAGGCCTCACGGTCGCGCGACACAAGTTCATCCCATGTTAGCTTCGGTCTTCCTTTACTCCGTTGTGCAGGAACACTGAGTTCTCTGATCTGCGAGATACAGCTGGTGCTGTGCCGAGCCATCTCAACCTGCCCAGTTGCATCACACTGGCTATATCTTTTAACTTGAGCTGTTCCAGTAGGGTTTCAAAGTTCACATCGTCCTAGGGGTTGACACGGCAAATTCTAAATTGTAGATTTCGTTACCCCATGGCCATGACCCAAAATAGGGTCACAGGGGTCATGACCTTAAAAACCAATATTTTCATCTTCTTCTCCAGTTCAAATATGTCTAGAGAGCTGAAAAGTTGTGTGCAGACTTCTTGGCTAATGGGGATTCTAAATTATAGATTTTGTGACCTCGTTACCCCAAATGGGGTGTCAGGGGTCACAACCTTAAAAGCCTCTTTTAATCTTCTTCTTCAGTACCAATAGGTCTCGATAGCTGAAATATTGGGTGCAGATTTCTTGACCAATAGGTTGTAGAACCTATTTTCGACTTCTTTTCCAGTATGAAGAGCTCTAGAACAAGATGAGAACAATTTATTTCTTTTTTTTAAACAATACAGTTCCTGATGAGCTACAGAGCCCATGGCTCTATTTTTATGAATCCGAATGTGACCATATGTCATTACATCTAACCTATTTCATCTTCTCTTCCATTTCCAAAAGGTCTAGAGAGCTGAAATGTTGCGTGCAGACTCCTTGGCAATTGAGGATTCTAAATTTTAGATTTCGTGACCCCATGACCCCACAAAGGGTCACAGGGATCATGAAAAACCTATTGTCATCTTCTTCTCCAGTACCAAAAGGTTTAGAGAGCTGAAATGTTGTGTAGACAATTGATATTCTAAATTGTAGAACCTATTTATAGCTCATGAGGCCTGAAAGGTTTATGGCATTGGCCGTTGTCAGGCGTCATCTGTTTATTTTTCACATTTTCGACTTCTCCTCCAGAACTGCTATACCCCCAAAGCTGAAATTTTCTTGGGAGGTACCTTGCATCTAGGGGATCATATTTTGTACATTTTATTCCGACCCCCGAACAATCGCTTATTAATGGACCCCTACATGTCCTTTCTCACGATTAAGACAAAATGGTCAGTCTGATTAAAATCGACCTTGTTCCAAGGAATAAAATTTGCAAAATAATATATCTACAGGGATACGAACAGGTTCTGTAGATTCCTCACCTCAAGGTCTGAGAACATCCCGTATAGGCGTGTGTTCCGAACCGGTTTAGCGCAGCCAAAGCTGAGTCAAATAGCTGACCAATCACATCATAGTATTTAAACGGTCGCTGTTTTGAAAGCATTTGGAACAGACAAAAGGATAGCTGTTTGGAGTTATCTGCCCCTAGTTTCTCGCACCGAAAGCATTTGTTGGGCATCTTTTGATTGGCTACCTGAATTGCGCTCGAACACGCGAGTCTATGAACTGTTATCAGACGGTTTGGCGTGGAACCTACGACTGATATTAGTTCGTATCCTGGTAGATGCACTATTTTGCAATTTTTATTCCATGGAAAACCGTCGATTTTAATCAGACTGACAAAATGGTTAATATTTTCATACTAAGTTGCATAATAGAAAATATTGTGCTTTAATTTCCACTTAAGTAGATGTTATCATCATTAAGATTGCATACATAAGTAATGTGTTATCTTTTTCTGAATATTCAAGAAAATACTCTAAATTGCTTAAATTTTGACCCCTTGAGAACGTTTGCGATGTTCGGAACTTCACTATCAACTTTTTGATGAAAGGGTTCAACAGAAAAGTTGTTGTTCTTGAAATTGTTCATCCGGAGCTGTAAATAAAATTTAGATATCCAAATTAGTTAAACAGTTGTGAGCCTTTGAACTTTGCGGAAAATGGCTATTTTCACACGTGACCTATGACAGACACATGTGACCTAGTATGACAGACACATGATTGAAATTTATTGTCTTTAATACATAACATGTCTAAATTAAAATCAGCTATCAAACATAATGGTATCGTCAGTGGTTTACAATCAACATTTCTACAAAGAAAGTAGCCCTCAAAAGTCTCAAATTAGGCAAGATAGGGATATTTTAAGTCTTATGCTGGAGAGTGATGTAACTGGAGGTTTCAGGTTTCACTCACTGTTCTCCACAGTACAAGAGCAGCTGAGAGAGTAATGTGTAATGCTATGTTATGATCAGGCTTCTTTTTATGTAATAGTTAAACTAAGTGAGGCGCTATAGACAAATGCATGTTGTTTAGTATTTGAAGGATTGGTACAATGGTTAAGGACGTTATTTCTTACAGTTGAGGAGAAAATGCTTTTAAGACTTTCAAATTTGTCTAAGCTATTCAATTGTTAACACATAGACTTTTTTATGAGTGAAGAATTATGCTTGACCATTTCATACCAAAGTGTAATGGTTCTCTCTCCCTGTCTCCCCATCCTCCTTTCCCTTTCTCTGTAGGGGATTGTTTTGGGCTGATGATTGGTCAGAGAAAATAGGAGATGTAGGGAAACATGGTAAAAATATTTGACGGTTACTCCACTGATTTTTTTTTTTAAAGGTTATAACTTATAAGTAAACCTGTATTGAAAGCAAAACCTGTTGAACTTGGTAAATTTGTCCAAACCAATTTTTTTAATAATATATGTATAGTAGATATAGTACCTGATGAGCTGCAGAGCCTATGGCTCTATTTTTTCTCTTTCCATGGCAACATTTTTTGACAATTCTCTTTTAGTAAGGTAATAACTTAATTAAATTGGGGGAAGGAGCAAAAACACCTTATAGTTTTAATTATATACTGCTAAAACTGATTATGTTTGGGGCCGGGGGGATAAGCCATCTCTCCTGACGGATCATGTTGAAAAGCGCTTGTTATGTTGAGCAGAATGTATGAAAGCTTGCATATTTTACAATTTGAAAAGCAATTGTTTTTGTTATTTGGTAATATTACTTACCGGTAATAATTTCTTGCTGTAATGGTTTTATGTTTGGTTTAACTTTTGGCTCAACAGGCCTGAAAGGCCAGATGTGGTTATGGCATGGGCCGGAATCTGTAGTCTGTAAACTTTTCACACTTTCGACTTTTCCAGAATCGCCATGACTCCAAAGCTAAAATTTTATGGGAAGGTACCTTGCACCTAGAGCCTAGGGGATCAATGTTTGTTCATTTCAGCTTCCCCTCAAAGATATACAATACACGATTACATGTTTACAAGACTTGAGAAGAGATTTGTATTGTTTCTCTCCAAATTTTGTAACATTTTGTTTGGAATTAAAAAACAATTTTAAAAGGTGAGTTTTCGCTGATTTTCGTTAACGGGGAAATTGGCTTTGAATTCACGAGGTAGCGATTACGGACTGTCTGTGTCGCATACCAGGTTACCTTATGAAATAATTATCCAAGTGTGACCATTTATAGCTCATTTTGGAGGGAAATCATTTAGCTATCGCGTATGGTAGTCATCGACTGGGCCATAAAAATTGTTTTTGATGCAAGATATGACTTTGAATGAGCATGGGGTGGTTTCGTCATTACATCCCTTTCCTTTTATATAGGAATAGGGTAGGGTCTATATATAGGTATATGTCTTTCAAACGCTGTTTCTAAGCAATACACGCACCTGTGCCACTGACCAAGACTAGAAACTTTTAGGGCTATGGATTGTGCATTATATTGAAAACAATCTATTAATTTGTCGTGAACTCTTCATCATCGAACATCGCCGCTAATGGCTGCAATACTGCCGAAGCGGCGTTAAACAATAACTCACTCACTCATCATCGAACAATATAAACCCTGATGAGCTACAGAGCCCATGGCACTTAGGCAAAATATCCCTGACAATATTTTCCAGTATATTATCTAGGTCACCTTTATATTCTCAACTTGAATATTCTAAAGTTCACTGTTCACACATGTATCATGTCTTACCAACAACATTGTTATCTTTTTCCTGAAGGTTATTTCACCATACAAGTTATCATGGAGTTGCAACAATGTTGTACACATGTTAACAAAGTGAATGTTACTGTCTTGCAGTGTACTTTGACTATTAAAGATGTCAGGCCTGGGTATCAAATGTGCTTCATATATATGCTGTGGAGATTCTTAATATTGCCTCATGAATATTAATGAGGCATGAGAAACCGAGTAACAAAATCAAAAATGAGGCTTAGGCTGCACAGAAAACACAGAGATACCATTCACATAGCATTGACAAGTTGGTAGATGTTTTACAAAAACCTCTTTACTTTTGCTAAATATTATGATAAAATCACTTGGCAGAAGTTCAAGCTGGATGCATCTGTCAAATAATTATCTTATTACAACAGCCTACTGGCGGTAGGTCATTTTGCATTGTAAGTCTGACAAACTCGTGTAATCCAGTGCTCCAAACAAACAACAAATATGAATGAAAATTTACACTCCGTTCATTTAAGCCATGAACAAATTATATATTTATGCTTACTGGGTGAGAAGAAACTCTTAAAATCTTAACCATCTCTCAACCAAACCGTCAGCTCTTGTAAAAAGACACACAGGGGCTTGTATTGCTGAGAAACAGTTCCTAGGTCCAATACTTCAATAAGATACACCTTATACTTTTATTTATTAGTATAAAGTGTATCGTATCAAAGTATCGGACCTAGGAACTGTTTATTTTCAGCAATACAAGCCCCTGTGAAAAGACATACCTCGGGGTCAGTTAGCGCACGGCAAAATGTAAACAATGTCATGTTTTAACAAAATAGGAGTTTAAATGGATTTGAATAAATGTAAGCCTTTTAAGGCCACTACCCACATGTTCTTTTTCTTCCTGTTTTTAAAGCAGAAAAGTAGATATATTAGGCCAATAATTTAAATAATTTACATCAACAATCTAATCAAAGCTATATCAATGTCTTCAGTAATAAAACAAAAACATTAGGCTCTCACTTATTTGTAAGAAATACATAAAAAACATGTTGAGCAATTAATTTATAATTGTGGCTTTAATTAAGGATGCGAGGCGAGTTTGTTGGTCAGTAATAGTCGGTATTCGAATTTATTATTGTGATGTGTTAACATATTGATTGGGATGTTAGATGTTAATGTTATAAATAATTTGTTTAAACTGTTTAATAAACAATATTTCATGAGAAAATGAATTGTATCTAAGAACCTATTATTTAGGTTTTTTTACAAACTGTGGTACAAAAGTCCATAAAAATCACTGATGAAACTTTTTATACCGCTACGAAGTTGTCATGCAACTCAGACACTAACAGTTCAATGTTTCAAAGCTTGATACATGTAAATCACAATGATGCATATATCTGTCTTTTGTATTGTTTTATACCATCATTTGCTGATAATTTAGGCAATTTTTTTAATGTTTTTTTGCTTTGTCACACATTTTGTTCCATTCATAACTCAGACACTAATCGTTCCAATATTTCGAAACTTGATACAAGTAAATCACTATGATGTGAACATCTGCCTTTTGTATATCGAGGTTGGAATATCAGCTGATCATCTACATGTGATGTATATGCTAACTTACATAAGTTGTTGGTGTTGTGCCTGTATGATTATAGCGTGTTACACCATATTATAAATCTTTAAACTGGTTGAAGATATCTCAATTTTGTTGACCTTTGGTAAGAATTTTTAGACTCTGTGATCAATGCAATTTGTAACAGACATTTCATTCTTCAGATCAGTTTTTGTCTATATTTGATATATGGTTTATTTTTATCCCCCGCCACAACGAAGTTGGCGGGGGATATAGAAATGAGCTCCGTCCGTCCGTCCGTCTGTCCGTCTGTGCGTCCGGGCTTTTCCATTCCGGCCTCAAACTTCAAAACTATAAGACATATCTCAATGAAACTTGGTGTGTGGAACAATCATCATGTGTAGATGTGCCTTTTGGGGTTTTCAACTTCTTCGAGTTATTTGTTTTGACCGTTTCCATGGAAATGTAACTTAGAATTTCGTTTCCGGATCAGAACTCGAAAACTATAAGACATATCTCAACGAAACTTGGTGTGTGGAACAATCATCATGTGTAGATGTGCCTTTTGGGGTTTTCAACTTCTTCGAGTTATTTTTTTTGACTGTTTCCATGGAAATGTAACTTAGAATTTCGTTTCCGGATCAGAACTCGAAAACTATAAGACATATCTCAACGAAACTTGGTGTGTGGAACAATCATCATGTGTAGATGTGCCTTTTGGGGTTTTCAACTTCTTCGAGTTATTTTTTTTGACCGTTTCCATGGAAATGTAACTTAGAATTTCGTTTCCGGATCAGAACTCGAAAACTATAAGACATATCTCAACGAAACTTGGTGTGTGGAACAATCATCATGTGTAGATGTGCCTTTTGGGGTTTTCAACTTCTTCGAGTTATTTTTTTTGACCGTTTCCATGGAAATGTAACTTAGAATTTCGTTTCTTGATCAGAACTCGAAAACTATAAGACATATCTCAACGAAACTTGGTGTGTGGAACAATCATCATGTGTGGATGTGCCTTTTGGGATTTTCAACTTCTTCGAGTTATTTTTTTTGACCGTTTCCATGGAAATGTAACTTAGAATTTCGTTTCCGGATCAGAACTCGAAAACTATAAGACATATCTCAACGAAACTTGGTACGTGGAACAATCATCATGTGTAGATGTGCCTTTTGGGGTTTTCAACTTCTTCGAGTTATTTTTTTTTATCGTTTCCATGGAAATGTAACTTAGAATTTCGTTTCCGGATCAGAACTCGAAAACTATAAGACATATCGCAACGAAACTTGGTGTGTGGAACAATCATCATGTGTAGATGTGCCTTTTTGGGTTTTCAACTTATTCACAATTTTGTATTTGTTTAATTTTTACCATTTCCATGGATACATAACTTAATAATTTATTTCAGGAGCAGAACTCAAAAACTGCCATGGATGTATTTTTAGCTCATCTGGCCTGAAAGGCTCGAATGGCTCATGGCATGGCACGGTGTCCGGCCTCTGTCTGTCCATCCATCCGTCCGTCCGTCTGTAAACTTTTCGCATTTTGTCTTCTTCTCCAGAACCACTTGGTCTAAGGAGCTGAAATTTTGTGTGCAAACTCCTTGGTTCATAGTCACTGTTATTCAACAACTACTCTTCAATAAATTTTCCCAAAGGCGGGGGATATGGCCGACTCTGTCTGCTTGTTATTTTTCAGATGGTGGAAGGCAGGGATGCAGAAATCGGTCTATTTGCCGGACATGTGAGATTGTGAATCCGGACATTTGAAAAGTCAGTTGACCAACTGAAGAAAATCAAAAGGAAAAGAACATTTGGATCAAAGATGAAATGTCCGACTGGCAAAAATTTGAATCTGCAACCCTGGTGGAAGGCATCTATAATGACACAAGTTGACCAAATCTGTATTCTCTGTTGGTAATAAAGTATTTTCTCTGTTTAGATTTGCTGTTTCATTTTCATACCCCTGACCAACGGTTTGGGGGTTTATAATAATACCAAAGAGTCTGTCAACCTTTTAGTCGGACCTGATAACAGAAAACTATTCAAAGGATACTTTTCAAATGTCTTCTAGACCACTAGCAGCTAGAGGTGCAGTACCATATTACATATTACATTTTGTGGGAAGGTACCTTGCACCTAGAGGGTCAATATTTGTTCATTGGGTTACAGTAAGTAATTGTTGGGGAGTTTAATTGGCGGAGATGTTGGCTGGGTGCATTTTATAGTTACAGGCTAATTAAATGTATTGTTCATTGAAACATGTCCTCTTTTGCATGTTTTGAAATTAATGGTTTGCATGTTTGTGCCTTTAAATTAGCCATGAGCCGTGTAGCTCGTCAGTACTGAAATGATTGAAGATCTAAAAAATAGAACCATGGGCTCTCATGGCTTCCGGCTTTCATAGTTAATTTTTACATTTTATTTAACACCCTGCCACGCCCATATTTGAGAAGTGATTTTTACCAAATGAACAAACCATAGTATATATGTTATAAAGATGTAATTCTGAAAATTTGAGCTTTCTGTATCAAATAGTTTTGGAGAAGAAGTTGTTTAAAGGTTTGAGGGAGGTCTAAATCATATTATACTTATAGCCAAAAGATTCATTTATCTTTCAAGTATCAAACAACATGCCCTTCGGAAAATCAAGTTAAAAATTTAGTGTACATGGTTCGGTTAAGCCATGGGAATCTTTTTTTGCAATTCTAAATAACAAAATTTGTTCACATTAAAATGGCCGCCATGCAATTTTTGCTTTATACCCAACACTGTTATTACCACTACGGATAATTGGTTTGTGTAATAAGATGTTTTAACCTCTAAAGTAAATATAAATCACATCAACTATCATTATAAATGGGAAAATTTGAAAGAGAAAATAAATTGAAATAAATGTGCTACAGCCCCTTTAAGGAGAGATGGGACCCAGAAATCGAACTCGCTTACGTTAACATGTTGCGACAACAAATTATTGTAGTGCATAAGTCTAAAAGTAAATGGATTACGTTGTTTGGGGCATACGCTTATCCATACACTAACGGAAAGTGGTTAAATTTTCCGTAACGCCTTTTTAACGGTCATTTTACGACATGCCGCATAACGTTATTGTCACCTATATTCGCGGTAAATATATTACTGTGTGTGTTATTCGAATTACATACGTAATTAATTTAATTTTGTTTCTCTTTCCAGTGTCATTAATTTTCAAAATATAGACTTGCTATGCATCCCCGTATGTAACTGAAACGTATTTGAAAGGATTCTGAGCTTATTCGTTGAAAGCGAGCGCATCATCTTAATACATCAAACCAGTCAAAAATGTCATAATTTGCCGACGGGAGTATTATTATTAATGCCGATAACTCTTTAAATCGTTCGGTGACCCCAAAATTTTCTTACATTTTTGGATTAAAGACACAATAAACCTGCTATTTTGAAAAAATAAACGAATTCTAAAATATTTTGTTTCATCGTACCATCTCTCCTTAAAGGGAAAGCTCTATCGCCGATTTTATCGGCAGCTTCCGCCATCTTGGTTTCTTGGCATTTCGTGAAATGAAAACATGCTATGTTTAACCAAATTTTAAAAAATTGTAATAAAAGAACATAGTCACTTGGTGACTTATAGGATATTCACATAGGAACACATAAGGTATCATAAAACTAATAAACAATGTGATATTAGGCCGTAGCGAAGTTTTCCCCACTCATAGAGCCAATGAATGGCTTCAATTCTCATTGTTTTTATTTTTTAACAAATCTGTGCTTTATCAAGTTGTGAAATGTAAAGTCATCAAAGTATTGACTTAATTAAATTAAATATCTTTCAATTTGACTGTGTATGAATCATGTATTAATAGCATTAACTGTTCCCCTTGCATCTAATAAAATCATTATTCAATTCTATGCAGCTCACTGACTGCACTAGGTAAGGGGGAAAAAGGTAAAAGAATAAAACTTTAAATTCATAAGTCTCCATCATAAAAATATCATATTGTCCAAATTTGAGCGTCCTCGCATTACTAGTTCCTCGAGTGAAATTTAAGGTATGACTTTAATGCGCTCATATTTGAGGAGGGATTCCTACCACACCCATATTTGATGGGGGTCAAGTCCAAATGAACAAATTTATGTCTACATGTAAGAAAGATATTATTTTTAAAATTTAGCTTCTTATGCCAACTGGTTTTGGAGAAGGTGAGTTGGGGTTTAACGCAGGGGTTTAAACTACCTGCCACCCCAGTATTTTAGTGGGGGGTGAGGCCGAAATGAACAAACATTGCCTTCCTTCCATAGATAAACCTACATATGCTTCATAATCAATCGACTTGGTATACCATAAATCCTTGAATATTTGCCCAGCAATTATTAATTTAAAACATCAAATAGAGCCGTGATTTTTCAAGGCAGACAATTATTCTTTTTGAAGCCATAATATGTGTTTACAAACGAAAAACATCATTATCAGAAATTTCTCATTGTGAAATTTGTAAAAGAAGCCCTTACCAATGACCAATAGATATGCCTACATGCCTGAAAGTAAAAATTAAGAAAAGGGAGATATTTACGAAAAAAAATTACATTGCTAAATTAAACGATTATTCCAGGCTAGCGATTATTCAAGGATTTACAGTACTTTAAATTAGCAAAGTTTGAACAAATGATTGACTGCTGAAATTTGAATTATTCATATACATATTCTTATAAATATATCTTGACTCTTGCAATGACAAAAATCAACATTTTGATAAAATTCATAATATAATTCAATATATGTTAAAATAAATCAGGGACGTTAGATCTATATATTATCAGAGACCATAACTTATTAAATATTGTAACATGATTTCGTAGGATCCTTGATTCTGATTGGTTGATTTGCCTATGTTGAATGACAATGAATACTCGCAAATTACTTGGGGCGAATCACCGCGAACATATACATCATGTTCACAAGATCCGGCCCGACTCAAAATTTTATTTTTCTATTTCTCTTAATATGTGCCCCTTACTCAAATTTGACAGGTGGCATTGTCAATTTCTAACTTGTGTATAGCAGTATAGGTAACAAATAACTCTCAAAATTTATTAGTTTCAAGTAACTAAAATGTTTTCAATTAGTGAGATTTGACGCCTTCTTCCATGCGGTTGTGTTTACCGAACGCCTTTGCCATGGCATGACGTCATAGTGATCAACCGTTTTGACGTCACAATGTTAGCGTCATTGTCACAATGGGTTAGGGCAAGTTTAAGATTTTTGTTCCTAGGTCTTTCACTGTGTTGATGTCGTAGATAAATGTTTATCGCCATCTTAAAGGATAAGTGAAATTGTGATGTGAACATAGTTGAGTGACACTGTGTGAGCTTATGTGTAAATTGTTGGTACATATTACACCGAGTATTTACATTTGTTTTGACCTACCACACCTCTTACAAAAATGGAACAGTCGCAAAGTCCTTTCCACTCAAAGATAGGTACGCAAAAAGAGAGTTCGTTTCAAAACGCCTGATAACTAACGGTCATGTTACAATATCGATAAATAGTTGCGTTTGTACAATTTCCGGGATTCATTGCTATTCAACACCCGCAAATTTCAGCGTTTAAAACCTTCGGCTAACGCCGTCGGTTTTAAACTAAATTTGCGGGTGTTGAATAGCAATGAATCCCGGAAATTGTACAAACGCAACTATTTTATATCTTATAATTATAAGATGGTCTCTGATTTAAAAATAACAGATTTTTATACAGGGATAAGTAATGTATGTAAATTGTTATCACAGTATACATCACAAAACTACGATCGATCAAAGTATGATTTCTTTTACTTGAGACATTCAAATTGAACAACTGTTATAATCGACATTGTTGTTGATTAGTAATCAAAGTTTTATCCCCAAATAGGCCACAATGCATTTTACTATAAACATTTGCATACATATATCCTATTCATAATATTTTCTAGCCTTATCAACTTCAAGATGCCTCCAATCATGCCTTTTTTAAAGACTTTTCATGTTAGCTTAAATCTTGTTTGGACACCTTAGTTTGTGGGACTTATTTATTGTATATTTAGTAATTGACAACTACTTATTCCAGAAAATGTACATTATATATGTGATGTATTACCGGTATTTGAAATATAATGAACTAATGGCTTCAGGCTAGATTAGCTTATCACATTGGCCGTTGTCTGTAACTTTTCATATTTTTGACTTCTTCACAAGAACCACTGATTCTAGAAACCTATTTTCATTTTCTCCAAAACAGAAAGTTCTAGAAAGCTTAAATCTTCCGTACAGACTCATTAGTAATTAATGTTGATTCAAAATTTTAGATCATGTGACTGTTCGAACCATAAGGCCAAAACAAAAATATGTAATTCTTGTGTTTCGAATCTGGTATCAAGTAACTTGATTGCTTTCCTGATAAAAAAATTTCAGTCAATGTTCGCAAACACAGCCTGTCAAGGCAACTTTCTTTCTCTGCTCTGTTTTAATTTTCATTTCTTTTATATTTAAGTTTAAGTTAATTACCCATTTACATAAATCTAGATACAGACATCATGCAAACATTATTTGATGACTCACTTTTGGTACTGTAGACACACATACTGGATACAAAGTGGATACACATGACAGTAGTCAAAGCCGGCTACCCTACGAAGATTATAGAACAATTATTTTCATGAGTGCTCTGCCCTGCAAAAATCAAGAATCGTAGCCATCAACTCGGCCGCCAGCAGGTTGCCTGCTGAATGTGACGCACATTTCCGAGTAGACGTGTTAGTAGCTGTTGCAAGAATAATTTTCATAAATTAAATAAAATCCCCTTTGCTGTCAAATTTTGCGGACATATTGGGAATCATCCCATCTACAGGTACATAATTACCTTTCATCAATCACTTGATTAGTTTACGAATGACATGTTAAACATCGTATGTACCACTTGTGATTCCAATGTCACAATGACGGCCATGTTAAATCTAATCGGCATGATGTACTGTATGTGTTGTTTGATAAGAGGTAAAATAATAAGTGTCAGAAAATATTATGGAAATTATGTATCTGTAGCCGAGATGATTTCCTATATTTTGGTAAAGATTTCAGAATTAATCGACAAGCAACAGATTCATGAAAATTATTCTCGCAACAGCTATTTAACACGTTCACGTCTATGGGAATATTACGGTACGTTATGTCCAGGCGAGGAGACACCGACGTCGACGATCGAGTTGTCACGCACTTGTTAACATTCTCAAACTTGTAGATTCTACCTAGATCTAGTGATTGAAATATGAAAACACTCATCTGTATATGTGATATGTATTTGGAGATTTACTGGGAAAGATATGAATAATTACTACTGTAGAGCTATAGGCCTATCTAACACAAATATTTTTTATATATAGGCCCTATATTAAAATTGACTTGAAAACAAGGGTTTTACGGACTTGTCCGAACTAACCGAAGTGTAAATGAAGGTCTTGCGATAGGCCAACAATTTTAGATTAATAAGTGTAGCCTACACATGGCATAATGCGATGTGAAAAAAAGTACAAACTATAGACACATAAAGCAGAGGATGTTTTATTTACCTTTGGCCTTCATCGTTATTCGATCATGTCACTCGTTGCCTCATCCTCATGTCGGGCCATGACAGTTTAAATTTCGAGACATGCGCAGTCAATGCAGATGTCCTCGTCGAAAATGTTAGCGATTCAGATGACACAAATCTTTGGTTTTTTGTTTAAAGCTGCACTTTTTACCAATGATAGAATATGTTAACTTTCCTTGCATATATGTTGTTATTGTAGCTCACTACAAAGTTTTACGGAGATATATCTTTTCTAAGCTGATTTTTCGAAGTTTTTCTAAGGTCGCGCTATAGGGAGGAAATCCGGTAAGCACGATATAGCTCACAAAATATCGGATTTTTTCAACCGTCCAAAAAAACAAAAATACGAGCTCAATGTTTTAAGTAAGTTTTTGGAATCGATAATTAAGTGACTACAGACGGTTTCATGTAAATGTTTTAATTTTGGTCAAGGGAATGTGACGTTAGAGTCGACGGAACGTTAGCGCTACCGGCCTCGGTCGCGATAAAGATCTCTGTGCCGTAAAACCGTACTTTAGCGCGACCGCCGGTAGCGCTAAAGGGTAGTTAGTAAATGTATATATATATATATATATATATATATATATATATATATGTCCTGAAACGCTGTTTATCACTAGCATCATTATACAGTATTGACATATTACACAGACTATTACCTTGGTCAGTGAGGTAGTCCAAGGGTGTGTGTCTGAGGGAGTTTTGTTTCTTCATGTCTGTTTCAGGGATCTGCTTCAGCTGCTGTTGTAATTCGTCAGCATCGATTCCTCGCTTCCGACATATGAAGTGGAGTGGTGTGTTTCTGTACATGTCGGCCTTGTCTCCGTGATGGAACGATGTCAGAATATCCTTTATTTGAAGTGATCTCTTACACAGAACATGGAATGGTGTTACTCCATTGTGATCATGTGTGTTGATGTCTCCCTTTGCTGTGTTAACTATTTGGAGAATTACATCAAATTCTACATTTCCATTGTCACACAAATGATGGAGTGGTGTAGTTCCATGTTCATCAGCTTTATTGAAGTCACCTTTCCCTTTTCCGATCACAAGATCTACAGTGTCCAATTGAAGACCAGAGTATGCACATAAATAGTGCAGTGGGGTGCTTTTATTCTGCTCACATTGGTTCAGATCACCTTCACACTCAGTGATAATCCACTTAATTTCTTCCATAGTAAATTTTCGCCATTTTGAAAGGTAGTGAAGAGGTGTCTGTCCGAACTGATCACACATATTAATGTCTCCTCTTCCTTCAGTGACGATCACTCGTATCGTGTCCATGACCACTCGATGTTGTTCATCATCATCATCGTCGTCATCATCATCATCATCATCATCATCATCATCATCATCATCATCATCATCATCATCAGCAGCAGCAGCAACAGAAGGATCAGTAGTAGAGTGCTTGGGCCGACTGATATAGTGGAGAGGTGTTTGTCCATATCGGTCACCAATATTAACATTACATCTGCCCTCAGTGATGATCACTCGTATAGTCTCCATGTGCCAACGATGGACATGCTTGGTTTGGCAGATAAAGTCAACAGGTTTTCTCCCACTCTTGTCCGGTATGTTCACATCAGCTCCAGCCTTCACCAAACTCTGTACAGCAATCATGTGTCCACTCCTCAGAGCTGTCCACAACATGGTTTCTTTATCCTCTCCTGGTTGGTTGATGAATCGTTTTGAATCATCCTGAAAAACAAACTCAAAGTAGTAAAGGACTTTCCCATGTGTTAAATGAATGTGATTTGATTTAGATAGAATCCGTTCATAAATGTGAATGTTGAATCTGAAATAATTTTTTAGAATTGATAAAGCATTTCCCAATGCACTCTGTACACCTACGATTTCTTTGCAGGCGCATTTAAGATTCTAATGAGTCCTTGGTTACTTTAAATAGTTTGAATATGTTTTATTCTGCTGAATTTACCAATAACGAAGTATTTCTCTATATCTGCATAATTAATGCAATGAAAATCCTCCGTTGATTGATAATTTGCTCAGTTATCATCTAGTAACATACTAATCAATGTTTTTTAATGTTTATTTAGCGTTAGTACTAATTTGTATTTAATTCTTGATTTTATAAATACATGTTTTTTTATGACTGATGAATCAATACTTGTCTTCATAAGTAACGTCTGACATACATATTAGCATTTTTGACAAAAAACATCAATATTGATTTGCCATAAAAAAAATGAACTATAAATCTATGCAAACACAGGCTGCCTAACAGAAGGAAGCAGAGAACATTTCATTGATTCTATGCTTCAAACAATGGGTGCCAAATGGTGACCTTTACCTTTTCTTTTAGTATTAACTTTATCACTTACAATCAGACAAAATCAAGGACAACGTGAAGACATTTTACATTTAACGAATTTTCCTGAGTCAAAATAAATCATTCCATCGTGATAGAAATTAAGTATTACAGCAGTATGCTCCTAATGTGTTATCATGATCACCTCAATCTTCGTCTTCCCTAGAGTATGTAAAATGTGAAGAGAGTCTAGTGAACATTTCCATGGCAGCAGCTTAACAAACAAATGTACATATATGGTAATCAAGTATTAACTGTGACCTTCAGGTAATGTCAAAGTCACCAAACTCGTAACAAAACTGCATCATCCCTTGAGTGAGATATAGAGAATCTCACCCAAGTGTCTTCTGATATCAAATATATCAACACGAGTTGATTAAAGTTACAAATATCCGAGGCTTGCCGAGGATATTTTTACTTTAATCAACGAGTGTTGATATATTTGATATCAGAAGACACGAGGGTGAGATTTTATTTATCATTCGAAATCATTCTTCAACAATTATAAGCAAATAATAAACACACAACTGCCATTAAACTTCTCCTGCAGTGATCTTAGTGAGGTCATCAACATTATGGCATCATAGCATTGTTATGTCATCAACTTTGTCACGTCATAGCAATGTTAGCAGTGTTATCAGTAATGTCAAAGCCTTGTGATGTCATTAACTGATGATGTAATAGGATTATGACGATTTGAATGTAGCGATATCTACAATGTAGATATCACTTGTAGATATCATTTGATCTCACACAAGCGATATCTACTGTTGGAACCAGTTTTGGATGATAAATGAAAGTGTCTACTGAATGGTTCTTTAGATATCATTAAAACGCTGTTTTCCATTAAATAAGTGCATTGGTTAGCAACCTGTAATAGATTATCTGAATACAGCTCCCACATGTTAAACTATTTACTCTGACCTTGAGAATGTGTCTCCCTTAGGAAAGACTTTGTTTCAGATTTGAAGAGAATGTAATGATCTGTGTTTGAGTTATCCAAATGTCAAAAATAAAATTGCAAAGTCTAGTTGTGACCTTGATATGAAGGTCAATGTATGTACACTCGATGGGAAACTTCCTCTCACTGTGGTTAACCTTTCTGCATAATATGGAAATAACACTGTGAATAGTGTTTTAGTTATTCCATTCCATGCCGAATATGTTATCATTTTCATTGTGGCAAACACTATACTGATGCAAGTCCACAGATGAGTCGGCTGAATCATTGATGATTATTTAGAATCAGTGATTATTGTAGTCAAAGTACAAACAGGTTTTGTAAAGAGAGGTAATTAAAGTCAGTGATTGATATGAAAAGTTAGATTATTCCATTTATTTTTGGAGATATAGAGAATCTCACCCAATGTCTTCTGATATCAAATATATCAACACAAGTTTATTAAAGTCACAAATATCCGAGGCTTGCTGAGGATATTTTTACTTTAATCAACGAGTGTTGATATATTTGATATCAGAAGACACGAGGGTGAGATTTTATTTATCATTCGAAATCATTCTTCAACAATTATAAGCAAATAATGAACACACAACTGCCATTAAACTTCTCCTGCAGTGATATCAGTGAGGTCATCAACATTATGGCATCATAGCATTGTTATGTCATCAACTTTGTCACGTCATAGCAATGTTAGCAGTGTTATCAGTAATGTCAAAGCCTTGTGATGTCATTAACTGATGATGTAATAGGATTATGACGATTTGAATGTAGCGATATCTACAATGTAGATATCACTTGTAGATATCATTTGATCTCACACAAGCGATATCTACTGTGGGAACCAGTTTTGGATGATAAATGAAAGTGTCTACTGAATGGTTCTTTAGATATCATTAAAACGCTGTTTTCCATTAAATACGTGCATTGGTTAGCAACCTGTAATAGATTATCTGAATACAGCTCCCACATGTTAAACTATTTACTCTGACCTTAAGAATGTGTCTCCCTTAGGAAAGACTTTGTTTCAGATTTGAAGAGAATGTAATGATCTGTGTTTGAGTTATCCAAATGTCAAAAATAAAATTGCAAAGTCTAGTTGTGACCTTGATATGAAGGTCAATGTATGTACACTCGATGGGAAACTTCCTCTCACTGTGGTTAACCTTTCTGCATAATATGGAAATAACACTGTAAATAGTGTTTTAGTTATTCCATTCCATGCCGAATATGTTATCATTTTCATTGTGGCAAACACTATACTGATGCAAGTCCACAGATGAGTCGGCTAAATCATTGATGATTATTTAGAATCAGTGATTATTGTAGTCAAAGTACAAACAGGTTTTGTAAAGAGAGGTAATTAAAGTCAGTGATTGATATGAAAAGTTAGATTATTCCATTTATTTTTGGAGATATAGAGAATCTCACCCAATGTCTTCTGATATCAAATATATCAACACAAGTTTATTAAAGTCACAAATATCCGAGGCTTGCTGAGGATATTTTAACTTTAATCAACGAGTGTTGATATATTTGATATCAGAAGACACGAGGGTGAGATTTTATTTATCATTCGAAATCATTCTTCAACAATTATAAGCAAATAATGAACACACAACTGCCATTAAACTTCTCCTGCAGTGATTTCAGTGAGGTCATCAACATTATGGCATCATAGCATTGTTATGTCATCAACTTTGTCACGTCATAGCAATGTTAGCAGTGTTATCAGTAATGTCAAAGCCTTGTGATGTCATTAACTGATGATGTAATAGGATTATGACGATTTGAATGTAGCGATATCTACAATGTAGATATCACTTGTAGATATCATTTGATCTCACACAAGCGATATCTACTGTGGGAACCAGTTTTGGATGATAAATGAAAGTGTCTACTGAATGGTTCTTTAGATATCATTAAAACGCTGTTTTCCATTAAATACGTGCATTGGTTAGCAACCTGTAATAGATTATCTGAATACAGCTCCCACATGTTAAACTATTTACTCTGACCTTGAGAATGTGTCTCCCTTAGGAAAGACTTTGTTTCAGATTTGAAGAGAATGTAATGATCTGTGTTTGAGTTATCCAAATGTCAAAAATAAAATTGCAAAGTCTAGTTGTGACCTTGATATGAAGGTCAATGTATGTACACTCGATGGGAAACTTCCTCTCACTGTGGTTAACCTTTCTGCATAATATGGAAATAACACTGTGAATAGTGTTTTAGTTATTCCATTCCATGCCGAATATGTTATCATTTTCATTGTGGCAAACACTATACTGATGCAAGTCCACAGATGAGTCGGCTAAATCATTGATGATTATTTAGAATCAGTGATTATTGTAGTCAAAGTACAAACAGGTTTTGTAAAGAGAGGTAATTAAAGTCAGTGATTGATATGAAAAGTTAGATTATTCCATTTATTTTTGGAGATATAGAGAATCTCACCCAATGTCTTCTGATATCAAATATATCAACACAAGTTGATTAAAGTCACAAATATCCGAGGCTTGCTGAGGATATTTTTACTTTAATCAACGAGTGTTGATATATTTGATATCAGAAGACACGAGGGTGAGATTTTATTTATCATTCGAAATCATTCTTCAACAATTATAAGCAAATAATGAACACACAACTGCCATTAAACTTCTCCTGCAGTGATTTCAGTGAGGTCATCAACATTGTGGCCTCATAACATTGTTACGTCATCAACTGTGTGACGTCATAACATTGTCAGCAGTGTTCTCAGTTATGTCAAAGCCTTGTGATGTCATTAACTGATGATGTAATATGATAATGACGATTTGATTGCTGCGATATCTACAATGTAGATATCGCTTGTAGATATCCCTTGATCTCACACAAGCGATATCTACTTTGGGAGCCAGTTTTGGATGATAAAACTAGATACATGTGATGTACTGTGATGTCCCTCGCTCCAACTTTCAATCCAACCAAGTAATCATCTTACCCTAATTTTTACTTATGCCAGAGAAAATCCAAAAAGGACAATTCAAAACGGTTAATCTTTTAGATTAAATAAACTTGTTTCCTTGTCGCCTCATGGTTCAAATTGTGCCACTTTTCTGGCCTCTTTGTTAAAATGTTTTCCATGGAAACCAGGAACAAATTCAGAATGATTTAAGTGGCAAAAGGCTGGCACCATTCCATCTTTGAGGCTAAACACATACCAAGTCTAATTAAATAATACTGAATAGATTTTGAGATGAAGGTCAGAAGATGTTCCTTACCCCCAAACGCACTAACTTCAAACTAAGTTCAAACTGTTTCCATGGAGTAGCAAAAGGCACAACTTGATCAATAGGTGTAACCGGATACCAAGTTTTGTAAAAAAACAATATTGAACGTTTTTTTAAATATGGCCCGGAAACGAAAGTATTTCGAAATCACAGACGGAGGTGAAAACATTATGTCTCCTGCTAAGCTTTGTGGGGGACATAATTATATATGTCAACGAGGGCTTACACCAAGTGTTTTTAAAGGCAGACGACTATTGATGGATTTACGGTAATTTAAGTATTTCACTCAAATACAAATATTGGAGATGATAGATACATATGTACAATTCATCACAGTTTACCTCTTTTTCATCTGTGTGGACACAGCAGGAGACAAGGGCTTCACAGAATTCTCTACTCTGACAAAGTCTGTGTTTGAATACAGAGTAGTCTCCCTGGAATATTTCATTTTTGAATCTCCCGGCTAAAGCCTCCAGTACAGCAGGGATCGGCTTCACGATGATGTAACACGGAGCTCTGCTGTTATCTTCTTCATCAGATATAGAGATGATCATCTTCTGTCGAATAACAGAGAGAGTTGCATACTGAACGCAGTACAGAGGGTCAATTTCATTGATGACATTCAGTACACTCTCATACACAGATGGGTGAGCGAAGTGACAGATCCCATTCCTCCACTTAGTGATGTAGCTGCCTTCTTGCTCCTTCTCTACTTGAAGAAGTTTCTGTCTTCTGTCTTCATCCTCTACAGTGTAAACATCAAACTTCCCATCATGCTTGATCATCATCTGGAACAAGTCCTTGCAGTTGTCACTGTACAAAACCGTTGTAGTCATGTCCAGAAACTTGAGAGGAGATTCAAAGAATTCCTCAATATCCACGTTAAATCCATTGGACCTAAGCTTTGAATACATCTTGCTACAGTGGGGGAACCCATGTGCTATGTCTTTGTTCGAAATTTTCTCCTTTAGATCTTGATTCACATCAGTCACATTCTCACGGTGAAGATGGTATTCGAGGATGTGTAGTCGTTCGTCTGTCACTTTTCTTTTACTCAGGTCCACAACACATGTCGGGTCAAACATCTTTTCATTGAATTGTCCAAGAAACATCCTAGATTCATTCACAACGTTTTTTCTACTTACAAAGATTACACAGGTTTTTAATTTATCATTTTCGTTGAAGCTTAAGAATTTTCTTATTACATCTAACCATCCCTTTATCAGCTGTTGATCTGCAAGAAATGCACCGAATCTATCATCAAACATGATGATCCTATCTTCTGTCATCTTTGCTATCTGATCATACTCTTCAGGTTTGTCGACTGTAAAGACGTGGACATCATTCTGCAGGAACTCCTTCAGCACCAGGTAGCCTAGAGTCGTCTTGCCATCTCCGGCATTCCCTGTTATTGTGACCCATCGCTGCCCTGCCTTCAGTTTTTCTAGAACGATGTCCACAGCAGACACTCGGATCATCCCGGCTGTGATCAACTCTATCTCGTCCCTGGTTCTAGCTAAAATATTGAAAATGAGGAAATATTAACCTAAGTATATAAATGATGTCCATAACTATTTCTTGTACTGATATTTTGATGTAAAATGATTTAGTTGATAATATGTTGAGTGAACGCTTTCCTTTTTAAATGATTGAGTCCATTTAAGTCAATTTGA
The DNA here is from genome assembly GCA_936450465.1 of Gibbula magus. Classification (NCBI taxonomy): domain Eukaryota; kingdom Metazoa; phylum Mollusca; class Gastropoda; order Trochida; family Trochidae; genus Gibbula; species Gibbula magus. The sequence continues at coordinate 33,265,738 of OW388298.1, forward strand.
TTCCTGGTTTATGATTTCAAAATGGATGGTTTACAACAATAACAAATGCATCTATATTTATTGATAACCTTTTGGAATGCTCAATTCTTCCCTTCTTAAATGACCTGGTGTAAAACCATTCAGATTCGACTATATCAACATGTGATTCTTGATTTTTTACTTTCCAAGCGACATGCATGGATAGTTTACTATCGACCTAATTATGTTATTATGAAGAGGTGAGGTGAGGCGAGTTGGGGTTTAACGCCGCTTCCAAGAGTATTTCACTTATATCGCGACAGCTAGTATTATGGCAGGCAGAAAGCCCGCAACGCAATGTGGTTATGCATTGCGGTGAAACCTGCGAGCATCGGCTGGAACTAGCGAACCATGGGTGGTACTACGCTGAAATTCAGTGTAGCATTGCACCCAAACCTTACTGCGTGTAGAACAGTTCTCTACTGCAGACAAAGTTGCCGTGCCCCTGGCGGGATTTATTATGACGAACATATAGTTGAAGCAAACAAAACCAAATACATCTACATTTTGAATATGATACACACAAGTTTTACATGGATACAAAAAGCTTACTCTTCAGACGCTGTATTTGCAGGGACTCCTCCGGTAGCAGCTGCAGCACCTCCTCTGTAGACCATGTGAGTCAGATACAAAGTATTAATCAGTGACAAAACATTGAGTTACTTAAATTATTTTTTAAGTTAAATATACTGGACCAAAACAGCTTCAGCATAGTTGGAAACATTGCAGTAATTACATAAGTTATCAAAGAAATATACTTTGCACATACAATTATAATGTAACAATTTTGTTATTAAAGAAAAAGTCTATGAACACATTACAAACCTCTGTTACCCTAATGTTCTATCTCGCACAGTGAGCAGCTGTCAAATGTGGTTGTGGGAATTGCCTCTTGACATATTGAACATATATGCAATACGTCAACACAATTTTGCTTCACCAAAGTGCATAATTACAATCACAATAAATTAAGTCCACCAAATTTAATTGTACAAGTATGTGTTGTTGTTTATTTCTGAGCTTGCAATACATTCAAAGACCCAAATTCTAAGGAATCTTTTAAAAATTGTATGTCCACGAAAGGAGGAAACACGATATAGCAAATGTTCATTCATGGTGATTAGTGTGAAAATTGAAAATAATACACATCTAAAAATATCAACTAATAGGCCGTATGATAACAGTCGGCTTTGTAAGCAATGCAGATTAAATGTACCAGTAATAGCATTCTGAAAATATATATCTTGAGAAGTTGAAAACCCCAACAGGCACAAGGATGTACTGGGTCAGTGGAAAGAGAAATGTATGAGCTTCAGAGAGGGTAGGTGAAGTAGATAGGGACAAGCCCGTCAGTAGGAGAGAGGAGGGACGGACTGGAGGAATGACAGGGGTTAATGGGAATTGGGGATTAGTGGACTAGAAGAAGGAAAGAGATACAAGATGGAAGAATGACAGTGCTTAATGAGAAGTGGAGATTAGTGGACTAGAAGATTAACAGAGATGGAATAACGACAGGGGTTAATGAGAAGTGGGGATAAGTGGACTAGAAGAAGGACGGAAATAAAAGATAGAAGAATAACAGGGGTTAATGAGAAGTGGGGATTAGTGAACTAGAAGAAGGACGGAAATACAAGATGGAAGAATGACAGGGGTTAATGAGAAGTGGGGATTAGTGGACTAGAAGAAGGACGGAAATACAAGATGGAAGTATGACAAGGGTAAATGAGAAGTGGAGACTAGTGGACTAGAAGAAGGACGGAAATACAAGATAGAAGAATGACATGGGTTAATGAGAAGTGGGGATTAGTGGACTAGAAGAAGGACGGAAATACAAAATGGAAGAATGACAGGGGTTAATGAGAAGTGGGGATTAGTGGACTTAAAGAAGGACGGAAATACAAGATGGAAGAATGACATGGGTTAATGAGAAGTAGGGATTAGTGGACTAGAAGAAGGACGGACATACAAAATGGAAGAATGATAGGGGTTAATGAAAAGAAGGGATTAATGGACTAGAAGAAGGACGGAAATACAAGATGGAATAACGACAGGGGTTAATGAGAAGTGGGGATTAGTGAACTAGAAGAAGGACGGAAATACAAGATGGAAGAATGACAGGGGTTAATGAAAAGTGGGGATTAGTGAACTAGAAAAAGGACGGAAATACAAGATGGAAGAATGACAGGGGTTAATGAGAAGTGGGGATTAGTGGACTAGAAGAAGGACGGAAATACAAGATGGAAGAATGACAGGGGTAAATGAGAAGTTGGGATTAGTGGACTAGAAGAAGGACGGAGATACAAGATGGAAGAATGACAGGGGTTAATGAGAAGTGGGGATTAGTGGACTAGAAGAAGGACGGAAATACAAGATAAAAGAATGACAGGGGTTAATGAGAAGTGGGGATTAGTGGACTAGAAGAAGGACGGAAATAAAAGATAGAAGAATGACAGGGGTTAATTAGAAGTGGGAATTAGTGGACTAGAAGAAGGACGTAAATACAAGATAAAAGAATGACAGGGGTAAATGAGAAGTGGGGATTAGTGGACTAGAAGAAGGACGGAGATACAAGATAAAAGAATGACAGGGGTTAATGAGAAGTGGGGATTAGTGAACTAGAAGAAGGACGGAAATACAAGATAGAAAAATGACAGGGGTTAATGAGAAGTGGGGATTAGTGGACTAAAAGAAGGACATAAATACAAGATAGAAGAATGACAGGGGTTAATGAGAAGTGGGGATTATTGGACTAAAAGAAGGACGGAGAAACAAGATAGAAGAATGACAGGGGTTAATTAGAAGTAGGGATTAGTGGACTAGAAGAAGGACGGAAATACAAGATGGAAGAATGACAGGGGTAAATGAAAAGTGGGGATTAGTGGACTAGAAGAAGGACGGAGATACAAGATAGAAGAATGACAGGGGTTAATGAGAAGTAGGGATTAGTGTACCAGAAAAAGGACGGAAATACAAAATGGAAGAATTACAGGGGTTAATGAGAAGTAGGGATTAATGGACTAGAAGAAGGACGGAGATACAAGATAGAAGAATGACATGGGTTAATGAGAAGTTGGGATTAGTGGACTAGAAGAAGGACGGAAATGCAAGATGGAAGAATGACAGGGGTTAATGAGAAGTAGGGATTAGTGGACTAGAAGAAGGACGGAGATACAAGATAAAAGAATGACAGGGGTTAATGAGAAGTGGGGATTAGTGGACTAGAAGAAGGACGGAAATACAAGATAGAAGAATGACAGGGGTTAATGAGAAGTAGGGATTAGTGGACTAGAAGAAGGACGGAAATACAAGATGGAAGAATGACAGGGGTAAATGAGAAGTAGGGATTAGTGGATTAGAAGAAGGACGGACATACAAAATGGAAGAATGACAGGGGTTAATGAGAAGTAGGGATTAGTGGACTAGAAGAAGGACGGAGATACAAGATAAAAGAATGACATGGGTTAATGAGAAGTATGGATTAGTGGACTAGAAGAAGGACGGAGATACAAGATAGAAGAATGACAGGGGTTAATGAGAAGTAGGGATTAGTGGACTAGAAGAAGGACGGAAATACAAAATAGAAGAATGACAGGGTTTATTGAGAAGTGGGGATTAGTGGACTAAAAGAAGGACGGAGATACAAGATAGAAGAATGACAGGGGTTAATGAGAAGTGGGGATTAGTGGACTAAAAGAAGGACGGAGATACAAGATAGAAGAATGACAGGGGTTAATGAGAAGTAGGGATTAGTGGACTAGAAGAAGGACGGAAATACAAAATGGAAGAATGACAGGGGTTATTGAGAAGTGGGGTTAGTGGACTAAAAGAAGGACGTAAATACAAGATAGAAGAATGACAGGGGTTAATGAGAAGTGGGGATTAGTGGATTAGAAGAAGGACGGACATACAAAATGGAAGAATGACAGGGGTTAATGAAAAGAAGGGATTAATGGACTAGAAGAAGGACGGAAATACAAAATGGAAGAATGACAGGGGTAAATGAAAAGTGGGGATTAGTGGACTAGAAGAAGGACGGAGATACAAGATAGAAGAATGACAGGGGTTAATGAGAAGTAGGGATTAGTGAACTAGAAGAAGGACGGAAATACAAGATGGAAGAATGACAGGGGTAAATGAAAAGTGGGGATTAGTGGACTAGAAGAAGGACGGAGATACAAGATAGAAGAATGACAGGGGTTAATGAGAAGTAGGAATTAGTGGACTAGAAGAAGGACGGAAATACAAAATGGAAGAATTACAGGGGTTAATGAGAAGTAGGGATTAATGGACTAGAAGAAGGACGCAAATACAAGATGGAAGAATGACGGGGGTTAATGAGAAGTAGGGATTCATGGACTAGAAGAAGGACGGAGATACAAAATGGAAGAATGACAGGGGTTATTGAGAAGTGGGGATTAGTGGACTAAAAGAAGGACGGAGATACAAGATAGAAGAATGACAGGGGTTAATGAGAAGTAGGAATTAGTGGACTAGAAGAAGGACGGAAATACAAAATGGAAGAATGACAGGGGTTATTGAGAAGTGGGGATTAGTGGACTAAAAGAAGGACGTAAATACAAGATAGAAGAATGACAGGGGTTAATGAGAAGTGGGGATTAGTGGACTAGAAGAAGGACGGACATACACAATGGAAGAATGACAGGGGTTAATGAAAAGAAGGGATTAATGGACTAGAAGAAGGACGGAAATACAAAATGGAAGAATGACATGGGTCAATGAGAAGTGGGGATTAGTGAACTAGAAGAAGGACGGAAATACAAGATAGAAGAATGACAGGGGTTAATGAGAAGTGGGGATTAGTGGACTAGAAGAAGGACGGACATACAAAATGGAAGAATGACATGGGTTAATGAAAAGAAGGGATTAATGGACTAGAAGAAGGACGGAAATACACAATGGAAGAATGACATGGGTTAATGAGAAGTGGGGATTAGTGGACTAGAAGAAGGACGGAAATACAAAATGGAAGAATGACAGGGGTTAATGAAAAGAAGGGATTAGTGGACTAGAAGAAGGACGGAAATACAAGATGGAAGAATGACAGGGGTTAATGAGAAGTGGGGATTAGTGGACTAGAAGAAGGACGGAAATACAAAATGGAAGAATGACATGGGTTAATGAGAAGTGGGGATTAGTGGACTAGAAGAAGGACGGAAATACAAAATGGAAGAATGACAGGGGTTAATGAAAAGAAGGGATTAATGGACTAGAAGAAGGACGGAAATACAAGATGGAAGAATGACAGGGGTTAATGAGAAGTGGGGATTAGTGGACTAAAGGAAGGACGTAAATACAAGATGGAAGAATGACAGGGGTTAATGAGAATTGGGGATTAGTGGACTAAGAGAAGGACGGAAATACAAAATGGAAGAATGACATGGGTTAATGAGAAGTGGGGATTAGTGGACTTAAAGAAGGACGTAAATACAAGATGAAAGAATGATAGGGGTTAATGAGAAGTGGGGATTAGTTGACTAGAAGAAGGACGGACATACAAAATAGAAGAATGACAGGGGTAAATGAAAAGAAGGGATTAATGGACTAGAAGAAGGACGGAAATACAAGATGGAAGAATGACAGGGGTTAATGAGAAGTTGGGATTAGTGGACTAGAAGAAGGACGGAAATACAAAATGGAAGAATGACAGGGGCTAATGAGAAGTGGGGATTAGTGGACTAAATAATTAAGGAAAAACAAGATGGAAGAATGACAGGGGTTAATGAGAATTTGGGATTAGTTGACTAAAAGAAGGACGGAAATACGAGATGGAAGAATGACAGGGGTTAATGAGAAGTGAGGATTAGTGGACTAAAAGAAGGACGGAAATACAAGATGGAAGAATGACAGGGGTTAATGAAAAGAAGGGATTAATGGACTAGAAGAAGGACGGAAATACAAAATGGAAGAATGACAGGGGTTAATGAGAAGTGGGGATTAGTAGACTAAATAATTACGGAAAAACAAGATGGAAGAATGACAGGGGTTAATGAGAATTTGGGATTAGTTGACTAAAAGAAGGACCTAAATACAAGATGAAAGAATGACAGGGGTTAATGAGAAGTGGGGATTAGTGGACTAGAAGAAGGACGGAAATACAAAATGGAAGAATGACAGGGGTTAATGAAAAGAAGGGATTAATGGACTAGAAGGAGGACGGATATACAAGATGGAAGAATGACAGGGGTTAATGAGAAGTTGGGATTAGTGGACTAGAAGAAGGATGGAAATACAAAATGGAAGAATGACATGGGTTAATGAGAAGTGGGGATTAGTGGACTAAAATAATTTACGGAAAAACAAGATGGAAGAATGACAGGGGTTAATGAGAATTTGGGATTAGTTGACTAACAGAAGGACGGAAATACAAGATGGAAGAATGCGGGGTTAATGAGAAGTGGGGATTAGTGGACTAAATGAAGGACGGAAATACAAGATGGAAGAATGACAGGGGTTAATGAGAAGTGGGGATTAGTGAACTAGAAGAAGGACGGAAATACAAGATGGAATAACGACAGGGGTTAATGAGAAGTGGGGATTAGTGAACAAGAAGAAGGACGGAAATACAAGATGGAAGAATGACAGGGGTAAATGAGAAGTTGGGATTAGTGGACTAGTAGAAGGACGGAAATACAAAATGGAAGAATGACATGGGTTAAAGAGAAGTGGGGATTAGTGGACTAAAAGAAAGACGTAAATATAAGATGAAAGAATGACAGGTGTTAATGAGAAGTGGGGATTAGTGGACTAGAAGAAGGACGGACATACAAAATGGAAGAATGACAGGGGTAAATGAAAAGAAGGGATTAATGGACTAGAAGAAGGACGGAAATACAAGATGGAAGAATGACAGGGGTTAATGAGAAGTTGGGATTAGTGGACTAGAAGAAGGACGGAAATACAAAATGGAAGAATGACAGGGGTTAATGAGAAGTGGGGATTAGTGGACTAAATAATTACGGAAAAACAAGATGGAAGAATGACAGGGGTTAATGAGAATTTGGGATTAGTTGACTAAAAGAAGGACCTAAATACAAGATGAAAGAATGACAGGGGTTAATGAGAAGTGAGGATTAGTGGACTAAAAGAAGGACGGAAATACGAGATGGAAGAATGACAGGGGTTAATGAGAAGTGGGGATTAGTGGACTAAAAGAAGGACGGAGATACAAGACAGAAGAATGACAGGGGTTAATGAGAAGTAGGAATTAGTGGACTAGAAGAAGGACGGAAATACAAAATGGAAGAATGACAGGGGTTATTGAGAAGTGGGGATTAGTGGACTAAAAGAAGGACGTAAATACAAGATAGAAGAATGACAGGGGTTAATGAGAAGTGGGGATTAGTGGACTAGAAGAAGGACGGACATACACAATGGAAGAATGACAGGGGTTAATGAAAAGAAGGGATTAATGGACTAGAAGAAGGACGGAAATACAAAATGGAAGAATGACATGGGTCAATGAGAAGTGGGGATTAGTGAACTAGAAGAAGGACGGAAATACAAGATAGAAGAATGACAGGGGTTAATGAGAAGTGGGGATTAGTGGACTAGAAGAAGGACGGACATACAAAATGGAAGAATGACATGGGTTAATGAAAAGAAGGGATTAATGGACTAGAAGAAGGACGGAAATACACAATGGAAGAATGACATGGGTTAATGAGAAGTGGGGATTAGTGGACTAGAAGAAGGACGGAAATACAAAATGGAAGAATGACAGGGGTTAATGAAAAGAAGGGATTAGTGGACTAGAAGAAGGACGGAAATACAAGATGGAAGAATGACAGGGGTTAATGAGAAGTGGGGATTAGTGGACTAGAAGAAGGACGGAAATACAAAATGGAAGAATGACAGGGGTTAATGAGAAGTGGGGATTAGTGGACTAGAAGAAGGACGGAAATACAAAATGGAAGAATGACAGGGGTTAATGAAAAGAAGGGATTAATGGACTAGAAGAAGGACGGAAATACAAGATGGAAGAATGACAGGGGTTAATGAGAAGTGGGGATTAGTGGACTAAAGGAAGGACGTAAATACAAGATGGAAGAATGACAGGGGTTAATGAGAATTGGGGATTAGTGGACTAAGAGAAGGACGGAAATACAAAATGGAAGAATGACATGGGTTAATGAGAAGTGGGGATTAGTGGACTTAAAGAAGGACGTAAATACAAGATGAAAGAATGATAGGGGTTAATGAGAAGTGGGGATTAGTTGACTAGAAGAAGGACGGACATACAAAATAGAAGAATGACAGGGGTAAATGAAAAGAAGGGATTAATGGACTAGAAGAAGGACGGAAATACAAGATGGAAGAATGACAGGGGTTAATGAGAAGTTGGGATTAGTGGACTAGAAGAAGGACGGAAATACAAAATGGAAGAATGACAGGGGCTAATGAGAAGTGGGGATTAGTGGACTAAATAATTAAGGAAAAACAAGATGGAAGAATGACAGGGGTTAATGAGAATTTGGGATTAGTTGACTAAAAGAAGGACGGAAATACGAGATGGAAGAATGACAGGGGTTAATGAGAAGTGAGGATTAGTGGACTAAAAGAAGGACGGAAATACAAGATGGAAGAATGACAGGGGTTAATGAAAAGAAGGGATTAATGGACTAGAAGAAGGACGGAAATACAAAATGGAAGAATGACAGGGGTTAATGAGAAGTGGGGATTAGTAGACTAAATAATTACGGAAAAACAAGATGGAAGAATGACAGGGGTTAATGAGAATTTGGGATTAGTTGACTAAAAGAAGGACCTAAATACAAGATGAAAGAATGACAGGGGTTAATGAGAAGTGGGGATTAGTGGACTAGAAGAAGGACGGAAATACAAAATGGAAGAATGACAGGGGTTAATGAAAAGAAGGGATTAATGGACTAGAAGGAGGACGGATATACAAGATGGAAGAATGACAGGGGTTAATGAGAAGTTGGGATTAGTGGACTAGAAGAAGGATGGAAATACAAAATGGAAGAATGACATGGGTTAATGAGAAGTGGGGATTAGTGGACTAAAATAATTTACGGAAAAACAAGATGGAAGAATGACAGGGGTTAATGAGAATTTGGGATTAGTTGACTAACAGAAGGACGGAAATACAAGATGGAAGAATGCGGGGTTAATGAGAAGTGGGGATTAGTGGACTAAATGAAGGACGGAAATACAAGATGGAAGAATGACAGGGGTTAATGAGAAGTGGGGATTAGTGAACTAGAAGAAGGACGGAAATACAAGATGGAATAACGACAGGGGTTAATGAGAAGTGGGGATTAGTGAACAAGAAGAAGGACGGAAATACAAGATGGAAGAATGACAGGGGTAAATGAGAAGTTGGGATTAGTGGACTAGTAGAAGGACGGAAATACAAAATGGAAGAATGACATGGGTTAAAGAGAAGTGGGGATTAGTGGACTAAAAGAAAGACGTAAATATAAGATGAAAGAATGACAGGTGTTAATGAGAAGTGGGGATTAGTGGACTAGAAGAAGGACGGACATACAAAATGGAAGAATGACAGGGGTAAATGAAAAGAAGGGATTAATGGACTAGAAGAAGGACGGAAATACAAGATGGAAGAATGACAGGGGTTAATGAGAAGTTGGGATTAGTGGACTAGAAGAAGGACGGAAATACAAAATGGAAGAATGACAGGGGTTAATGAGAAGTGGGGATTAGTGGACTAAATAATTACGGAAAAACAAGATGGAAGAATGACAGGGGTTAATGAGAATTTGGGATTAGTTGACTAAAAGAAGGACCTAAATACAAGATGAAAGAATGACAGGGGTTAATGAGAAGTGAGGATTAGTGGACTAAAAGAAGGACGGAAATACGAGATGGAAGAATGACAGGGGTTAATGAGAAGTGAGGATTAGTGGACTAAAAGAAGGACGGAAATACAAGATGGAAGAATGACAGGGGTTAATGAAAAGAAGGGATTAATGGACTAGAAGAAGGACGGAAATACAAGATGGAAGAATGACAGGGGTTAATGAGAAGTTGGGATTAGTGGACTAGAAGAAGGACGGAAATACAAAATGGAAGAATGACAGGGGTTAATGAGAAGTGGGGATTAGTGGACTAAATAATTACGGAAAAACAAGATGGAAGAATGACAGGGGTTAATGAGAATTTGGGATTAGTTGACTAAAAGAAGGACCTAAATACAAGATGAAAGAATGACAGGGGTTAATGAGAAGTGAGGATTAGTGGACTAGAAGAAGGACGGAAATACAAAATGGAAGAATGACAGGGGTTAATGAAAAGAAGGGATTAATGGACTAGAAGGAGGACGGATATACAAGATGGAAGAATGACAGGGGTTAATGAGAAGTTGGGATTAGTGGACTAGAAGAAGGATGGAAATACAAAATGGAAGAATGACATGGGTTAATGAGAAGTGGGGATTAGTGGACTAAAATAATTTACGGAAAAACAAGATGGAAGAATGACAGGGGTTAATGAGAATTTGGGATTAGTTGACTAACAGAAGGACGGAAATACAAGATGGAAGAATGCGGGGTTAATGAGAAGTGGGGATTAGTGGACTAAATGAAGGACGGAAATACAAGATGGAAGAATGACAGGGGTTAATGAGAAGTGGGGATTAGTGAACTAGAAGAAGGACGGAAATACAAGATGGAATAACGACAGGGGTTAATGAGAAGTGGGGATTAGTGAACAAGAAGAAGGACGGAAATACAAGATGGAAGAATGACAGGGGTTAATGAGAAGTGGGAATTAGTGAACTAGAAGAAGGACGGAAATACAAGATGGAAGAATGACAGGGGTTAATGAGAAGTGGGGATTAGTGGACTAGAAGAAGGACGGAAATACAAGATGGAAGAATGACAGGGGTAAATGAGAAGTTGGGATTAGTGGACTAGTAGAAGGACGGAAATACAAAATGGAAGAATGACATGGGTTAAAGAGAAGTGGGGATTAGTGGACTAAAAGAAAGACGTAAATATAAGATGAAAGAATGACAGGTGTTAATGAGAAGTGGGGATTAGTGGACTAGAAGAAGGACGGAAATACAAAATGGAAGCATGACAGGGGTTACTGAGAAGTGGGGATTAGTGGACTAAAATAATTACGGAAAAACAAGATGGAAGAATGACAGGGGTTAATGAGAATTTGGGATTAGTTGACTAAAAGAAGGACGGAAATACAAGATGGAAGAATGACAGGGGTTGATGAGAAGTGGGGATAAGTGGACTAAAAGAAGGACGGACATACAAGATTGAAGAATGACAGGGGTAAATGAGAAGTGGTGATTAATGGACTAAAAGAAGGACGGAAATACAAGACGGAAGAATGACAGGGGTTAATGGGAAGTGGAGATTAGTGGACTAGAAGATTAACAGAGATGGAATAACGACAGGGGTTAATGAGAAGTGGGGATTAGTGGACTTGAAGAAGGACGGAAATAAAAGATGGAAGAATGACAGGGGTTAATGAGAAGTGGGGATTAGTGAACTAGAAGAAGGACGGAAATACAAGATGGAAGAATGATAGGGGTTAATGAGAAGTGGGGATTAGTGAACTAGAAGAAGGACGGAAATACAAGATGGAAGAATGACAGGGGTTAATGTGAAGTGGGGATTAGCGGACTAGAAGAAGGACGGAAATACAAGATTGAAGAATGACAGGGGTTAATGAGAAGTGGGGATTAGTTGACAAAAAGAAGGACGGAAATACAAGATGGAAGAATGACAGCGGTAAATGAGAAGTTGTGATTAATGGACTAAAAGAAGGACGGAAATACAAGATGGAAGAATGACAGGTGTTAATGAGAAGTGGGGATTAGTGGACTAGAAGAAGGACGGAAATACAAAATGGAAGAATTTCAGGGGTTAATGTGAAGTGGGGATTAGTGGACTAAAAGAAGGACGGGAATAAAAGATGGAAGAATGACAGGGGTTAATGAGAAGTGGGGATTAGTTGACAAAAAGAAGGACGGAAATACAAGATGGAAGAATGACATGGGTAAATGAGAAGTGGTGATTAGTGGACTAAAAGAAGGACGGAAATACAAGATGGAAGAATGACAGGGGTTAATAAGAAGTGGGGATTAGTGGATTAAAAGAAGGACGTAAATACAAGATGGAAGAATGACAGGGGTTAATGAGAAATTGGGATTAGTGGACTAGAAGAAGGACGGAAATACAAGATGGAAGAATGACAGGTGTAAATGAGAAGTGGGGATTAGTGGACTAGAAGAAGGACGGAAATACAAAATGGAAGAATTTCAGGGGTTAATGTGAAGTGGGGATTAGTGGACTAAAAGAAGGACGGGAATAAAAGATGGAAGAATGACAGGGGTTAATGAGAAGTTGTGATTAATGGACTAAAAGAAGGACGGAAATACAAGATGGAAGAATGACAGGGGTAAATGAGAAGTTGTGATTAATGGACTAAAAGAAGGACGGAAATACAAGATGGAAGAATGACAGGGGTTAATGAGAAGTGGGGATTAGAGGACTAGAAGAAGAACGAGATAAAGGCAAATATGCAAAGCCATTAGAGTGTCAGTTGAATAGCGAATCGTGACATTGTGTTGTTTTTCTCACTCTCTCCTCATTCTGGTAGAGCAAACATAAAATTAAAATGTATGCATATACCAATACCTGATAGTCAAACGAAAACTTAAAAAATCATTCCAATCCTGGTAAAATATGTTTGATATATTTGGAAAATAAGCTAAGGCTTGTTCTCATTGTGCAAATATGTTATCAACTTCGCTTATTAGAAAGAGTGGTTATATTACTAGGTTAGTGTTGTTTCCTCTTGTTTTTTAAGCATAAATTGAAATTCACTTTCTATCATCTCTTGGTCCTTCTCAATATAGTCACTTATTATATTTTTTATAATTTTGCAGGGGAGATACACATTTGGAAATGACTTCGGATGTCGATAACAACTACCCTAGTGATGAGAACATATGCATGTTAGCTGTTACAGATAAATCGAACCTAACGTTTTTTCTCCAAATATGGGGGTGCTTCAGAAAATATACACGGTTTTTAATGTATTTTTAGCTCATCAGGCCGTCGTCCGTCCATTCGTCATTCCCTAAACTTTTCGCTTTTTCGACTTCTTCTCCAGAACTATTGACACTAGAGGGCTCCAAATAGGGTCACAGTGGTCACGACCTTAAACACCTATTTTCATCTTTTTCTCAAGTTCTAAAAGATCCAGAGAGCTGAAATGTGTGGAGATTCCTTGGCTAATGGGGATTCTAAATAGTAGATTTGGTGACCCCCGTGACCCCACATAGGGTCACAGGGGTCACGACCTCAAACACCTACTTTAATCTTCTTCTCCAGTACCTATAGGTCTTGAGAACTCAAATGTAAAAAATTGGTGACCCTGTGACCATTGCACTTTGTCTACAGAACAATCTGTATAAAACCTAATGAGCTACAGAGCCCATGGCTCTATTTTTACTTTGAATGACAACGTTAGTTGAAAACCTTGTGACATCACTCAAATCGACGATGAGTTACCTAAGGTAACCCATGACACTTCACAGACGGTGTTGTCTTACAGGCATAAACCAATTCTTATGCAGGGTTTAAGATCCTGTGTGGTACTTCACATTGACATTGCAGTCACCTTGAGACTAAATAGGTCATACATTTGTTTAATAGATTACAGAAAGGACTATCACGAAGCTACTAACAAGCTAAATAAACGATATATTACATGCAACAGTTTGAGCATGACACTGTCTAGTGACACTGCCTAATGACACTACCTAATAACAATGTCTAATGACACTGTCAAATGACACTACCCAATGACACTGTCTAATGACACTACCTAATGACACTACCTAATGGCACTGCCTAATGACACTGTATAATGACACTGTCTAATGAAACTGTCTAATGACACTTTCCAATGACACTATCTAATGACACTTCCTAATGACAATGCCTTATGACACTGCCTAATGACACTGCCTAATGACACTATCTAATGACACTACATAATGGCACTGCATTATGGCACTGCCTTAATACACTACCTAATGACACTACCTAATGACACTGCCTAATGACACTGACTAATGACAATGTATAATAACACTATCTAATGACACTATCTAATGACAGTGTCTAATGACACTACATAATGACAGTGTCTAATGACAGTGTCTAATGACACTACCTAATGGCACTGTCTAATGACACTACCTAATGACACTACCTAATGACACTGCCTAATGACACTACCTTATGACACTACCTAATGACACTGCCTTATGACATTGTCTAAGGACACTGTCTTATGACACTACCTAATGACACTACTTAATGACACTGCCTAGTGGACTGTGACAGTAGAATCAGTAATCTGTATATTGCCCTTGTTTGGATATCTTATTTCAAGCATTCAGTTTCATAGTGAAATAATGATGCTTATATGCTTACTTAAATACACGTCGTACCTTCGTACAAGGATATCAATGTTTTAAAAATGATTGACCTGATCTGGTGTGTAATAAATTGATATAGTGAAATACGTTACCTGTCTTGTAGTGCAGGAGAGGCTGAGCAACATCCGCAGTACGGTTTGTACCTGTAAACATGTGAATGTGTGAATGTGATACTTAAACTTAAACATTCCGATTATCTGATATGACAACAGAAACGTAATTACTCTTGTATCTAAAATTGTTTACAAAACTGTTTAGTAGTGTATTGTTGAATTATTTCAAAAGAAACTGAATGTTCGTTTTACAATGCAAACGTTCAAGGTGAATAATCTGATTGTGTACAAAACTGTATAGCTGTGTATTGTGTAGTTGCTTCAAAAAGCAAACTAAAGGTTCGTTTTACATTGCTCACATTCAAGTTGTGTCATTGAATAATTATCTGGAGTATATGCCTACTTGAATTTCTTTTTTCTCTCAGTCATTGTCGTTTTAAAAAATAGATTGTGCTTTCTGATGAATCTTGTTGTACTTACATTGTTGGTTGAACAACATAAATTGTAATTGTATAATGAGGGATACAGTTTTCCCAACAACCCATGCAGTATAACTATTTGAAACCGTGATTCGATGTTGAATTATTGTTATCTGCCGTGGATTTTAATCTGTAAGATACAAACTTCTCTATATATACATACCGTTCTCATCTAGTTCTGTACTTGGTTTGTTTGACCTGCAATAAGATGGTATTGATATTATCCAAAAACACTATTTTCCTTATCACAACATTGCAACATATGAGTATTTGCTCAAGGAAACACAGTTGAATCATACTTTGATCATATTTAGGCAATCACCTATCATTCAATCATACCTCGGTATGAAACAATCGAATAGAACTTACATAAAGCATACTTATAGCTTCTCCAGATACCTTTTTTTGTTTTGAATCATCACATTTATAATCTTTATTTCAATAATATTAAAATTATTTAACTTCTATTAGCCTCAGTTTCAACAAGACTGTTCACGGGAGTTTGACAATCCACATTATTAAACTAAAAATTGCTAGAAGGACATCTCCAACACAACCTTTACCAGGTACCCATGTGTACTGCTGCATGTACAGAGGTACATCTTTATAAGGTCATCAACCACCCAGAGTGACACCATAAGTCTTTCAACATCTCCGAGACAACCATTACCAGGTGCCCATGTGTACTGCTGCATGTACAGAGGTACACATTTATGAGGTCACTTACCAACCAGAGTGACACCATAAGTCTTTCAACATCTCCAAGACAACCATTACCAGGTACCCATGTGTACTGCTGCATGTACAGAGGTACACATTTATGAGGTCACTAACCACCATGAGTACAGAGACACATATGTACAGAGGTACATCTTTATGTGGACGCTAAGCCAGAATGACATCATTTGTCTTTCACCTCTTATCTTATTGAATCAATGTTGCAAAACAAACGCTGATTACTGTTAACTAAGCTATGCACAGGACATTGTGTCACCACTACATTTACAATGACTCGAATAGAAAATTTAGTTTTAAGAAGGAATCAAAATTCGGATTTCGGGTTTTCATCTATAAGATCAATGAGGGAAACTAAATGGGAAAAGTATATTTGTATCATTGAACTAAAATAATGCGCTTGCCTAAATTACGGGAGATGTTATTCCTACTCTTTTCTGACTATTAAACGTGGATATTTTACACTGTTACAAGATCATGTATTTGTCTAAACGTCATTCAAGTTGATTTAAATAGACCACACAGACCCAAGTATAACAAAGTAATGCAGAATATTTTCTAAGTTAGTAGTGGATGATACAATAAGGCTTCTACATCAACAAATGTTGTCAATGTTTTAACAAAACACAGCACATGTTTATTTATTACCTTCTAGCTCGACGCCTTCTCCAGATAACAGCAGCGGCTACCATCCCAGCAACAATGCTGAAACACACATTCATTCAATTCAAATTATATCACAGACAACAGATTATTCAATACTGTTACCAGAATCACGAAACTTAGGATTATTTGACAGCAGTATGGTAAAGTTAGGTTCATGTCATATTTGTTTGCGTAAAGGAAACATTTCACTCTTTCTGACTTTGTTTCAACCAGTTCAGTTATAGCTAATCATAAGTTCATAAGCGAACTTACAAGGGTTCAAATCGCTGTTTTTACAATATTTTCAAAATTCACAATCTAGATTTTGCAATCATATACTGTTTTTATGCGCTGTTGTGAGCTTATATTCCAAATCTGAGCAAATTGGTTAAGAAATAAAGATGTGAGATAAATATCCCCGCTATTGATATAAAGACACAAGGGAGGACACTTGCGCTACGAAGCTCTGATCGAAAACCGGACTGCCAAACTATTCTAACATGCGGTTCAATCAACCTTTGCTTTTCTTACAAAAAAATGTATTGAACATATATACCCGTCTTTTGCCTACCTGTGTGTCCCATTGATTTTCTCTAACTTCATTTTACATTTGACCACTGACCCTCGCAACTAGTCCACCCTCCGCTTTGTACATTTTAGTTGCCGGCATCGGAAATCATTGGGTGTTTCCCTAATTCAAACACGCCGTTCTCAATAGCTCGGAGATAGAAAACGCCTCTCATTGGTCAATTATGATGTCAGCTAACCACGCCCCTTAATCAAGCGAGATAACTGTTGTTATGCCCGAAAAAGAAACGCACATTACAAGTTAGGCCAAGGCGAGTCACTTACATTCCGAATGATATTGTCGATCAGTAATTGTCTGCGAAACGAAATTATCGAATGACATAAGTCATAAGGTATTCTAATTACTAATTTGATAAATGTTAAACACATTTGACAAACAATTATGTTTGTTGCACCGTAAAACGAATGCGGAAGTATTGCAAATGTGGAATGACGAACATACATCATCGTGCCGATTGATAGGCATTGTTCATAAATCAATGTATCCGATCCTATTTTAAAGATTCTCTAATTATTGTCTGAAATTGCATTTTTACAAACTATATAAGCACCACTTCCCCTGAAAATAATATGTTTATAAACATTATGTCCGATCATTGTCACGTTATTTTGATCTCACTGTCAGTTTAATTATATTGTGCAAACATTCACTTCTATTTCCATTGCAATTCTACGTTTATTCAGTACATTTTCATTACGTTTGATTTAGGAAATATTTTTGCATGAAGTTTTGAATAACAAAATCGTGATATTGAAAAGAATTAACGTTATTGGGATACCATTAACATAATTACAAACACCAGTGTTGACAAATATCTGTTTGTTTGGTTGTTTTTTTTAATAATTTGAAATGGATCAAATAACAATTATTAGGATCAGGGAACAAAATATATTTCATAATTTGCTTTTTTAAAATTAAACAAATTGCATTACACTTCAATTATAATTGACTGATGTACTTATTACAAATACGTGTTTAAAAAAACAATTATCCATTTCTTATTTAATTTATCACGCAAAATATATAACTAACAAGTATTTGAGGTAGTCAAATAGGATCCAAACAATAATCAATATAAATGAAAAATTGCTGTAAATGGGCATGGTGAAAGCTGAATATGTATTATTCGAGATTCAAAAAGAAAAAGTGCATGTCACGGACCTTTTTTCTGCAAAGTGATGTTTTTTTTGTGGTAATTTCTTAAAAAAATGGCAAATTTGTTTTATTTTGTTAAAGTCCCTTTTTCAAAAATAATGGTAATCATTCAGAGCTATATTGTTTTGTTTTTTTCATAAATGGAATGTTATTAGAATAGAAAAGTGATTTCTGCAATTTGTATGTTGCCTTTTTGTATTAACCTTATATGATAAAATACAATGTCAACAATGGATTCTGCAGAGATAACTTCAAAAGTCATGTGCAAGAATAAAAATAAATGAAAAATAATTCAAACATGATAAAAGTTGTGGAAAATATGCTACAGGCCTATTTTCTGAGTAATTTGATGTTGAAGTTGAATATTTATGAAAAGTATTGGCAAAGTGATAACACTTTTCACTGGAAAATTGAAATTTGTATTACATAATTCATTTATATAAGGTTGTAGAACAGATAATTTGTTTACCATAAAACATCAACTATTTCACACAACCATAAAACCACATCTTTCTTTATTAGTATCCAAAGGTAATTTGATTTTTAGCTCATCAGGCCTGAAAGGCCCAATGGGCTTATGGCATGGCGTCCGGCGTCCGTCCGTCCGTCCGTCCGTTCGTCCGTTCGTCCGACCGTTCGTCCGTCCGTCCCGATTTCGTTTCCGGAGCGAAAACTCGAAAACTGTTAGACCTAGCTCAACAAAACTTGGTGTGATGAACAATCACCATGTGTAGATGTGCCTTTTTGGGTTTTCAACTTCTTCAAAATATTTTTTTTTGACCGTTTCCATGGAAACCCAACATAGAATTTTCGTTTCCGGAGCAGAACTTGAAAACCGTGAGACGTACCTCAGTGAAACTTGGTATGTGCAACGGTCACCAAGTGGAGATGTGCCTTTTGAGGTTTTCAACTTCTTCAGATTTTTATTTTTACCCGTTTCCATGGAAACTTTACTTAGGATTTCGTTTCCCGAGCAATAATAAAACGCGATAAAGCGAAAGAGCGATAAAGCGAAAGAGCGATAAAGCGAAAGAGCGATAAAGCGAAAGAGCGATAAAGCGAAAGAGCGATAAAGCGAAAGAGCGATAAAGCGAAAGAGCGATAAAGCGAAAGAGCGATAAAGCGAAAGAGCGAAAGAGCGATAAAGCGAAAGAGCGATAAAGCGAAAGAGCGATAAAGCGAAAGAGCGATAAAGCGAAAGAGCGATAAAGCGAAAGAGCGATAAAGCGAAAGAGCGATAAAGCGAAAGAGCGATAAAGCAAAAGAGCGATAAAGCGAAAGAGCGATAAAGCAAAAGAGCGATAAAGCAAAAGAGCGATAAAGCGAAAGAGCGATAAAGCGAAAGAGTGATAAAGCGAAAGAGCGATAAAGCGAAAGAGCAATAAAGCGAAAGAGCGATAAAGCGAAAGAGCGATAAAGCGAAAGAGCGATAAAGCGAAAGAGCGATAAAGCGAAAGAGCGATAAAGCGAAAGAGCGAAAGAGATATTGACATGTCGACCTAAATCTTTTACATAACAATAGAATACTGGTTTCATTCAATTTCTGTTCATTTGTCTTGATATTTGAATTCACATAACATAAGAATGATTTTGGTAAATGATTCCACTTTAAATCCCCCAAGGTCGCTATTATATAAATATAATTAATACAAGTTTATTTTTTTATTAAGAATTTGAATAAACATATAATGAGATTTCTCTATAAAACAACTTACGGTGAATAATTGAGAAATCCATGACAATTAAAACTATAATAGATTAATTAAAAAAGTTGACATCGTGTGTGTAAACCTGTACATAGATACTTCCTTAGACATACTTATGTGACTGGATATGATAGATTTAATCGAGAAAAGCAAAGTTTATATAAATCGGCGCACTTTGATTACTTTTGAAATATATTCATCAACATAATAAGGATGCAGGTTAGTAGGAAGTCTATGGTATCAACACTTATATTATTTAGCCATTCAATAACAAATTAAAGGAAAGAATAAAATCATAATAAAAAAACTTGTTTTACTAGGTTTTAATGTACACATCAAATTGAAGCAGTGTGCGAAGAGTATACTATATAAAAATATCACAGTAGAATATTTGTATGACACGGAAATAGTTCTAAAGGGAGAAAAGACGTTTTGGGAAATTTTACTAATAGTGAACTCAGCGCAATGTCATGAATCATTAGTATGACTATAATAGGATTAACGCTTTCAGTGTATGGAGCTTAGCTTACATTCGGATAAGTTAATGGGACTTACACAATCTTCCCTTTAAGACTTGAATGGTTTTGCTCATATTTATTAAATTTGAAAAGTAATTATTGTAGATTATTATAGATATGTACATCTTATTAGTTTATTAATAATATCACTGTGTAAACGTAGTTTAGCAACAATTTACCACTGATGAAATTAATTAACATATTTTAGCTCTTCAAGCCTAAAGGTTTGGGTGTGAGGGCGAAAGAGGAAGGGAGCTTTACTTGGTTTAGTTTAGTAGTAAATGTCTTTTTTCACTGTTTGTCTCATGATTTGAGAATATGCCTTCCCCATTTGCATTCGATAGGATTCACTTACTGTGAGAATGTGTTCAATCATCATTATATGTGTTCTATCTATTGAGTCTGGGAAATTAGTTAGTTTCCACTTGCCGTCATAGCCTATTATATATTTCGATATCATCTTGTTTTAATTTTTGAAACCGCAAACCATTATGCATGGCATGGTATGATTTGGTATAATTGTACCCTTCTCAGCACACGGATAGCCAACAGACTTCAATGGTGAATAATAGGATCTGATTGAGGGAATAATACAAAAGGGAAATAACTAAAAGAATTAACATTAACCTTTCTGCATTTGAGTTTTTACACACTCTGCTAATCACTCACTCGCAAATTTGCTAAAACATACATGTTAAGATATGAGAGCAGCATGAGTAGACCCAGATTGTTAAAATGTGAAATTTTTAATTCTCTGTATCAAATCGTTTTGAAGAAGAAGTCTTTTAAAGATTTTAGGTTGGACCCCCTGTCACATCCATATTTGGTGAGGGGTCAGGACCAAATGAACAAATAAAATGTTATATGTAAAATCTGAAAATGTCATCTTCCTATGTCAACTGGTTCCGGAGAAGAAGTCGTTTAAAGGTTCTGTTAATAATGCCTGCCACGCCAATATTTGATGGGTGGCGAAGTTCAAATGAACAAACTTTGATCCCCTATGTGCAAGGTACCTCTCCGCAAAATTTCAGCTTTGGGTGTGCTGCGGTTCATGAGGAGGAGTCGAAAATGTGAAAAGTTTATGGTTTGACGACGGATGACGGACGGACGCCGCACAACGGGCCATGTCACTTACAAGAGAGATCTGCAAATATTATCGATAATTGACAACGTTGACCCGGTGTGTTTATACCCGTACACGTAGATCCTCCCATAGACATACTTGTGTCAGCTCTCTTTTACCATTGTTTCATTGAAAGCATATTAATTTATGATTTCCAATGGCGGCATGGTTCTTTGTCTCTAGTAAATAATTATTTCGCTTAGAAGAAGTTCTTCTAACGCCAGTAAAATAGCAGTTTCGTTTACGACAAAATAGTTTTAAAATTATCCCTGAAGATTTCTGTTGATCCAGATGAATACATCAAACTTTCTTCTTACTATCGCGTTTAAAAACCAATAAATTCAAAATATACCTATTCCTCCAGTATTCGTCCTTTAAATGATGTTGAAGTTGATCAAGTGTGATTGTTCTCTGTATACAATGTATGCTTGTGACTTCTATTTTCTTTATTGTAAACGAGGTTGTCGTGAAATGAATTCATTCGTGGTAAACACTTATTATAATTATTATTAAATGAGTTAAAATTTATAAGTTTTATTGCGCAAAGTTCAATGCAGTTTAAATAAAATAACGGTCTATGCAAAAATCCGAATATCTGACTACTCTTAATCAATATATGTTAATCAGAATAAGCAATGTGAAAGTGCAAGTGCGGACACCATTGTATCAACATTGGTATAAAATATTTACCCATTCACTATTTTAACAATGTATTATCATCAATATAATATATATTTGTCTTACATGTTTAACTTATGTGAATGAAATTGATTCAGTTTTTGGAGTACAGTCAGGCCTCGATAATCCGAACGCTTCCGTTTTTCATCAAAAACGTTCGGATAGTGAAATGTTCGGACTACTGAAATAAATTAAACAAGATGGAGTTTATAACCTTTGAATCTACAGACAGACGAGAACGTATTTAAAATATTAAATGAATTTGACACGCTGGATATTTATAACTATCGCACAAAATGAGAAATTCAATATATTACAATCACAAAGTACTGACACACAATGTAAAACATTACAATCTATTAAAATCACAAACTACTGACACGCTCAACTCCCGTGTCAATCCACTGTCATTGAAGTTTACCGATCCAATCAGTGTGATGATCGCTTGTCACCGGATTAATGAAGCAGAAATAGTTGTTATTAACTAATCCGTTACGGCTAATTGGCGTTCGGATTCGGAAACGGATTCAACGGATTAATGAATCGACATTTAATGAGTTTATATAGAGATTAGTTTGGTTACAGCTTGCTACCGTTTGGACACCGCAAGATTCGTATTATTGGTGGCCGGACTATCGCGGTTTGACTGTATATAAAAAAGTATATCACAGTGGCATATTTGTGTGACATTGTTTATCGAAATATGCCTTGAAAATGGTTCTGAATGCCATGCTTAATGAAAATAAACATGTATTTGCAAATGTACTAATAGAGTGTGAGTCACCATAAATTATTAGTGTCATGATAATTATATGTTCGCCTTCAGTTTACGTAGTTTACAATAGGATAAGTAATTAGAGGTTAAGAAATCTTTTCTTAAGTACTTAAATGACTCCATTCTGCTTACATTTATGAAACTGTAAGATTACTTGTTCAAATAATATGTCACTACATGTATGTCGAGACACCCATTTTGTTTCAAGATACTTTATTTGGCTTAAATACGTGCACGTGCTGAATACGATATATGCTGATTTCAGTTCAATTAATTTCACTTAACTTGCAAATCAACCCATATCGCCCAATATATATGATTACTAGTTTCAAATGAAAGTCGAGCAACATCTGAAACCGAAATTTCACGTCGCATTTACATGCACATATGACCAAGTAAACATTCTCAACCAAACTTTGTCCTATTGTCTGTTGTAAATAAGTTTCCAAAATGACATTTGACTGAATGACGGGCGTCAATCGCGGTGCATTGTCACGTCTTTTAACTTTACATAATTACATTGTTACGTTAATGAACCGATAAGCATTAACATTGTAATTTTCAACAACAGTACATGTACTTCAGGATTCAAATTGCTCGACATGTATTACAGTTTTCTCATAAATTTCCGCATAAATAAAACAGCCATTTCTTTAAACTGTTTTACATATCAAGTAGCATCATTTGCTTCATATATATGTAGACCATTATCGTTCTAAAACTCATTATATATACCATAGAAGGAAGTAATATCTATGCAGTTAATAAATAATGGTAACGAGGAATTTTGTAAAACAGAGAAGGAAAATGTGATTCACAACTGTTATCAACTGGTGGCGTGTAAAACTATTTTGCAATAAACATACGAATCTTAGTATAACTTTGGATAACGGCCGTCTTCTCTTTTGGTTTTCTCAGGTCAAGATGTTAAACCACTCAATCGTATTGCGCACAATGCACATCTTTATAAGGGTTTCAATCCGGCAGAGCCACATGTAAGAAAATAAGGTTACATACAACTTGGCGCTCCCGGTTTTTTGTGATCGTATGAATGTGGCTCTCCCGGCAATGGTCGGGAGTGCTGGTCCATGTTACGGTATATAATAAACTATGATGTGTCTTGCAGTCTTTTTACTTTGTATTATCATATTTTAGGAAGGCACAGGACAGGGGAGTTTCATATTTCATTGATGTTTTCACCCCATAGCAACATATTTTATTTTATGTAATGTACACGTATGTGTGTCATGTTTTATATGTTATTTGGTCAGATGTAATTTTATCGAATACTGAACGTTGCTGAAAATCATCATTTTAATGCTAACCACTTCAGAATAGTGACAGATATACAGTTGAAAAGTCGTGACCTAAAGAAAAACTACTACAACACTTTATTTAAAACTAAACAAACAAGATTAACTCCATATTCACTTTATAATAAGCTCATTATCTATCAATGGGTGGCGCTAATTTGATAAACGGTATCATCCCGAAATCAATCGTGGGCTTCGCGGCAACCAGGAGTTTACACGACGTGTGGCCCTCGCGACATTTTGAAGTTTTCTAGTGTGGCTTTTGCGGCAACGAGGAGTGTAAATGTCGTGTGGCCCTCGCGACATTCTGTAGTTGGCTTTCGCGGCAACGAGGAGTTTACATGTCGTGTGGCCCTCGTCACATTCTGTAGTTTTCTAGTGTGGCTTTCGCGGCAACGAGGAGTGTACATGTCGTGTGGCCCTCGCGACATTCTGTAGTTTTCTAGTGTGACTTTCGCGGCAACGAGGAGAGTACATGTCGTGTGGCCCTCGCGCCATTCTGTAGTTTATTAGTGTGGCTTTCGCGGCAACGAGGAGTGTACATGTCGTGTGGCCCTCGCGACATTTGTAGTTTTCTAGTGTGGCTTTCTCGGCAACGAGGAGTTTACATGTCGTGTGGTCCTCGCGACATTTGTAGTTTTCTAGTGTGGTTTTCCCGAGCAGACAACCTTTCGAATAGCCAAACTCAAGTCATTAACTTTATGTTAATAATCATAGAAACCATGTCAAGAATGAAAACCAAGATTACACGTACAATGCTAAAATATTGACACTATATTCCAAGATTATATAGACGGTTGAAGTACACTCAACATTTGCATTATTATGAGCATTTATGTAGAGTTTACACCTTGAAAGTCAATGTGTAAGTTTCTTGTGCAAGCTTTACTATGTAGATGAATAGTAATCTCAACAAGGTGACGTGCAAACTTGGATATCTACTGAACAGCAAAATAACGCCAGTCCACTAAACAATTTCGTAATTACTGATAACGCTGTAATGAGAAAATTTATAACATCACAGCATTCCAATTTTGATGACATCATAATAATAACGTGTTGAACACATGCAGACGTAACGATAAGTCAATACTTGTATAGAACTTCTGGATAACATTATATATTGCCATAATCATTCTCTGGGAAAATAGCCACATTTCTGTTCAGATGATGAAGGGCAAAATGTGCTTTTAAATGCAATTGGAACATGTGCAAACACTCCCGTGAAGTTGTTTGATGCAAAACCCCTGTCTTTGCTGATGTTGATTTGACGTTATGGCGTCATTTATGAATTTCATTCAGAATGGTTCTATTGGTCTCATTTTGGTAAAACTTCAAGGTATTGTATTCCTTGTCGGTACCAAGGTGTTCCACGAGCACATTTATAGTAATTGCAAACTGTACAGCATGCAGTCAGCCAATATCCCAGTTTCCAGAAAAAATTCACTTTTATTTTGCAAAGCATTTACTTCTTAAACATTGAGGCAAGAGTCACAATTTTGAGTCTTTTCAAAGAGAAAATCTCGGATTACAGCACGAATAATTGATTTTTTTCCCAGGCTCATGCAGATCATGTTACTATGACAACATGTGACGTGCAATTTCGCGAACTGATACCATTTGACTTTGCAATGGTAACCAACTATACTCTACAGTATCAATAGCTCCACATGTTCTCTGACATTTACTAATGATATGAAAAACCATAGGTTTATATGCAAACAGAAACTATAATCAATATATTAAAGATACGTAGTATGAAATTTGAATATTTATTACACATACTTAATTACTTTATAGTGTGTCATGTTCTTAATACAGGTCAATACTGGTATTTTTGGTGATATGGTGATTTAACTATCAAAACTAAGTTACTCACACGAATTAAAATAAAATGGTTTCCGGTATTTAGTTATTCATTACTTGATAACGATATGTGAATCCACTAAATGCTGAAATATATACGCTTTTGGTTGAATAATCTTATATCCAAAATACTTATTTACAGATAAAATGTAAAAATAATGCATATGGATAAAACATTTACAAATATGTTTTAAAGAGCCATTAAAAATTTATAGGAATATTTACTTTGCCTTCATGCATGCCGACAGACCAGATATTCTGATTTATTCTGAAGTACAAATAATTTCACTTGACTTGCATATTCATTCCCTAACGCGAAATGTATGCTTATCAAATAAAGTCGAGCAACAGCATATTGTACGTGAAGAAGCCGAATTTATACGTTTCCTATATGTGCACAGTAGTTATATGACCAATTACATATTACCAACCCACATCTGACTGTCTATTAAAGGTAAGTTTCCAAACTTACATTTAACCAATTAACCCGCATCTTTGTCAAGTTTTCAATAATAAATCGTGACTTTCACCTTTATAATATCACTACTAAATGAACTAGCCTTAAATTGATAATGTTCATCAGCAATCAGTACTTTTCGATAAAATAACTTCATTTATTACGTTTGACATAATGTGACTCAAACAACATACTCAATGGGTTTTAAAAGGAACACTCAGTGTTGCATTGTAGTATTTTATCAAGAAGTATTGACTGTTATTGAAAATAAACCCTTAAGCGCCAATCACTAAATGATATTAATAAAGAGAATTATTTTGTTATAATGATTGACGTTAAATGTCCGCAATTATCATTGTGATGAACGTCACACCAAAAATATAATAAAATCCCTTTTCACGACAAGAATAATTGTTGAATTATGATGAAACGGGAAAATTACCCACGCTCGGATAAAACCCAAAGTACATGGGAATTGAAACACGTTTGACAGAAAAGTTAACAAAAAATAGAAGCTGACTCTTTGGTTGTTCCGAATTAATCAGTTTGCAAATTTATGTGTTTACAAGCACTACCGACAGGGTCAAAACGTCTCATTTTTATCAAGAACATATACTTTTCACTGAGTCAGAATACCCTTTTGTATTATTTATCCATTTCTCAATGTTTTAAGAAAGACTTTACCCATATATTACATTGAATTCCTGGTAATGAAAAATATATTCAATTGTTTAACTCTTTAGCGAAATAGATGTAAACAACTAGGATGTCCTCAACAGTCAGGAAAATGTATTTTACTACTATGCACTGTATAATGCCATGGACCTCCTTTCTGATTAAAACTATATCTTTATGTGAGCAGAATGAAGCCATTCAAGTGTGAAAGAGACGATTTTGTAACCTCAAATACGCATTCGAATGTCGCTGAGCTCCATGCACTGAAGGCGTACAACCTATTACCATCATACTAATGATTCATGGCGATGCGCGGAGTTCGCATTTTCAATAAATTTACCCAAAACGTGCTTTTTCATGAATCAGACCCTTTAGAATTATTCCTGTCGCACATATTAATACACAATGTCACACAAATATTCTACTGTGATATAGCCTAATAGTGTCTTATACGTTATGATGTGCACAATGTAACCCAGTAAACAAATTTATATATTTTATTTTGATAAGGATAGATTATTTTATTCTTTCCTTTGATTTGTTAGTGAATGTCTAAATAATATACCAGTGTTGTTACAATGTATTTCCAAACTTGTTTCTTACATTATGTTGATGAATATATATCAGAAGTTATCAATTTCAATTCTTTATTTCTGAAGTGTAGGCCATCGGCCCGTAACTACATATCGTATATATGACAAGACATGATGTGTACAGCAACAATCATTCAATTAACATTTTTGGTACATGGCATGAAAAATAAAGCTTGCTAAATTACAAGTTTACAATTCGATATTGACATGAGGATTTTAAATTTAGTTTTATTTGGATTTGTACAAACAGTTTCCGGCAAATGATTCAGGCGGAGCCCTTTAATTTGGACGCACAAGAAGGAAATGGTTTTCATCCTCAATTATAGCCGTCGTCGCACTGTAAACATAATCTATCATTTCTATCTATATTATAAAACCGACCCGTTTCAATTCTTAAATGAAAAACACGTAAATTGCCCGAATACTCTAAACATTTTAACAACAACCGCATTCAAATATAATTTTTTAGACAGTGAAGCTTTAAAATAAGAGTAAGATATGGAGTTGGTGCCGTTTTGAAGTGAACTATACCAATTCAGTTCATGAATACATTTTAGTCGACACAGAAATTTTGAGAAACACGAAGTAGGAAGATAAACAAATTGTTGGTCCCAAACCAAACCAAAGCCCAATTAGCCAATTAGCTAATTAGCCAGTTTGGAGACTGGCGCTAGTTAGGCCTTGCGTGGGAAGATGAAGCCCAAACTGTACAATAAATCTGGAAACTTCGAAGCCCAATTAACTTTATTATTTTCTATACCTTTTAACATCATATATAACATTTTTTGGGATGCCGAGTGTCAGACATATTTAATGATTTAAAGCTATATTTGACAGCTTTTTCAGTAAAAATATGAAATAAGTAGAAGAAATCAGAGTGCGCCGATTTAAATTTATATAAATTTTGTTTTGCTCAATTAAATCAATAATAACCAGTCACATAAAGTATGTCTAAGACAGTATTTATGTACAGGTTTACACACACCATGTCAGCGTTTTGAATTAATCTATTAGAGTTGCAGATGTCTGTTTTAATTAGCATGGATTTCTCAATTATTCACCGTAAGTTGTTTTATAGATGTTTATTCAAATTCCTAATACAAAATAAACTTGTATTAATTATATTTATATAATAGCGACCTTTGGGGATTTAAAGTGGAATCATTTATCAAAATCATTCTTATGTTATGTGAATCAAATATCAAGTGAAATGAGAAGAAATTGAATGAAACCAGTATTCTATTGTTATGTAAAAGATTAAGGTCGACATGTCAATATCGCTCTTTCGCTATTTCGTTCTTTCGCTCTTTCACTCTTTCGCTCTTTTGCTCTTTCGCTCTATCGCTCTTTCGCTTTATCGTTCTTTCGCTTTATCGTTCTTTCGCTTTATCGTTTTATCGCTCTTTCACCTTATCGCTCTTTCGCTTTATCGCTCTTTCGCTTTATCGCTCTTTCGCTTTATCGCTCTTTCGCTTTATCGCTCTTTCGCTTTATCGCTCTTTCGCTCTATCGCTTTATCGCTCTATCGCTTTATCGCTCTATCGCTTTATCGCTCTTTCGCTTTATCGCTCTTTCGCTTTATCGCTCTTTCGCTTTATCGCTCTTTCGCTTTATTGCTCTTTCGCTTTATTGCTCTTTCGCTTTATCGCTCTTTCGCTTCATCTCTCTTTCGCGCTGTTATTATAGCTTTATAGCTCTTTCGCTTTATCGCTCTTTCGCTTTATCGCGCTGTTATAATCGTTTTATCGCTCTTTCGCTTTATCGCTCTTTCGCTTTATTGCTCTTTCGCTTTATCGCTCTTTCGCTTTATCGCTCTTTCGCTTTATCGCTCTTTCGCTTTATCGCGCTGTTATTATCGCTTTATCTCTCTTTCGCTGTTATTATCGCTTTATTGCGTTGTTAAATCGCTTTGTCGTACAGCCTTATCGCTTTGTCGTGCGGCTTTATCGCTTTGTCGTGCGACACTATCGCTTTGTCGTGCGGCGTTATCGCTTTATCGTTCTATCGCTTTATCGCTTTATCGCTCTTTCGCTTTATCGCTCTTTCGCTTTATCGCTCTTTCGCTTTATCGCTCTTTCGCTTTATCGCTCTTTCGCTTTATCGCTCTTTCGCTTTATCGCTCTTTCGCTTTATCGCTCTTTCGCTTTATCGCTCTTTCGCTTTATCGCTCTTTTGCTTTATCGCTCTTTCACTTTATCGCTCTTTCGCTTTATCGCTTTATCGCTCTTTCGCTTTATCGCTCTTTCGCTTTATCGCTCTTTCCCTTTATCGCTCTTTCGCTTTATCGCTCTTTCGCTTTATCGCTCTTTCGCTTTTTCGCTCTTTCGCTTTATCGCTTTATCGCTTTATCGCTCTTTCGCGCTGTTATTATCGCTTTATCGCTCTTTCGCTTTATCGCGCTGTTATTATCGCTTTATCGCTCTTTCGCTTTATCGCTCTTTCGCTTTATCGCTCTTTCGCTTTATCGCTCTTTCGCTTTATCGCTCTTTCGCTTTATCGCTCTTTCGCTTTATCGCGCTGTTATTATCGCTTTATCTATCTTTCGCTGTTATTATCGCTTTATTGCGTTGTTATATCGCTTTGTCGTACAGCCTTATCGCTTTGTCGTGCGGCGTTATCGCTTTGTCGTGCAGCTTTATCTCTTTGTCGTGTGACTATATCGCTTTATCGCTTTATTGTGTTGATACCAGAGGGCGAAAGAGCGATGTCCCCTCTCGGCCATCATATGAAATGGACTACTTTCTTCTTTCGACTTTTAATTCTCTTCTACAGCTGCCTTATAATACCTGCTCACGCTTGCTGGTCACATTAGATTATGACATTAAAATATGTTAAATAGTAACTAAGTGTCACGTATTGATTGAAAGTTATTTATAATATCATTGTTTATTTACTATTTAAATGCAATATCCCTTGACTACATTTTGCTTGAGGTTACCTAAAATAAGCAGCAAAATAAGCAACCGTCGAAACGTATCATATTCAATCAACGAGTGATTGTAACGACTGAAACAAAGCCTACAATAATAACGTTTGATATACATGACTCCAACAACACACTGAATGTTAATTTAATGTTATTTACAAATTCTTTTAAATTTCATTACACTGTTACTCTTATGTCTATATGCTGGTTATGTCCGTGCAAATCCTTAATTATTAGAACATTAAAAAATATGCCGCATCTTATTCTCAATGTGACGATATTATGCTTAAAATTTATAAATGCTCTATACGCCTGAAATCATTTAAGATAATATATCCTACACGAATGATGACAGATGAATCACCATATGCATTTTGTAAAAGCTAGTTGAAATGACGCCATCATGATATGACACACGGTGCTATTAGTTACATTTTAATGTTACTTTTCATACACGTTTCAGACAAAACTGGTTTAAGACATGAAATGTCGAACTCTTCGATCCATATAAAAACTCAGTTACGATGAAACCATAGTTGATGATTTGGTATATACATATTGATGTTCATGTTCTACAAATCCAAATCCCTTCTAACCATTGAATCACGTGCACGTGGACACCCATTCGATAATGGACATAAAAGAAGTAATGAAACGTTTATCATTTACTCGCCTTTAACATTCGTTTTAACAGGATAAAGATCAGCAAGGGTCGTTTTTCGATATTATGACATTAATCGACCTTGACTATTTTCGATCAATTTAGAAATTTGATTATGTTTGTCTAAATATTTGGGAGACATATACGAATATCTGCAGATACCGATCATCAAAAAGGTGTTTAAAATTGCTTTGCCACTGCGGTGTCAAATGTTGTAACTGCCACCGGTTGATTATTGATTTGCTGCACCACCAAGGGTTGTTTAAGCTTCTGCAAGTTCATACAAACCGGATATTTTATTGTTTTTATTTATCATAGTTCTACTACGGACCAACACGCAAATTCGGAAAATTGACAAACTTTTACAAGTATAAATGGCATTATTTGAGGTTGTCCATCATGTCCACACGATCAACAACAGTTTATAAAATAACTGAAGTTGTTATATCACCTGACAACATTACACTAGTGTAAGTGTATTACAACGAAGAACGAAGAACGAAGAACGAAGAACGAAGAACGAAGAACGAAGAACTAAAATAGTCCATACTGTTTAGTTCTTCGTTCTTCGAAGAACGAACAACTGAAACATCCCAGATTTCTAGTTCTTTGTTCTTCGAAAATGAAGAACAAATCAGGAATCAATCAGCCAAAGTTTATTTACTGACTGAAGTTAACATATCCACTGATTGTCCGACCACCTTACACTAGTATAGATAAAGTAGAGTAAGTGTATTACAACGAAGAATGAACAACGAAGAACGAAGAACTAAAATATTCCATACTGTCTAGTTCTTCGTTCTTCAAAGAACGAACAACTAAAACATCCCAGTTTTCTTGTTCTTCGTTCTTCGAAAATGAAGAACAAACCAGGAGTCTATCAGCCACAGTTTCTTTAATAACTGAAGTTACAATGTCCACTTATTGTCCGACCACCTTACACTAGTATAGATAAAGTGGAGTAAGTGTATTACAACGAAGAATGAACAACGAAGAACGAAGAACTAAAATATTCCATACTGTCTAGTTCTTCGTTCTTCAAAGAACGAACAACTAAAACATCCCAGTTTTCTTGTTCTTCGTTCTTCGAAAATGAAGAACAAACCAGGAGTCTATCAGCCACAGTTTCTTTAATAACTGAAGTTACAATGTCCACTTATTGTCCGACCACCTTACACTAGTATAGATAAAGTGGAGTAAGTGTATTACAACGAAGAATGAACAACGAAGAACGAAGAACTAAAATATTCCATACTGTCTAGTTCTTCGTTCTTCAAAGAACGAACAACTAAAACATCCCAGTTTTCTTGTTCTTCGTTCTTCGAAAATGAAGAACAAACCAGGAGTCTATCAGCCACAGTTTCTTTAATAACTGAAGTTACAATGTCCACTTATTGTCCGACCACCTTACACTAGTATAGATCAAGTGGAGTAAGTGTATTACAACGAAGAATGAACAACGAAGAACGAAGAACTAAAATATTTCATACTCTCTAGTTTTTCGTTCTTCGAAGAACGAACAACTAAAACATCCCAGTTTTCTAGTTCTTCGTTCATCGAAAATGAAGAACAAAGCAGGAGTCTATCAGCCACAGTTTATTATCCCCCGCCTAACGTAGTTGGCGGGGGATATTGAAATGAGCTCCGTCCGTCCGTCCGTTCGTCCGTCCGTCCGTCCGTCTGTAAACTTTTTGCTTTTTCAACTTCTTCTCCAGAACCAATAACTCTAGAGAGCTGAAATTTTATGTGCAGACTCCTTGGCCAATGGGGATTCTAAAGATTCGTGACCCCATGACCCCAAATGGGGTCACAGGGGTCATATCCTTAAAAACCTATGTTCATCTTCTTCTCCAGTTCCAAAAGGTCTAGAGAGCTGAAAAGTTGTGTGCAGACTCCTTGGCCAATGGGGATTCTAAATTGTAGATTTCGTGACCTCATGGCCCCAAATGGGGTCACAGGGGTCACATCCTTAAAAACCTTTTTTCATCTTCTTCTCCAGTTCCAACAGGTCTAGAGAGCCAAAAAGTTGTGTGCAGACTCCTTGGCCAATGGGGATTCTAAATTGTAGATTTCGTGACCCAGTGAACCCAAACGGGGTCACAGGGGTCACATCCTTAAAAACCTATTTTCATCTTCTTCTCCAGTTCCAAAAGGCCTAGAGAGCTGAAAAGTTGTGTGCAGACTCATTGGCACGTGGGGATTCTAAATTGTAGATTTCGTGACCCCAATGACCCCAAATGGGGTCACGGGGGTCACATCCTTAAAAATCTATTTT
This sequence comes from Gibbula magus, assembly GCA_936450465.1. NCBI lineage: Eukaryota > Metazoa > Mollusca > Gastropoda > Trochida > Trochidae > Gibbula > Gibbula magus. Next base: position 33,299,451 of record OW388298.1, read on the forward strand.
CATCTTCTTCTCCAGTTCCAAAAGGTCTAGAGAGCTGAAAAGTTGTGTGCAGACTCATTGGGTAATGGGGATTCTAAATTGTAGATTTCGTGACCCCGTGACCCCAAATGGGGTCACAGGGGTCACATCCTTAAAAACACCTATTTTCATCTTGTTTTCCAGTTCCATAAGGTCTAGAGAGCTGAAAAATTGTGTGCAGACTCCTTGGCCAATGGTGATTCTAAATTGTAGATTTCGTGACCCCACGACCCCAAATTGGGTCACAAGGGTCACATCCTTAAAAACCTATTTTCATCTTCTTCTCCAGTTCCAAAAGGTCAAGAGAGCTGAAAAGTTGTGTGCAGACTCATTGGCCAATGGGGATTCTAAATTGTAGATTTCGTGACCCCGTGACCCCAAATGGGGTAACAGGGGTCACATCCTTAAAAACACTTATTTTCATCTTCTTTTCCAGTTCCAAAATGTCTAGAGAGCTGAAAAATTGTGTGCAGACTCCTTGGTAAATGGGCATTCTAAATTGTAGAATGTGTGACCCTGTGACCCCATTTGGGGTCACAGGGGTCACGTCCTTAAAAACCTATTTTCATCTTCTTCTCCAGTTCCAAAAGGTCTAGAGAGCTGAAAAGTTGTGTGCAGACTCATTGGCCAATGGGGATTCTAAATTGTAGATTTCGTGACCCCGTGACCCCAAATGGGGTAACAGGGGTCACATCCTTAAAAACACTTATTTTCATCTTCTTTTCCAGTTCCAAAATGTCTAGAGAGCTGAAAAATTGTGTGCAGACTCCTTGGTAAATGGGCATTCTAAATTGTAGAATGTGTGACCCTGTGACCCCATTTGGGGTCACAGGGGTCACGTCCTTAAAAACCTATTTTCATCTTCTTCTCCAGTTCCAAAAGGTCTAGAGAGCTGAAAAGTTGTGTGCAGACTCATTGGCCAATGGGGATTCTAAATTGTAGATTTCGTGACCCCGTGACCCCAAATGGGGTCACAAGGGTCACATCCTTAAAAACCTATTTTCATCTTCTTCTCAAGTTCCAAAAGGTCAAGGGAGCTGAAAAGTTATGTGCAGACTCATTGGCCAATTGGGATTCTGAATTGTAGATTGTGTGACCCTGTGACCCCAAATGGGGTCACAATGGTCATGATCTAAGAACCTATCTTTTGCTTGTGAACAATAACTTAAATAACTTAAATATTCAACTTTAGATAGTAAATCAATGAAATCCTGATGAGCTACAGAGCCCATGGCTCTATTTTTAATATTTCTAACAACATACTGTTGATGAATAATCGACCAAAGCTATTAACTTCTGAGAGCGAAAATCTTACAATTGGAGATGTGCATGGGCAATTACGCATTCCTAAGGACTATTTCTGAATTCAAACATTAAATTCAAACACAAGAATAGATCATTTGCTTCACATTTTAAATAATACAATTTTGACGTCCCAAAACATGAAATGACATATGAATAAAGACTGAAAACTGATAAACACACTAGAACTGGTAATTTAAAAAATATAGTTGGACTGTTGAATTTGATAATTAAATCGACTGTAACAGGATATGTTTCACTAAATCATAAATATGTACTGTTTTTGACTTAAATGGCAAGTCATCAATAAATTGGCATGAGCATGATTTCAAAGAGATTTTAATTTCAAAATACGACGTGTCCCAACTGCATATTCAAATTCACATTTATTTATATATTTTCTTAATCGCGAAATCATATAATCATACTTCACAATTAGTTTTGAGTAGTAAGTAACACTATTTTATCATCTGTTTGATCTGGTTAAAATTTCACTCATTTACAAAAAGAAAGAAGAAAGAAAATTAACCCTTAACAATGACTCTTCATATGCATGTAATATATATACCTTAAATAATATCTCTCACAACAACAGAATTTCTAACCAAATGTCAGAAACACATGTCCGATATAAACACATGCACAGGCAAAACATCATTGATAATATCCTCACACGTCATAATTGACCAATGAGAGGCGTTTTCTATCTCCGAGCGATTGAGAGCGGCGTGTTTGAATTACGGAAAAAACAGTTGATTTCCGATGCCGGTGTAAGATTGAAAACGTACCCGCGTTGAAAACATACCCAGCAGGTACTTTTTCAACGTTGAATAATGACCCGGGGTCACTTTTCAACGCCTCGAGTCTTTTTTCAACGTTGAATATTTACCCGACTGCTGTTGAAACATGACCCTTGCACGGATTGAAAAGGTACCCTCGTTGAATAATTACCCGGAATGTTTCCAGTCTGTAAATTTTTTGTAAAATGTATGATAACAACTAAGATTTTCGAAGAGAGACATTGATATTTCAAAAATGGGGTCTCCCAGTATAAATTCGCCCCTGTATATAATCATATAATATTGTCAAATATACTTGTGATATCCATATAAACTGAAGTACAAAAGATAGTACACACCTCAGTTGGTTTTATCATGTTTGATTTTCAATTACAAATATCTTAAGTTTTCGATGTCGTACTTTAAAAAAACCGAAAAGTTCAGGCGTTTAGTCATTAGCCAGATAATACGTTTACGTGGTTATTATTTTTTGAATGAAATTTTAAATTTATAAATCCTTCAAAAATTAACTTAGATAAAACACAACTGTTCATCGACATACAGAACATCTTATTTGTGATAAAGTTTTTGCACACATTTACAACATTTCAAACATGTCTACATTAAACAAAGATATTCTAACTAAAAATTAACCAGTCACCAATGTAATTCATTCGAACTACTGCAGATAAATGTTACTCTATTGTGCATAATCAAATGCATCTAATTTCTTTTAGAATATTGAATCAACCAAAAACAACTGAGGTGTGTGGTTTCCTTTGTACTTCAGTCTATATAGTAAGAGGGGCAAATCTTTGCCAGGTGTGATGTACAAACAATGTAAGAATTAAGTTGTCGACAACCTTTTGCATTGACATTCATGGTATGACAATGATCCTCTTCATAGTGTACACATGTTGGTTGTCAACATGATAATGAGCGTTGTGTCTTTGACAATGGAAGTTGACATATCAGGTTGGATAGTAAATTTACATTGCCTACTCTAATATACCAATACCGTCTTTGAAAAACGCCCATCGATAATATACCTTTATTACAGCTACATTTGATGACAAAATATGCGTGTTGCAAGTTGACAAGTCTTCATTGTCATTCTGACAACCTAAGAGTTTTTAAATCGTCGGCGCATGCGTCGTCGTTTGTTCATTTCCTTTCAAGGTTAACAGAAACGTAACAAATCAATGGTTAATACGAAGAAATCGTTGGCAATCATCATAGATTAATATTGTAATTGAAACCTCTCGCTTTCATAAGCAATAGGAACAGTATTTATATTTGTTGTGATTTAAATGTTTTTTAATGTCATATATGTCGTTGCATTGTAAGCCTAATATGAAAATAAGTATTACCTAAATACTCTTAATGCTTCATCATGAATAAAAACATGAATATAATTTTTTTTTCAGTTTGTTCCTCTACCTATTACTTCATCAAATGATTTAAGTATGCTTCTTCTGTGACCTTTATACTAATTAATGTCATAATATTTATGTCAACACTAGGTATAGATGTGAACATATAACATACATATAACATTCAATTTTTGAATTAAACCACACTTAATTGCATTTGTCTACCAAGGTCATGAAACGGTGTAGTGTTGATGGGTAGAGTGTTTTCTTTAAGAAAGATAGAGTCAATTTGAACAGTAATGTTAATTTTAAAGACTGTGTACCGATTTTAAGAACGTGATCTGGTATGACGGTTATCATGCACCTTATAACTTTTATTTGATTTATTATAAGACAATTTCTTTCCAGAAACAAGCATTTTCTTCTACAGTTTAAACAACATTAAATTCGTTCAAGATGTTTAAATGGGGACATCCCATATACACCAAAACCACGTGTAACCACATGTTTGAATTACTGCATGTCAACAGAGAGTCTAAAACACAGACAACGCAATGCTTATTTAATCTTAGATTTTGTTATTAATGTCAATGATGTCATATATATTTTGTCAAAAAGCATATTATTTATTGTTTTTATTATTTCGCAAATTGTGTCATTTTGTTTTAAATGCATCTGCATCTGCATGACTACCTCTTTTGTAAACTCGTTTGTAAAATAAATAAATATTATATCGCTATATCGCTGCTATTCTGGATTAAACCCGATTACAATGTAGTTAAATTACAAATATTGTATTGTCATTATACATATAGTATACATTATATTACATATAGGTACATTATCCCATTTTATTAATTATATTAGGTACATGTCTTTAGGTGAAATGTGAAGCCATACGTGGATAATCTGTATCTTTCAACTTATAAGATTTCTTAGTGATTGCCTCATTGGATGAAATTATCCTTGTGCATATTTTACATACAGTGTGAGTTGAAAAATACCCATTGGCTCTGTAGCTTATCAGACTATCAGGCTTTAATCAACAAACTAAATAAGTTTCGAAATGTATGTCTTAAATTCGTGGCTCCTGTTATCCATATTTGATGCAACAGGGTCACCGAATATTTAGTTTAGATTTCACAACGGCCAATGAGTCTGTGCGCAACATTTCAGCTTTGTATGGCGTTCATACTGTATAACAGAGGATGAAAACAGCTATTATGCGGTTTCGCCATTTTTGGGGTCACAGGGTCACCAAATCTACAACTTAGAATACCCCATTGACCAAAGAGTCTGTACGAACTATCTCAGCTCTCAATAATCACTGGTTCTAGAGAAGAAGTCGAAAAAGAGAAAAGTTTACAGACCTACGGACGGACGGACGCTAGGCGCCCCTCCATACCGTAGCCCTTTCAGGCCCATTGAGCTAAAAATCAAATAATTGTTTCCACTTCTGTCAAAAGCAGAGATTTCATTTTATGAATAATATGCCTATTTGTCCTATGACACTATACCTTATGTTTGTTCACTCAAAAAGTCAATTTGCGTGTCAGATAACATTAATTCAAATACTCAGGTAATGAACCTGAAATATGGTAAACATTTCTCCATGTGTATTTTGAAGAAATACATGTTTTATAACCATATAAGCATCTCGAAGACCTTCATTAAGACGAGTAAAAGTTGCGAAACCCATCGTTTGAGTAACATTATTGCCATTCCTTTGAAACAGTATCTTAAGAAATTGTAAAGTTACACCAGAGGCACACATGATTTCTTTAACTATCTATTTGATGTTAAAATTTGCATTTGAAATGAACAGTTTTTATTCTAATATTCCCCACAAATTAGGAGTAGAAGCATTAAGATTTTGGTTGGAAAACACCCAAAGTTACCAGAGCTAAGGCTTTTATACTTGAAAGTGTGCAGTGTACTAATCAAAAGTGTTTTGTTATTCGGTGGTGTACATTGCAAAAAAATCAAAGATACAAAAACAGGCCCCGACATAATAGGGTAAGCAGTTTGTTGAAACATTAGGAAGTACAATTTGTAATTATTTTGTTGATAACTGGCGTGTGAAAAAACAGACGACGGCTTCATAGTATGGCCATTTTCAAATGGTTAACAAGAGACATTCCTTAAATGAATCATATTGTATTTACAAATACGTAACAGTAAAAAATTTTCTCCAGGATATTGTTTGGACTTGTGGAAACGGATATATTTTACAACCAACCGATCATGTCACTCTTCAGGTACGAACAGAACTATCCCTTAGAACTTAGTCAGGCGTATTTGCACTGTATGTTCTAATGAGGATGCAAGAAACATTTGACTCGGAGAACTCTTTGATTGCACTGAAGAGGATACCAAACGCTTCTAGTCAAAAATAAAATACCTAAACTTTAAAAATTAACAGAAGAGAACTTCCGAAAGTCAACACAAAGGAAAAAACTGATTCCATTGATATTGCGTATGTTTCAACCCAAAGTCCACTCAACCCGGATGAAATAACTAATGTCCAAAAGAAACGACGCCATCTATTTTTCAAATATATTTTTACAAAGTGACTTTCTTCGTATGGTTTTGCGTATCCCACATCCCAAATGCAGTGTGATCAATCGAAAATACCGAGAACATTTTATCACATCCGGAGAAATGGTGCACTGTGTGAACATGACATTATTTTAGGTAGCATAGTTTGCAACTGCAGATGAAGTGTATAAAACGGCTGACCATACACATTGGTATCACAGCAACAAAAAGCACACAAGAAAATATCGGGTTTGACAGCCATTGAGAGTGAGAGAGCCTTTGGAATTGTCACATAGCGAGTCGCACACGCCGACGACGCCAGAAGGTTCGGTTGCACGCGCATAGTTGTCACCAGATTAACGCAACGGTTACGTGAAAGAGATCGGACAACATGCAGGTCGAGAAGAAGATGATTACGCTTATTGAAGACCGCCATATCCGGGTATTTCATCTCCGAAACCTATTCATCATTACGACGTTAAAGTCAAAGACGTCACTGAGACACGTGATTACATGTAGCAGACAAACTTGGTAAAAGAGATTGAAGACTCATGAAATCTGAACACGTCGTCCATGCCTCAAAATGGTCCTCAACAACGAGTAAACAAACAGACGAATTCAACGTTGGCAACAGAGAGACGAGCACTGGTCATGCTCTCATATGGGAGCAGATTTTACATCTTCAAGAACAATGGTAGACAGCGTTAGTACCGAAGAATTAGCGACATTTTTTTATCTGAATTGAGTCCATCAAGTCACCCATCACCTCCTTGATGAATGACAAAGCTATAATTATCTTATGACGTCATCCGACGTCTGACGTCATCAACTCGTAGTCGTGGACTAGCCCGTACTGACGCTCGGGGTGGACATACCAAATAAAAATGTGACTTAGTGACGCCTCTTTTGACATTTTCAACATTTGTCTCCGTCATTTGTGTGAATGAAATTTTCATTTTCAGACCCCCACGTCAATACAGACCTCTACCAATGAATGCAAAGTACTGATTGAAATGAATTTTGTACACATGTTAAATGAACGGAACCTCAAAAGAATAATACCAATTATAAATATCTGTGTCGTTCAGTTTTCCTGTAATGGCCGCTCAAAGACGTGGTATCGTTTCTTTTAGACACTAGTTTACATCCATGTTCATATGAGGTGAAATGTGAATGTCATTAATAGAAGCAATGAAAAGCACTGTAGCACGCCGTTGTTACTGAAATAAAGTGTTCACGCGAAAAAGAACATATGTGTTACCAATGACTAAATAACAATCCTCAATCAATAACAAAATGCTTAAAAAATGAATGTACACGGTACGGTCAATTTCCCTTCAAGCGGCCTTTATAAGGTGTTCACATCAAACTGACCACTCTATGGTATATTGTAGTTGAAGTAATCTGAATGATGGAGTGATACCTAAACACTCATAGTAGAGTTTTAAATATGGCACTATGATAGAATGGGCAACCATCTTGCTGTCTGAAATCTCAGATGAGAGCTACAAATATACCTCTCACACTTTCCAAAGTTCCCAAAGGATTTCGAATAATAAGTCATACCAATTAGTGATGACCGTTTTCTATGTATACAGCTTATCAGATTGTGTAATGAGATGTTTTACCCTCTACCGTAACAATATATAGTACATAAAATTCAATAACAAATGGCAAATTTTAGTTTAATGTTATATGCCAAAACATGTTGCAGTGCCTTTAACACACTTGATAATTAATGCTGTGAGAACCCTCAAATTTGAATGAGACCTACAAATAAATCTACCTCTCACACATACATGTAAGATATCAATAAAATTGTTGCTTCATACGACGCACCATTTTCTACCAAAACGAAAAAAAACGTTGTCTATGGATAGGCTTACGGCTGATCTGGTCGTGGTATTGAGGTAGTTTATCCTCTAACGTAACAATATGTTGTATGAACTTCAATCATAAATAGCAAATTTGAGAAAATATTATATGCATAAAACGTGATGCAGGGCCTTTAAAACAATGGTTAACTGAGACAGTTGACAGATGTACTACTCCTTCAGACTACAGAGTAGCAACATGTTACAAACTAATTGTGAGATCTGTCAGTATTTATTCGAAAATAACACTTCATTTTATAAACATAATATTTCATAGGACAAAGGGAGTGCCTCAGAGACCGACTGCGAGTACATAAACATCATACAAAATTCATTTTTACATTTTATAAAATGGACTCCAAGCGATAGAAAAAAAATTAGTCAAATATTGATTCTTTAGTTAAGTTCTCCAAAACCCCAGCACATAAGTACAAACATAATACTAATCTCCGTTAAATGAAAAATGATCGGGTAAAATGAAATGTTTAATAATATTATTAAACAAATGCACGAATTATTAATTTAATTAAATTATTACATTTATATATCTGTACTTACAGTAACATAGTATTACTCATTTCCTATTGGCTGACGGTCGATACATTTCTTTAATGTGTACCCCCCATCAGGTTCACGGTGTAAACTCAATGTAGCCCGCTGCAATAGTAACAGCTCCTAGGCAAGAGAAGGTGTCGCATAATGGTAAGATGACATTATATGATGGTGCACGCGGTGTGCGGAGTTTTGAGCAGTACGATCAGCTGTTTGGGTCCATAAATTACAAACATATTTCCCCAATATTCCCTGCTTTGGTTGATAACAAATTTCACATTTCATTATTTGCACACTTAAATACACTAAGATTAACCCTACACTAATGATTCTAAAGCTTGTAGTAATGCGCTAAACGATACTTAGATTTCAGTCGAGGCGGATGACGCCACTTTGTTTACGTTTAGGGTCAAGGTCATTCAAACTTTATAACTGCTATGATATATAAAAACGTTTAAATGAACAATAAGTTAATTAAATGAATTAAATAAAGCATATACTATAAACCATCTACATACCCTTAACCACTTCAACATGTTGGCACTTAAAAAGGCAGAAACACAGTGCGTTCTTCCGGTTTTAGGTGTATAGAAACATACCGGGTAATTATTCAACGAGGGTACCTTTTCAATCCGTGCAGGGGTCATTTTTCAACAGCAGTCGGGTAATTATTCAACTTTAAAAAAATACCCGAGGTGGTGAAAAGTGACCCCCGGTCATAATTCAACGTTGGAAAAGTACCCGCCGGGTGTGTTTTCAACGCGGGTACGTTTTCAATCTTACAGCGGCCTCTATTATGTACAAAGAAGAGGTAGGGCTAGTTGCGAGGGTCAGTGGTCAAATGTGAAATGAACTAAGAGAAAATCAATGGGGCACACAGGTAGGCAAAAGACGGGTATATATGTTCAATACATTTTTTTGTAAGAAAAGCAAAGGTTGATTGAACCGCATGTTAGAATAGTTTGGCAGTCCGGTTTTCGATCAGAACTTCGTAGCGCAAGTGTCCTCCCTTGTGTCTTTATATCAATAGCGGGGATATTTATCTCCAATCTTTATTTCTTAACCAATATCGCTCAGATTTGGAATATAAGCTCACCACATCGCATATAAACAGTATAGGATTGCAAACAATCTAGATTTTGATTTTTTAAAATATTGTCAAAACAGTGATTCGAACCACTGTGAGCGAACTACTAGTTGTATCATCTACTTTATTGTCATGCATATATACAGTATTACACAAGCAGGTTCATATTTACAAAACGAGTGTGAATTTGAGTATTGCTCGAGTGAGAGTTATGCACAGTTTTAGTTTCATAAGAGTCCTAAAGTACACTTCCGGGGAGAGGAAGTTATTCATTACTCATTGTTTTCCATTTCATCAGCATCAGAAAACGGCTCTCTTATATTTTGTGATTAGCTACAAAGACGCTACAAATAAATGTTATAAATGTTTTTATAAAAAAGACGAAATATAATCATGACTAATCAAGATGAACAATGTTGCTAAGCAACATAATATGGTCATATACTGTGTAATATCCTTAATGTCAACAGCTATCTATAAATAGCACATCCCCCTAAACCCATGACGTAATATGTCATGACGTCACAGAATCGTGTGTTCTAACGAAATGTAATAAATAAATAAAATAGCAAATATAGCCGCGCCCATGATTGGAACAATCAGTGAATTTTAACAAGGTAAAAAAGACTGGTCAAGCTTGAGGAACGTTTAGAAATATGGATGCAGGCAAACAAAGTAAAGAAAGAAGATAGAGCAACTGTTTTTCTTGCTACAGTAGGGCCAGTAGTATTTGAACTGTTGATATCTTTATTTGCACCTGACGATATTAGTGATGTGCCCTACGATGTTTTCGAAATACTATAAGTCTGTGAGGAATGTTATTTGTGAACAACAAGTATTTACAGATCGGAAACAAAAGGCAGACGAGTCTGTACTTGATTACATCATTGAACTCAAACTTCTCAGTAAACATTGTGAGTTTGGGATGACATTACGGGACCGTTTTGGAGAGAGCTTTGTAGGTGGTGTGAGGGGATTGGCCTTGCAAAGGAAGTTATTGTCAGAGAGAGACATATCATTTGAGAAAGCATGTGAGATAGCAATTTTAATCGAGATAGCAGAGAAAGATGTGTTAGCTTTCAAGGCAGATGAACAATCAGATAAAGTGAACCAGGTTATAAGACAAGATAAACATCAAAGTTATAAACCTTGTTTCAGATATACTTTAACTAACCATCACTCTGATGACTGGTTTTTCCGAAAGAAAACTTGTCTCAAATGTGGAAAATTGGGTCACAAAGTAAAGGCATGTCAAGGCAGACAGAGTACACAGAGTACACAGAGTCAAACACAGAATAAGAAACATACTTTCCAGAAACAGTTTAGAAAGAGTACTAAAGGAAGAGCCCATCTGGTAACTGAAAAAGAACATGACCAAGAAATAGATGAAGAGGAAGAATATGATAGATTGTTTGCTATGTACTCTACTCAGAGTGGAAAGGAAGAATGATTCAGAGTACCATTAGAGATAGAGGGAAAGAGTTTTGAATTCTTCTTGGATACAGCTGCCAGCCATTGATAGGAGACAAAATGTTCAGAAAATGTTCAGAAAACATTTAAAGACCTTGGAACTGAAACCAAAAAAAGTTTCCTTGTTGGATTATTCAGACAATATCATTCCTTTATTGGGTGAAGTTATTGTCGATGTCAAGTTAGAGGATAGAAAGTACATTCTTCCTTTAGTGGTTGCATGTGATGTATTGAAGGGATCAACAGTATTTGAAGGAAAGGGACTCATAAATACTTTCAAAGCGGTTCAAGGTGAAACCAAATGTCAACCCTAAATTTTGCAAGTCACGTCCTGTACCATATGCGTTGAGGGAAGTGGTAGAAACAGAGCTTGATCGATTTGGGAAGGAAAGAAAGTGGAGAAGTCTGACTGAGCAACACAGATTGTTGTAATACCCAAAGCCAATAAACGTGGACGGTTATGTGGAGTTTTCAAGGTGACTGTGAATCCGGTCCTAGAAGAAAACATTTACCCGTTGCCTTCAGCAGTAGATCTATTCGCGAAGATGGGAGGAGCAACATTGTTCTCAAAATTGGACTTGTCAAGCGCTTATCTTCAACTAGAACTTACAGAAAGGTCAAAACCTCTGCTGGTGATCACAACTCACAAGGGACTGTATGAATTTCAGAGACTATGTATTGGGATATCCACAGCACCATCAACTTTCCAGTCCGTTATGGACAAGTTCTCCAAGGAATTCCCCATGTTGAATGTTTACTGGACGACATACTCATAGGCACAGGAAGTGAGAAAGAGTATGATAAAATCCTTCATGAAGTACTCAAGCGTCAGGACACTTACGGAATCAAGGTTAACTTGGACAAATGCAAGTTTAAGGTTCGCAGTGTCGACTATCTGGGACACCATATTGATGGAAATGGTCTACACCCGATGAAAGAGAAAATCAAAACAGTCACTGATGCACCATGTCCAAAGAATGTCACAGAGATGAGAGCATTTTTAGAAATGCTCAACTACTACAGTCGGTTTTTAGGGAATATGTCTTCCCTGTTCACACCACTGTATCACCTGATGAAGGCAGACACGCCTTGGAAATGGACATCCGAGCAAGAAAAGGTTTTCAAGAAATGCAAGACATTGTTGTCAAGTGAGAGTGTTCTTGTTCATTATGACATGAACAAACCCGGGATATAAGCATGCGATGCATCCGCATACAGAGTTGGATGGAAGACGGATCCGAGCGACCAATAGCCTTTGCCTCCAGAACGTTGTCTCCTTGTGAAAAGAACTGCGTGCAGCTAGATAAGGAAGCATTATCAATCATATACGGAACCAAGAAATTTCACAAGTACCTCTATGGACGAAAATTTACCTTGATAACCGACCACAAACCATTGACAACAATTCTAGGCCCGAAGACAGGAGTACCAACTCTAGCCGCAGCCCGGTTACAACGTTGGGCATTAATCCTGATGGCGCACACCTATGAGATCAGATACAGAAGATCTGAGGACCATGGGAATGCAGATGGACTATCGAGGCTGCCAGGAAATGAGGACCCAGAAACAATCGAAGGTCAGGTCAACTATTTCACAAATGTAGATAACCTACCTGTTACAGCCAGTGAAGTCGCAAGAGAAACAAGAAAGGATCCTGTGCTATCAAGAGTCTTGGTCCCTGCCTTGCGAGGGTGGCCGAACTACATTACAGATGAAGGGTTGAAACCATATTTCCAGAGAAGACATGAAATCTCGGTGGATCAAGATTGCGTGTTGTGTGGAATGAGAGTTGTGATTCCTCCATCACTACAAGATAATGTTCTCTAAGAGCTACATTCTGATCACCCAGGAATGGTTAAAATGAAGGCTAGAGCTAGAAGCTATGTATGGTATCCTTGGATGGATAAAGATATTGAGATGACAGTGAAGAGTTGCACAGTCTGTGAAACTACACAGGGAGATCCACCAACAGCACCATTGCAACCATGGAGCTATCCACAGAGAGTATTGGAAAGAATACATGTGGACTTCTTTGTACTGGTCGACAGTCGGTCAAAATGGATCCGAAAACCGATTCAGAGACTGGACCTGTGAAGCTGGTTGTGAAAATCATGTGACTGTAAATGTGTTAAGCCAAAATGGCAAAGTGAAAATATTATTTCAGTTCTAAAATTTTGAGAGATACTTAAAGTTCATGTTAACTATCAATTCAGAAAAGAGTGTGTTTCAAAGTTCTAGTTTTCAAGTTGATGGACTCTAAAGTTGTTTTATTCAATCATGAAGCCTTACAATGTCAAGTTATCTCAACATGGTTATTAATGGAAACAACTGATTTTATAACGTTTGAGGTATAGCCGATAAGAACTTAACGTTTAGAGGGGAGGAGTGTCATATCCTTAATGTCAACAGCTATCTATAAATAGCACATCCCCTAAACCCATGACGTAAAATGGCGGGCTTCAAAGTGTGTGTTCTGATCAATCAAGTGCCATCCAATGCCTGAACCATATGGGTGTTAAACATTACGATTATCAGATGAAATCAATCACACAACTCACCAGACTAGAGTGATGGGTACAGCAATGGCCACAGTCGTGGGGGTTCCTGAAAGAAAGAAAATCAATCTGAACTTCTGCAAAAGGCACTCCATAATGACAGAAAACATTTTTCTTAAAATACCTGTATTGCAGTGAATGAGCCAGTATGGTTTAACCAAAATAAATCTGGAACACTAAACCATCACCATTCCATTTTCGAGCTTCAACTGATTGAAAAACATTCCAAACACCCTCTCTTGAGTTGAACCCTCCACATATTGTGTTTCGGGTGTATGACGAAGTGCCAAGTAAGATGGCTTATTTAAACAACAACATTAATTCTCATGTTCAATATCATCCTAAAAGGCGTTGAAGCACGATTTTCTAACAACAAAAAGTGCTCTTACATAAATATAAATAGCTGTTACCAATGTCTATATCTTATGTTATCAAAAAAAAGAGTTCTTCAACGAATGTACATGGTTCGGGGTCATGCAAATACATTTCCCATCGAGCAGCCATTGCAATGTGTTCACATTAGCAAGAAGGATTGCCTTCAATTGAAAAAATCAATTGGGAGAAACAAATACACAAATGAATTAAATTAGCTATTGATTAAATTTGAATAAAAAAGATATGAAAATACAATAGGAAATAGTGAAAAGCCAATCTAGCTATTTAACTATTGAAACAAACTGAAACATGCTTACCAGCACTGGTGTGCTTTTCACACATGTCTAAGTTAGGTTTGTAGCCACTGATGCATCCAGATGTACAGACTCCGTTGTGTTGGTTACAGATCCCGCCAACACAAAAGCTGTTACACGTGTATTTACAGGTCAGTCCATGATATCCAGACTCACACCCAGTAGAACATTCTCCTGTTGCTCTGTTACATCTCCCATACAGACAGTGTTCACTACAGGTGTAGTTACAGGTCAGTCCATGATATCCAGACACACACCCAGCAGAACATTCTCCTGTTGCTCTGTTACATCCTCCCGGGTTATCACAGCCAGCTGAACATTTTAGTTCACACGAATCTCCATGGAAACCAGTCGGACATGCCTCTGTGTAGAAAATGGAAAACACAAAACTGTGAAAACTGTAAGACCGAATAAAATTTGAGATGCACAGCTTGAACTCCTGATGTGAAACATATTCAAGCTTAGTTGATGTATTATATTGTGTGAAACATGAGGAGACACGGTTTACAGCCATCCCCTTATAATGTAGGTCCATCGTTTAAGGATGAAGTTAAATTTTAGGTGTTATCTCAAGTAAATGTGCCGGGTACCAAACAGAAGAGTAATCAGTTGTGCACTACAGTTGAACGATCGCTCGCTCTAGCTGAGCATATACTCGTTAAAATTAATTAAAGTTTTAATTTGCATCATTTACTATTCATAATATGTGCGTTTGATTTTCAAATAAACATCAAATAAGAAAAGGAGAAATCATTGATGAAATAAGAAAAGTTTTCTTTAAAATTCTTTAAAAGGGTGATTATTTCGTAAAGATCGGTTTATTACGGATTTCAGAGAGATGACTGATTTTTTAGGTCTGATGTTGCATTCACAGAGTGACATTAACGTATGTGCCAGTGATCAGTTTATAGTTAACTCACCTTCAGATTGACACTGTTCACACCCAGGCACACACTTGTCAGCAACATCATCTGCTCTCGTGAAACATGCTAGGCATTTCCGGGAACATGTGTCCCCGAAATATCCTGGTTTACATCTGATGCATTGTCCATTTTCTCTGTCACATTTCTCATATTTTGTACTGCATATCTGACTACAGTCAGCTCCATAACGACGTTCAGGACAGAGAGTCACATTGCAGGAACCACAGTGACTATCACACGTCTCACAATTAGCAGGACATTGACGGGTACACTTGACACCACAATAGCCGTGTTCGCATCCATCTGAGCAGGTAACTGTTCCAATAACCCTATCCTCGTGACATGCACGGTTCAAGCACCTGTGAGGACAGGCCCTCTCACAGTATCTTCCCTCATACCCCGCTACACATCTGAATCTGCACTCTCCGTTATCATGGCATTGTTCGTTGAGACATGTTGAACACAGCCCAGACACAGTTTTGAAGTTGGTCAGCAGTATCAGACAGCCTGGTGGGAGGACAGACACAAAATGAAATATCTGTTAAATAAATATATGACATGTATATATTGGATATGTAGTGATGAAATACTGTGCTTTTCAATGTTATCAGCTACTTGCATTCTTTGATAAGGGTATTGTCATATATGAACCACAATTAACAACAATATTTTATTTTTCCTAAGGGTTATTTTGTGGTTAATTCATGTTTTTTACGAAATAAAATACTGTTTAAAAGACACACTCAGTTATCTTCATAGATTTTCAAACACGTTAGTTACCAGCAAAGTATATTTTTTTGGAGTGACATCACTTATTACATATCGCTACATTGATAAACAAAAATATGGAAAAATATGTATTGTTATTTCGCGATGAATGTGAAAACAAAAATTATTTAATGTACCCTTGAGTCAATGAATGGGCGGTGTTAACACCGTCATAATCCGTATGAAATGTGTAATAGATCTTTGACATTTGAACATCTTCATCATCTTACATGCGTGCCAACGCCATATTGGACAACGATAAGAATTGTTCCAAAACACATTGCAGAATTACGGGTCCTGCAATGTTCACATCCAGTATTAATTAGTGTTGACATCCGCTGTCATTTGTAGTATGTTTTACGGGGCTTGTATATATGTGATTTTGTTGTATAACGACAAAGGTAAATATGTTATTTAGGCAGTTATGTAAGGCTAATTCTAGTGGATTCTGTCATTAGACGCCAAACAACTCCTGTGTATTACATCACAAGGCCTAGCACGCGACATTCGCTCTCGGCTATAGTTTACAAAGCGTAATTAAGCAACGTTCTTTAAAGGCGTTATAAAAGGTGTTTATTGGTTGAATTGACATATATCAATTGGAATCCTCGTCATCTCGGAATATGCTTTAATAAAAATCGAAAAGTGATATGGTCGAGGTCTGTGGGTCTTTAAGAGGACTGTCTTCTTCTGGGTCTGAAGGGGGTACAACCTTCGCCTGAGCAAAAATCCGCGGACCCAGTTTAATGCCTTTGAGATCTGCCGTGGACAAATCTCGTAGATAATGATTACAATGTTAAGCCATTGTGACAGTGTCCGCTGCACGACGGGGTGCAGGTCCCTCTTGTCTAACTCCTTCGTGCTCTTCAGCGAGTTAGGCAAGAACAGTCATCTCTCAGATTCCGAATACAATGCACATACACCCTCAAGCCACTAACCGGGCACAGAGAGAGATCTAGCCCTCCAGGTTCAGACCCCAGTGGCTGAAGGAGAATGTACATCTCGCCTCATCAGCTGCTTACTTTTTACAGACGAAAACGGGAGCTAAAACAAGCAAAGACGAATCCACTTTGGGCACAGAAGGGGGCGAAAGCCTGCCATTGGAAGTAATAAAGCTATAGTGTTGGCGACACACTTGGAGTAGACACTACTCCTTAACCCTTTTTTAATACAAGCCAAGCGTGAAGGTAACCATGCATGTGTAACCTTCTGCTTTGCCTGTTGAGGAGCAGATCCCTCCGAAGTGGAATCAGAATGAGTTCACGAATGAGTCGCCGGATGAGCGACGAGTACGGCAGTGAGGCACACTCGTGAAGGTTCCGAATCATCTGAGAGCTCTTGGTCAAAGTGTACGACATCCAACCTCTCATCCGACGACTGATGCAGAATGCGTGAATACTCCTGACCGTGAGGGGGTCTGTAAAAAGCCGGAAGCAACGACGAATGTACGCCAGTCACAGGTGAGTGACCACTAACGAAGGGAAAGACCCACTAGAGAAGGCCTTCCGATAGCTACGGTAAATGAATCACTAGTGAAAATTGAAGCATAGTCAGCGGTTAGAGAATTATGACAAGTTGTACAGAGCGAGGGAAGAGTATGCCAAACTACTTCCTGAGAATGGATTTTAAAACTTTAGAAAGGAATGTAAAGATCAAGACACTGTATTGCAAGAGTTCAAGAGAAGAGTTGAAGACTACTTCATTCAGTTTGGGGATTTACAAAGATGGGATTCATGCGAATCATTAATTTCACCCCTAAATAAGAAGCAGGCCGGTTCTAGAACAAGTCAGAAATCTGTTTCTTCCGTACTTTCGGCTCAAATCCAAGAAAAACAATGGCAAGTAGAGTTACAAGCTAGAGCAAAGGCACTTGAAGAAAAGGAGAAGCTTGAGATTGAGATGTTAAAAGTTCAGATGAAAGAAGTAGAATTAGAGATACAAACCCAGTTGGAAATTTCTGAAGCAAAAGCTAAAGTATTAAATGAGCTAGAAGAGCAAGGTTCAACTGTAAGGTCAGAAGCAAGACACTCTGTACAAAGATACTTATTGAGAAGGTAATCTGTTGGAAGGGAATCTGTTGGAAGGAAATATGTTGGAAGGGAATCTGTTGGAAGGAAATCTGTTGGAAGGAAGAGAGACAGCCAGTGGATAATGAGTTGGAAGACCATGTCATTCAAGGCCGTCAGTAAAGATACTTGAATACCCTGACAATATGCGCAAGCTTGCGATGAAGTTCCCTCATCATTATCATGAAAGATGGAGAAATGTTGTCAAAGAAAATGGAAGGCATATCAAGTTTAGTGACTTTGTAAAGTTTGTAAAGAAAGAAGCAAAAAAGGCTACAGATCCCATGTATGGGCGTGATGCGCTACAACGAAGCAACACAGCGTTTAAAAGAAACTCAAACAGTTCCTTTAGCACCAGCGCCACACAAGCAGGCTACAACTCTCAATCTGTAAACTCAAGAGGTGATATGCAAGCAAGACCCAGAATGCCAGCTCACAATAACATGAAGTCATGCATCTACTGCCACAAGCAAGGACATGAAGTTAACAGTTGTCGAGACCTGATGTCGAAGCCCCATATGGATAGTGTCCTCTTCATATGCAACAGCAGCCTGTGTTTCAGATGTCTCTCCCCTGGTAATACAAGTAAATTATTTACTCTAATTGTTAAATGTAACAAGTGCCAAGGCAATCATCAGACAATTCTACACATGGCAAGTGATACCACAAAGAAAGAAGTTTGTGCGCACGCATAACTTGAAGAAAGAGGTGATCTATTGGAGGCCGGAGAAGTTGAGAGTACGTTAGCAATTATTCCAGTCTGTGTCACAAGAAGAGATGGTTTGAAAGTGTGTACTACCTATGTGTTCTTGGATCATGGGAGCACAGTGTCTTTCTGTTCCGAAGCTCTGTTGAAGAAACTGGGTTGCAAGTTGCAAGTTGAAATTACGATTGACATAATGGGTGAACCTCACACATCTACAGTCCAGGCCATCCGTGGTTTACAAGTACACAACCTCAGTTGTGACACCGCTATATCCCTGCCAACACTCTACTCTAAAGACAGTCTTCCTGTTACGTCAAGACACATTCCTACATGCGAAGATGTGGCCAAGTGGTCTCATCTGTCTGTCCTGCAAATCCCTCAAGTCGACTCTGATATTGATCTCCTAATCGGGTGTAATGTACCTGAAGCCTACTCCCCCCTTGAAGTCAGAACATGTCCTAAAGGCAGTCCCCATGCTCCAATAACCAGTCTGGGCTGGATTATCTGGAACAAGGTGCCTATCACTCAAGATGAACTAACTTATCCAGTCTTTTGGACAGAAATCAAGTCAATACATGAAGTACAAAAAATCAAGACACTGAACAAGTTAGTAAACGAATCTATTAACCATGACTTCCAAGAGAAAGGAATCAATGACAAGCGAGAGCCATCTCAAGAAGATAGAACATTCTTACAAATAGTCATATATTCCATATCTCTCCAAGATGGGCATTACTACATCAGACTTCCCTTCAAGCAAGATAATGTGATAATGCCAAACAATTCAAGTCAAGCTCTCAAACGAGAAATGAAAAGGTTCAAGCAGGACAAGGTTTATCACACTGACTACAATGAGTGATATCATCTCTAAAGGCTACGCAGAAGAAGTGCCCTTAATGAACAAGATGGCAAAGAGGGAAAGCAGTGGTACATCCCTCATCACGCTGTGTACCATACGAAGAAGCCGGACAAGATTCGGGTGTTATTTGACTGTGCTGCAACATATCAAGGCGTGTCGCTGAACACCTGCAAGACCGAGATCTCACTACAAGTCTCCTCAGTATCCTTCTTCAGTTTCGAGAAGAGTCCATAGTGGTCATCGCAGATATAGAATCCATGTATTACAGAGTGAGAGTCCCAACTAAAGACTACAACTTCTTGAGGTTCTACTGGTGGCCAGACGGAGATTACAACAAGGAGCCAAAGATGTACAGAATGTTAGTCCACCTCTTTGAAGGTGTGCGTCATATGCCCTGCAGCAAACAGCGAGAGACAATGTAGGTCACTATGACCCAGAAATCATCAAGTTGATAACATCAAGTTTGTATGTGGACGACTGTCTCCCACCAAAGTCCACAGAATAAAAGACAATGCAAGTTGGTAAAGACGTAACCAGCCTCTGCAGTGAAGGTAACTTCAGACTGACAAAGTGTATCGGTAACAGTCCAGAAGTACTTAAATCTGTACCTGAAAAAGAAAGAACAAAGTGTATCAAGCAACTAGACCTAGACTATGACAAAATCGCCAGCGAACATGCCCAAGGTGTATCCTGGTCTGTAGATGAAGATCATCTCAGCTTCAAAATTAATGAAAGAAACATGCCAAACACAAGAAGAAGCATCCTGTCGTTAGTCAGCCAAATCTATGATCCCCTAGGAATTGTGTCACCATTTATACTTCGAGCCAAAGTAATCCTCAAAGATATGTGTACATAGTACAGCTGGGATGACACAATAGACGACAAATCTGCAACGCTGTGGAGTGACTGGCAATCAGGTCTACCAAAACTGAAAGATATTCAGCTAAAGAGATGTTACAAGCACCTTCAGTTTGGAACTGTCAGCTCAAGTTCACTTCATGCTTTCTCAGATTCTAGTTATGTCGGATACGGGGTGGTCATCTACTTGAGACAAGTCAATGAAAACGATGATGTCCACTGCTCTTTTGTGATGAATAAGTCAAGGGTGGATCCAGTCAAGAAAGTAACAGTACCTCGCATGGACTTTTCAGCTGCTACAGTGTCTGTGCGCCTTATACATATGATTAAGAAAGAGCTTAACATCTCCAGTGTCACATTCTGGCCAGTGAAACAGCAAGGTTCAAGACATTTGTCCCCAACAGAGTCAACACCATAAGATAAGGCTCTGATGTCACAAAATGGCAGTATGTACAGTCAAAGAGCAGCTGATTATACTACAAGAGGAATGAAGACAGAAAAGCTTCTGTCTACACCTGCCTTGTTCCATGGTCCAGACTTCCTTTGGGAGAAAGATAACACTTGGCCCCAGCCTCCACTCTTTCACAACGTAATCCCAGAGAATGACCCTGAAGTGAAGAAAACTGTTAACACAACTTTGGTCAACACAGTTAAGTCTCCCCTCTCTGATGGTTTCTAGCTTCCGTGAACTTCTTACAGCAAAAGTGTAAAAGAAGTTCCAGCATCATCACAAGGAGAGCGAGTCAGAAAGAAAAGTTCACCCTGACTGCTAAAGTTCTTGAGGAAGCAGAACAACTCCTTATTGGACACAGCCAAAGACAGTTTTTCAAGAATGAACAGAAAGTCTTGGAAGTCAAAGAAGCAAAAATAAGTAAGTTAAGCTCACTCTACCGTCTGAACTCCTTCCTTAAACATAAAATCATCAGAGTGGGCGGTCAGCTGACCAATGCCCACATGTGTTTTAATGTCAAACATCAAATTCTCATTTCGAAATTATCACCAATTGCAAGACTAAATCAGTCGGTCATCTCGGAAGAAATACAGTATTGTATAGGTTAAGGCAGAAGAATTGGATTCCAGGAGCTAATTCTGCAAGTGCACCATCTGTAAGAAGTACCAAGCCCCGCTATGTGAGCAGAAAATGGCAGATCTACCAGAAGACTGGGTGATGAGTGACATTCCTCCTTTCTCACAAGTCGGTATGGACTATGTTGTGTCATGTGTTGGCCGTGCCTTGGTCAAGCGTGATGGTGTCATCTTCACCTGCACAAATATACGAGCAGTTCACCTGGAACTAGCTAGTAGTCTGTACACTGATTCCTGCATAAATGCTATAAGAAGGTTTGCAGCACGATGTGGTCCCCCGACTCTCATCTGTTCAGACAATGGAACCAACCTCGTCGGCAGCGAACGAGAACTACGAGAAGAATTAATGAAGATGAATGCTAAAAGAGTTAAGAACACTATGCTGAACAAAGGGATAGAGTGGGTGTTCAATCCACCAGCTGCGTCGCATTTCGGAGGTGTATGGGAGCACATGATTCGCTCAGTTAGTGCTAACATCTCTAATGAGTGAGCAGACAATTAGATTGGACATTGAAGGAATGTACACACTCATGTGTGAAGCCGAGACCATTTTTAATGGTAGACCTCTGGCTGAGGTATCTAGATACTGTAATGACGTTTCTCTTCTCACGCCTAATCACCTGCTGTTGTGTCGCGCGGGAGAGAAGATGCCCCCTGGACTGTTCAGCAAGGATGACCAGTACTGTCGTCGGCGGTGGCGACAGATCCAGTACCTTGCAGAGATGGGTGAAAGAATATTTACCCATTCTACAAGAACAACAAAGATGGACTGTAAATAGAAGAAATCTGAAGGTTGGCGATGTAGTTCTTCTAGCTGTCAATACTCCTACGAACTGCTGGAGTCTTGGTAAAGTGACTGAGACTATGACGGACAGAAAGGGCTACGTGAGAGTAGTTAAAGTGAAAACTGCTACTACTGAGTTGTTGCGTCCAGTCAACAAGTTATGCCTAATGGCAAATGAACTCTAAAGTCAACGTTTAAATCGTTTTCAATGACAAAGAGTTTCCAATGCATATTTCAAGTAATTGATTGATTGTGTTATTATGTGTCTTTGATATTTTTGCCCATAAGTTAAGAGGTAAAGTAACTGTTCTCATAGTATGTCACAATTAAGAGGCCGGTATGTAATGGCCAAAAAAGGGTTTTTATTTATTTGACTTACTCTTATTAGTTTTACTTTTCTTTATTATTAAGAATGTTAATCTTTTCCAGTAAAGTCACTTATTACATTATTTTCCTAAGAATAATCTTTTTTTTTAATCATTTAATGTATTATTATCAAGTTTATTTAAGCAAACACAAGTTTTCTCCTTTTTATGAACTTGAATTGGGTTAGTACTTTTTTCACTTACGATTTATCATTTTAAGGGGAGATGATTTCTAAAGGGAGATAATTTAAAGTAAGTTAAGGTCTGGCCTTTGGCCTGGGGAAGGAAACGTGTCTCCTGAGATGTTTTTCAAGTAGGTTTCAAGTCCAAGTCAAGTTATCTTTATGGGAATACAGTAATGTTAATCTGTTTGTACTACACACCAAAAGAAAAGAATAAATACCAGTTGAATCTGAAACAAGATTAGTCAAATATATTGAAGTACTGCAGAAGCTAGGTGAAGTTTGTTGGTCCTACATATATCTAGCCCTTCTCTTCAATTTGAGGTGATGTCAATCTCTTATTGATATACACATGTATAGTTGATACATATCTAACCCTTCTGTACAATTCGAGTTGATGTTAATCTCTTATTGATATACACATGAATAGTTGACATATATCTAGTCCCTCTCTACAATTCGAGTAGATGTTAATCTCTTATTGATATACACATGTATAGTTCACATATATCTAGCCCTTCTCTACAATTCGAGATGATGTTAATCTCTTCTTGATATACACATGTATAGTTATATACATATCTAGCCCTTCTCTACAATTCGAGTAGATGTTAATCTCTTATTGATATACACATGTATAGTTGATACATATCTAACCCTTCTCTTCAATTCGAGTAGATGTTAATCTCTTATTGATATACACATGTATAGTTGATATATATCTAGTCCTTCTCTACAATTCGAGGTGATGTCAATCTCTTATTGATATACACATGTATAGTTGATACATATCTAACCCTTCTCTACAATTCGAGTAGATGTTAATCTCTTATTGATATACACATGTATAGTTGATATATATCTAGTCCTTCTCTACAATTCGAGGTGATGTTTATCTCTCATTGATATACCCATGTATAGTTCACATATATCTAGTCCTTCTCTACAATTCGAAGTAAGGTTTATCTCTCATTGATATACCCATGTATTGTCCACATATATATTGTCCTTCTCTACAATTCGAGTAGATGTTAATATCTTATTGATATACACATGTATAGTTGATATACATCTAGCCCTTCTTTACAATTCGTGGTAATGTTTATCTCTAATTGATATACACATGTATAGTTGACATATATCTAGTACTTCTCTACAATTCGAGGTAATGTTTATCTCTTATTGATATACACATGTATAGTTGACATATATCTAGTCCCTTACAATTCGAGTTAATGATTATCTCTCATAGATATACACATGAATAATTGACATATAACTAGACTTCTCTACAACTCGAGTAGATGTTAATCTCTCATTGATATACACATGTATAGTTGACATATATCTAGTACTTCTCTACAATTCGAAGTAATGTTTATCTCTCATTGATATACACATGTATAGTTGATATATATCTAGTCCTTCTCTACAATTCGAGGTGATGTTAATCTCTAATTGATATACACATGTATAGTTGATATATATCTAGCCCTTCTCTACAATTCGAGGTGATGTTAATCTCTCATTGATATACACATGTATAGTTGATATATATCTAGTTCTTCTCTACAAATCGAGGTAATGTTTATCTCCCATTGATATACACATGTATAGTTGATATATATCTAGTACTTCTCTACAATTCGAGGTAATGTTTATCTCTTATTGATATACACATGTATAGTTGACATATATCTAGTCCTTTACAATTCGAGTTAATGATTATCTCTCATAGATATACACATGAATAATTGACATATAACTAGACTTCTCTACAACTCGAGTAGATGTTAATCTCTCATTGATATACACATGTATAGTTGATATATATCTAGTACTTCTCTACAATTCGAAGTAATGTTTATCTCTCATTGATATACACATGTATAGTTGATATATATCTAGTCCTTCTCTACAATTCGAGTAGATGTTAATATCTCATTGATATACACATGTATAGTTGATATATATCTAGCCCTTCTCTACAATTCGAGGTGATGTTAATCTCTCATTGATATACACATGTATAGTTGATATATATCTAGTACTTCTCTACAATTCGAGGTAATGTTTATCTCTTATTGATATACACATGTATAGTTGACATATATCTAGTCCTTTACAATTCGAGTCAATGATTATCTCTCATAGATATACACATGAATAATTGACAAATAACTAGACTTCTCTACAACTCGAGTAGATGTTAATCTCTCATTGATATACACATGTATAGTTGATATATATCCAGTACTTCTCTACAATTCGAAGTAATGTTTATCTCTCATTGATATACACATGTATAGTTGATATATATCTAGTCCTTCTCTACAATTCGAGTAGATGTTAATCTCTCATTGATATACACATGTATAGTTGATATATATCTAGCCCTTCTCTACAATTCGAGTAGATGTTAATCTCTCATTGATATACACATGTATAGTTGATATATATCTAGCCCTTCTCTACAGTTCGAGTATATATTAATCTCGTATTGATATGCACATGTATAGTTGATATATATCTAGTACTTCTCTACAATTCGAGGTGATGTTAATCTCTCATTGATATACACATGTATAGTTGATATATATCTAGTACTTCTCTGCAATTCGAGGTGATGTTTATCTCCCATTGATATACACATGTATAGTTGATATATATCTAGCCCTTCCCTACAATTCGAGGTGATGTTAATCTCTCATTGATATACACACGTATAGTTGATATATATCTAGTACTTCTCTACAATTCGAGGTAATGTTTATCTCCCATTGATAAACACATGTATAGTTGATATATATCTAGTACTTCTCTACAATTCGAGGTAATGTTTAGCTCTCATTGATATACACATTTATAGTTGATATACATCTAGTACTACTCTACAATTCGAAGTAATGTTTATCTCTTATTGATATACACATGTATAGTTGATATATATCTAGTCCTTCTCTACAATTCGAGGTGATGTTAATCTCTCATTGATATACACATGTATAGTTGATATATATCTAGTACTTCTCTACAATTCGAGGTAATGTTTATCTCCCATTGTTATACACATGTATAGTTGATATATATCTCGCCCTTCCCTACAATTCGAGGTGATGTTAATCTCT
Source organism: Gibbula magus (assembly GCA_936450465.1). Lineage (NCBI taxonomy): Eukaryota > Metazoa > Mollusca > Gastropoda > Trochida > Trochidae > Gibbula > Gibbula magus. The sequence goes on from OW388298.1 coordinate 33,325,413, forward strand.
CATTGATATACACATGTATAGTTGATATATATCTAGTACTTCTCTACAATTCGAGGTAATGTTTTTCTCCCATTGATATACACATGTATAGTTGATATATATCTAGTCCTTCTCTACAATTCGAGGTAATGTTTTTCTCCCATTGATATACACATGTATAGTTGATATATATCCAGTCCTTCTCTACATTTCGAGGCAATGTTTATCTCTCATTGATATACACATGTATAGTTGATATACATCTAGTACTTCTCTACAATTCGAAGTAATGTTTATCTCTTATTGATATACACATGTATAGTTGATATACATCTAGCCCTTCCCTACAATTCGAGGTGATGTTAATCTCTCATTGATATACACATGTATAGTTGATATATATCTAGTACTTCTCTACAATTCGAGGTAATGTTTATCTCCCATTGATATGCACATGTATAGTTGATATATATCTAGTTCTTCTCTAAAATTCGAGGTAATGTTTATCTCTCATTGATATACACATGTATAGTTGATATACATCTAGTACTTCTCTACAATTCGAAGTAATGTTTATCTCTTATTGATATACACATGTATAGTTGATATATATCTAGTCCTTCTCTACAATTCGAGTAGATGTTAATCTCTCATTAATATACACATGTATAGTTGATATATATCTAGCCCTTCTCTACATTTCGAGGTGATGTTAATCTATCATTGAGATACACATGTATAGTTGATATATATCTAGTACTTCTCTACAATTCGAGGTAATGTTTATCTCTTATTGATATACACATGTATAGTTGACATATATCTAGTCCTTTACAATTCGAGTTAATGATTATCTCTCATAGATATACACATGAATAATTGACATATAACTAGACTTCTCTACAACTCGAGTAGATGTTAATCTCTCATTGATATACACATGTATAGTTGACATATATCTAGTACTTCTCTACAATTCGAAGTAATGTTTATCTCTCATTGATATACACATGTATAGTTGATATATATCTAGTCCTTCTCTACAATTCGAGGTGATGTTAATCTCTAATTGATATACACATGTATAGTTGATATATATCTAGCCCTTCTCTACAATTCGAGGTGATGTTAATCTCTCATTGATATACACATGTATAGTTGATATATATCTAGTTCTTCTCTACAAATCGAGGTAATGTTTATCTCCCATTGATATACACATGTATAGTTGATATATGTCTAGTACTTCTCTACAATTCGAGGTAATGTTTATCTCTTATTGATATACACATGTATAGTTGACATATATCTAGTCCTTTACAATTCGAGTTAATGATTATCTCTCATAGATATACACATGAATAATTGACATATAACTAGACTTCTCTACAACTCGAGTAGATGTTAATCTCTCATTGATATACACATGTATAGTTGATATATATCTAGTACTTCTCTACAATTCGAAGTAATGTTTATCTCTCATTGATATACACATGTATAGTTGATATATATCTAGTCCTTCTCTACAATTCGAGTAGATGTTAATATCTCATTGATATACACATGTATAGTTGATATATATCTAGCCCTTCTCTACAATTCGAGGTGATGTTAATCTCTCATTGATATACACATGTATAGTTGATATATATCTAGTACTTCTCTACAATTCGAGGTAATGTTTATCTCTTATTGATATACACATGTATAGTTGACATATATCTAGTCCTTTACAATTCGAGTCAATGATTATCTCTCATAGATATACACATGAATAATTGACAAATAACTAGACTTCTCTACAACTCGAGTAGATGTTAATCTCTCATTGATATACACATGTATAGTTGATATATATCCAGTACTTCTCTACAATTCGAAGTAATGTTTATCTCTCATTGATATACACATGTATAGTTGATATATATCTAGTCCTTCTCTACAATTCGAGTAGATGTTAATCTCTCATTGATATACACATGTATAGTTGATATATATCTAGCCCTTCTCTACAATTCGAGTAGATGTTAATCTCTCATTGATATACACATGTATAGTTGATATATATCTAGCCCTTCTCTACAGTTCGAGTATATATTAATCTCTTATTGAAATGCACATGTATAGTTGATATATATCTAGTACTTCTCTACAATTCGAGGTGATGTTAATCTCTCATTGATATACACATGTATAGTTGATATATATCTAGTACTTCTCTGCAATTCGAGGTGATGTTTATCTCCCATTGATATACACATGTATAGTTGATATATATCTAGCCCTTCCCTACAATTCGAGGTGATGTTAATCTCTCATTGATATACACACGTATAGTTGATATATATCTAGTACTTCTCTACAATTCGAGGTAATGTTTATCTCCCATTGATAAACACATGTATAGTTGATATATATCTAGTACTTCTCTACAATTCGAGGTAATGTTTAGCTCTCATTGATATACACATTTATAGTTGATATACATCTAGTACTTCTCTACAATTCGAAGTAATGTTTATCTCTTATTGATATACACATGTATAGTTGATATATATCTAGTCCTTCTCTACAATTCGAGGTGATGTTAATCTCTCATTGATATACACATGTATAGTTGATATATATCTAGTACTTCTCTACAATTCGAGGTAATGTTTATCTCCCATTGTTATACACATGTATAGTTGATATATATCTCGCCCTTCCCTACAATTCGAGGTGATGTTAATCTCTCATTGATATACACATGTATAGTTGATATATATCTAGTACTTCTCTACAATTCGAGGTAATGTTTTTCTCCCATTGATATACACATGTATAGTTGATATATATCTAGTCCTTCTCTACAATTCGAGTAGATGTTAATCTCTCATTGATATACACATGTATAGTTGATATATATCTAGTCCTTCTCTACAATTCGAGGCAATGTTTATCTCTCATTGATATACACATGTATAGTTGATATATATCTAGTCCTTCTCTACATTTCGAGGCAATGTTTATCTCTCATTGATATACACATGTATAGTTGATATACATCTAGTACTTCTCTACAATTCGAAGTAATGTTTATCTCTTATTGATATACACATGTATAGTTGATATACATCTAGCCCTTCCCTACAATTCGAGGTGATGTTAATCTCTCATTGATATACACATGTATAGTTGATATATATCTAGTACTTCTCTACAATTCGAGGTAATGTTTATCTCCCATTGATATGCACATGTATAGTTGATATACATCTAGTTCTTCTCTAAAATTCGAGGTAATGTTTATCTCTCATTGATATACACATGTATAGTTGATATACATCTAGTACTTCTCTACAATTCGAAGTAATGTTTATCTCTTATTGATATACACATGTATAGTTGATATATATCTAGTCCTTCTCTACAATTCGAGTAGATGTTAATCTCTCATTAATATACACATGTATAGTTGATATATATCTAGCCCTTCTCTACATTTCGAGGTGATGTTAATCTATCATTGAGATACACATGTATAGTTGATATATATCTAGTACTTCTCTACAATTCGAGGTATTGTATATCTCCCATTGATATACACATGTATAGTTGATATATATCTAGCCCTTCCCTACAATTCGAGGTGATGTTAATCTCTCATTGATATACACATGTATAGTTGATATATATCTAGTACTTCTCTACAATTCGAGGTAATGTTTATCTCCCATTGATATACACATGTATAGTTGATATATATCTAGTCCTTCTCTACAATTCGAGTTGATGTTAATCTCTCATTGATATACACATGTATAGTTGATATATATCTAGTACTTCTCTACAATTCGAGGTAATGTTTTTCTCCCATTGATATACACATGTATAGTTGATATATATCCAGTCCTTCTCTACATTTCGAGGTAATGTTTATCTCTCAATTCGAGGTGATGTTAATCTCTGATTGATATACAAATGTATAGTTGATATATATCTAGTACTTCTCTACAATTCGAGGTAATGTTTACCTCCCATTGATATACACATGTATAGTTGATATATATCTAGTACTTCTCTACAATTCGAGGTAATGTTTTTCTCCCATTGATATACACATGTATAGTTGATATATATCTAGTACTTCTCTATAATTCGAAGTAATGTTTATCACTCATTGATATACACATATATAGCTGATATATATCTAGTACTTCTCTACAATTCGAGGTAATGTTTATCTCTCATTGATATACACATGTATAGTTGATATATATCCAGTCCTTCTCTACAATTCGAGGTGATGTTTATCTCTCAATTCGAGGTGATGTTAATCTCTCATTGATATACAAATGTATAGTTGATATATATCTAGTACTTCTCTACAATTCGAGGTAATGTTTACCTCCCATTGATATACACATGTATAGTTGATATATATCTAGTACTTCTCTACAATTCGAGGTAATGTTTTTCTCCCATTGATATACACATGTATAGTTGATATATATCTAGTACTTCTCTACAATTCGAGGTAATGTTTATCTCTCATTGATATACACATGTATAGTTGATATATATCCAGTCCTTCTCTACAATTCGAGGTGATGTTTATCTCTCAATTCGAGGTGATGTTAATCTCTCATTGATATACAAATGTATAGTTGATATATATCTAGTACTTCTCTACAATTCGAGGTAATGTTTACCTCCCATTGATATACACATGTATAGTTGATATATATCTAGTACTTCTCTACAATTCGAGGTAATGTTTTTCTCCCATTGATATACACATGTATAGTTGATATATATCTAGTACTTCTCTACAATTCGAGGTGATGTTAATCTCTCATTGATATACACATGTATAGTTGATATATATCTAGTACTTCTCTATAATTCGAAGTAATGTTTATCACTCATTGATATACACATATATAGCTGATATATATCTAGTCCTTCTCTACAATTCGAGTAGATGTTAATCTCTCATTGATATACACATGTATATAGTTGATATATATCTAGCCCTTCTCTACAATTCGAGGTGATGTTAATCTCTCATTGATATACACATGTATAGTTGATATATATATAGTGCTTCTCTACAATTCGAGGTAATGTTTATCTCCCATTGATGTACACATGTATAGTTGATATATATCTAGTACTTCTCTACAATTCGAGGTAATGTTTATCTCCCATTGATATACACATGTAGAGTTGATATATATCTAGTATTCTCTACAATTCGAGGTAATGTTTATCTCCCATTGATATACACATGTATAGTTGATATATATCTAGTACTTCTCTACAATTCGAAGTAATGTTTATCTCTCATTGATATACACATGTATAGTTGATATATATCTAGTCCTTCTCTACAATTCGAGTAGATGTTAATCTCTCATTGATATACACATGTATAGTTGATATATATCTAGTACTTCTCTACAATTCGAGCTAATGTTTATCTCTCATTGATATACACATGTATAGTTGATATATATCCAGTCCTTCTCTACAATTCGAGGTAATGTTTATCTCTCAATTCTAGGTGATGTTAATCTCTCATTGATATACACATGTATAGTTGATATATATCTAGTACTTCTCTACAATTCGAGGTAATGTTTATCTCCCATTGATATACACATGTATAGTTGATATATATCTAGTACTTCTCTACAATTCGAGGTTTTGTTTTTCTCCCATTGATATACACATGTATAGTTGATATATATCTAGTACTTCTCTACAATTCGAAGTAATGTTTATCTCTCATTGATATACACATGTATAGTTGATATATATCTAGTACTTCTCTACAATTCGAGTAGATGTTAATCTCTCATTGATATACACATGTATAGTTGATATATATCTAGTACTTCTCTACAATTCGAGGTAATGTTTATCTCTCATTGATATACACATGTATAGTTGATATATATCTAGCCCTTCTCTACAATTCGAGGTGATGTTAATCTCTCATTGATATACACATGTATAGTTGATATATATCTAGTATTTCTCTACAATTCGAGGTAATGTTAATCTCCCATTGATATACACTTGTATAGTTGATATATATCTAGCCCTTCTCTACAATTCGAGGTGATGTTAATCTCTCATTGATATACACATGTATAGTTGATATATATCTAGTATTTCTCTACAATTCGAGGTAATGTTAATCTCCCATTGATATACACTTGTATAGTTGATATATATCTAGCCCTTCTCTACAATTCGAGGTGATGTTAATCTCTCATTGTTATACACATGTATAGTTGATATATATCTAGTACTTCTCTACAATTCGAGGTAATGTTTATCTCCCATTGATATACACATGTATAGTTGATATATATCTAGTACTTCTCTACAATTCGAGGTAATGTTTATCTCTCATTGATATACACATGTATAGTTGATATATATCCAGTCCTTCTCTACAATTGGAGGTAATGTTTATCTCTCAATTCGAGGTGATGTTAATCTCTCATTGATATACACATGTATAGTTGATATATATCTAGTACTTCTCTACAATTCGAGGTAATGTTTATCTCCCATTGATATACACATGTTTAGTTGATATATATCTAGTACTTCTCTACAATTCGAGGTAATGTTTTTCTCCCATTGATATACACATGAATAGTTGATATATATCTAGTACTTCTCTACAATTCGAAGTAATGTTTATCTCTCATTGATATACACATGTATAGTTGATATATATCTAGTCCTTCTCTACAATTCGAGTAGATGTTAATCTCTCATTGATATACACATGTATAGTTGATATATATCTAGCCCTTCTCTACAATTCGAGGTGATGTTAATCTCTCATTGATATACACATGTATAGTTGATATATATCTAGCCCTTCTCTACAATTCGAGGTGATGTTAATCTCTCATTGATATACACATGTATAGTTGATATATACCTAGCCCTTCTCTACAATTCGCAGTGATGTTAATCTCTCATTGATATACACATGTATAGTTGATATATATCTAGTCCTTCTCTACAATTCGAGGTGATGTTAATATCTCATTGATATACACATGTATAGTTGATATATATCCAGTCCTTCTCTACAATTCGAGGTAATGTTTATCTCCCATTGATATACACATGTATAGTTGATATATATCTAGTCCTTCTCTACAATTCGAGTTGATGTTAATCTCTCATTGATATACACATGTATAGTTGATAGATATCTAGTCCTTCTCTACAATTCGAGGTAATGTTTATCTCCCATTGATATACACATGTATAATTGATATATATCTAGTCCTTCTCTACATTTCGAGTTGATGTTAATCTCTCATTGATATACACATGTATAGTTGATATATATCTAGTACTTCTCTACAATTCGAGTTGATGTTTATCTCTCATTGATATACACATGAATAATTGACGTATATCTAGTACTTCTTTACAATTCGAGGTGATGTTAATCTCCCATTGATATACACATGTATAGTTGATATATATCTAGTACTTCTCTACAATTCGAGGTAATGTTTATGTCCCATTGATATACACATGTATAGTTCATATATATCTAGCCCTTCTCTACAATTCGAGGTAATGTTTATCTCCCATTGATATACACATGTATAGTTGATATATATCTAGTACTTCTCTACATTTCGAGTTGATGTTAATCTCCCATTGATATACACATGTAAAGTTGATATATATCTAGTACTTCTCTACAATTCGAGGTAATGTTTATCTCCCATTGATATACACATGTATAGTTTATATATATCTAGTCCTTCTCTACATTTCGAGTTTATGTTAATCTCTCATTGATATACACATGTATAGTTGATATATATCTAGTCCTTCTCTACAATTCGAGTTGATGTTAATCTCTCATTGATATACACATGTATAGTTGATATATATCTAGTCCTTCTCTACAATTCCAGGTAATGTTTATCTCCCATTGATATACACATGTATAGTTGATATATATCTAGTCCTTCTCTACATTTCGAGTTGATGTAAATCTCTCATTGATATACACATGTATAGTTGATATATATCTAGTCCTTCTCTACAATTCGAGTTGATGTTTATCTCTCATTGATATACACATGTATAGTTGATATATATCTAGTCCTTCCCTACAATTCGAGGTGATGTTAATCTCTCATTGATATACACATGTATAGTTGATATATATCTAGTCCTTCTCTACAATTCGAGGTAATGTTTATCTCCCATTGATATACACATGTATAGTTGATATATATCTAGTACTTCTCTACAATTCGAGTTGATGTTAATCTCTCATTGATATACACATGTATAGTTGATATATATATCTAGTCCTTCTCTACAATTCGAGTTGATGTTTATCTATCATTGATATACACATGTATACTTGATATATATATTTTCCTTCTCTACAATTCGAGGTGATGTTAATCTCTCATTGATATACACATGTATAGTTGATATATATCTAGCCCTTCTCTACAATTCGATGTGATGTTAATCTCTCATTGATATACACATGTATAGTTGATATATATCTAGTCCTTCTCTACAATTCGAGTTGGTGTTTATCTCTCATTGATATACACATGTATACTTGATATATATCTAGTCCTTCTCTACAATTCGAGGTGATGTTAATCTCTCATTGATATACACATGTATACTTGATATATATCTAGTCCTTCTCTACAATTCGAGGTGATGTTAATCTCTCATTGATATACACATGTATAGTTGATATATATCTAGTCCTTCTCTACAATTCGAGTTGATGTTAATCTCTCATTGATATACACATGTATAGTTGATATATGTCTAGTCCTTCTCTACAATTCGAGTTGATGTTAATCTCTCATTGATATACACATGTATACTTGATATATATCTAGTCCTTCTCTACAATTCGAGTTTATGTTAATCTCTCATTGATATACAAATGTATAGTTGATATATATCTAGTACTTCTCTACAATTCGAGTTGATGTTAATCTCTCATTGATATACACATGTATACTTGATATATATCTAGTCCTTCTCTACAATTCGAGTTGATTTTAATCTCTCATTGATATACACATGTATACTTGATATATATCTAGTCCTTCTCTACAATTCGAGTTGATGTTAATCTCTCATTGATATACACATGTATACTTGATATATATCTAGTCCTTCTCTACAATTCGAGTTGATGTTAATCTCTCATTGATATACACATGTATACTTGATATATATCTAGTCCTTCTCTACAATTCGAGTTGATGTCTACGTACCAATGAAGAAAGCAGCGTTAGTCATTATCTTGCACAAATCTGAAAATAAATGAAATAAACATAAGTCTTTAATTAAAATCAGTCGAATGAACTTAGATTGTAACTATCAACAGCTATTTACATTTTCATTTGAAATGATTCAATTCAATTAGTCATGACAGGGAAATAGTACATAAACGTCCGCACGTTTAATCAAACTGTTTCACTTCACACCGCTGTCTCTCTGGAGTTGACAACATGGGGCAGTCTACAACTCTGCTTCTTCTAACGTGTGTCTGTGGTTTTGGTATGTATAACTGTTTATACTTATATGTCTATACAACTCTGTGGTTTTGGTATGTATACCTGTTTATACTTATATGTCTATACAACTCTGTGGTTTTGGTATGTATAACTGTTTATACTTATACGCAGTACCATTCTATTTTAATATGTAAGATACATACTTATATGTATATACAACTCAGCAAAGTAAAACTTGTTTTTCAACCTCAAACAATTGGTACTGTGGAAAACACCTCAAACTGTTCAGATGGCCTCATGTGAAGTTTCAGTTACAAAAGTGTCAATACAAGACCTAAGTTGGGCACTAACTGAAGGTTTTATTGTAGCAAACGAAAGTCCACTAAGGTGAATGGGTAAATAAGGTGAATGAGTATGGCTGCTGAGGTCGTTACAACAACAAAAAAAGGAAAATTCACATAATAGAAATCTTAAACACACATAATGACTAGTAAATTAAATATATTGTGTAACCACCTCGCATTTTCCACACGCCATCCCACGCTGTTGGACAAAGCATGCATGCACGTGCAGCTTGGAAAAAAGTGGTTTTGTGATTTCATGTTCACATTTGATCTGGTATATTCGATATGTACTTGTAATGTCAACACATTTCAAATGGGTGAGGAGGATATGTACCATTATATTATATACCCATGTAAACTTAAGATAGCAATACAGGGGTGCAATACGGTTTCTGTGGTGGATTTCCGTATTGGACGGCTGACGGTTCTTCTTTCTCAAAACTTCTGCACTTCTCGGAATTTTCTGTACTTTTCAATATTTTCCCAATTCAATCTCAAGAATTTATGTTAGTAACTGTTAGTAATTTTGCAGTTGATTAAAGTATCAGCTCTGATTTAAACCTAATATAAACAGCACAAGCAGGGAAAATGTCTTATTTTCATTTCTTTGTAATTAAATGAAAGTAAATCAAATTTGATGGTTTAATTATGTTACAACACTGAAGAAAATTCTAAATATGCTCTTTTGGGCTGATAAATGAAAAAGTAAAGATATGATTAAGATATCAAATCAGGAGTCAAGCAACCGTCCATGTATCAATATGCAGCACGTCGTCCCAGTAAATTTATACAACCTTATTTGTTTACCAATTTGCTAATAAAAATGGGTACCTAATAAATATATACTGTAACATCATACTTGTGCATTTGGAACGTTTGTATTGAACTCGAAGCTGTCAAGGAAGCTGAGGACTAACGAGTTCGAAGACATCTTCTTATGGAACTTGTTGTTCCTCCGCTTCCATGGCATCTTCTCGTTCAATACAAAAGATCCAAATGCACAAGTATGATGTTCTATATATATTTATTATACCCCCGCCTTACAGCGTAAGTGGGGGCATATAGCGTTCATTCTGTCCGTCTGTTCGTCTGTCTGTGTCTCCCGCCGTCACAAAACTTTGTGCAGAGCATATTTCTCAAACTATACATGCTAGCTTCACCAAACTTGCTACACGTGTTAGCCATGATCTCTAGTTGTGCCTTTGGAGGGTAAGACCGATTTCTGAATTGTATTGTTTGCGGTTTCCATGGCAACATGACGAAACAGTGACTCTGTAAGGAAGTCATTTTGTGCGGAGCATATCTCTCAAACCAAGCTTGCTAGCTTCACTAAACTTGCTACACATGTTAGCCATGATCTCCAGTTGTGCCTTTTCAGGGTTAGATCGATTTTTTAATGTTTTTTGTTGCGGTTTCCATGGAAGCATGGCCAAACAGTGACTCAATAAGGAACTCATTTGGTGATTTCCGAAACTATACACTCTAGCTAAAACCAAACTTCATACACATGTCAACCATGATGGCTAGATGTGCCTTTTGAGGATTAGAGCATTTCTGAATTTTATTTATAAAGAAAGACCCATCCCAGAAGCTTCAGAGACAACACAAGGCCCACCTCAAGCAACTTCGGGATAAATATGAGATCAGCCACCAGCTCCATCAGAAACTCTGTGTCCAAAGAAGTTGATCATCCATTAAATATTTGCCTTCTTCATCACTTCTAGAATGCCCCTCAAACAGTTGTCTATCAGTTGTGAATCGTCTGCATAAAATATGCCTGTAAATGTGCTGCTCAGAGATTAGATTGTCAAATGAACGAGTGTACATGATAAATAGTATGGGTCCCAAAACAGAACCCTGTGGGACACCATAACATAGTTGACTGGCAGGCGACGTGGCATCATCAATATGAACATACTGGGATCTCCCTGTCAGGTATGAGGCAAACCAATCAAGAGCAGTGTGAGTGAGTCCATATTCCCGCCGCAGACGGTGTAGTAGCTTGCCGTGGTCGGTTGTATCGAAAGCAGCAGACAACACACCAACCTTCCCTGAATCGACAACAGCGAATATATTGTTCAGCACACAGTTTAAGCCGGTTTCCGTGCTGTGTCCGGATCTATAGGCAGACTGATAAGTGTCAATTAGTCCATAGCGTTGTATGTGTTCCAAAAGTTGATGTTTTACAACTTTTTCAATGGCTTCGACAGGAAGGACAGGCTCGACACTGGGCGGTAGTTCCCATAGATTTCAGAGTCCAGGGAGGGTTAGATGACAGCTCTTGTAAAGGTATCTGGAAAGACTCCTGTTGAGAGAGTTAGGTTTATGATCTTGGTGATGGTTGGAAGAACAGTGTCGAGTATTTTTACCAGGAATGTTGTTGGGATGCAATCCATTTGGCACGATGTTGGCATTGATGATTGGATAATCTTCATTGAATGGGCAAAATTTGTCGAAATCAGAACCAATGGTCGAACTCTTGGTAGGAATAATCGTCGCAACAGGCACCAAGATTCTTTTGAAGTTTCGCAATCTTTTCAATAAAGAATGTATTGAACTGAGAAGCAATATTAGTTTGGTTTCCTTATGGCATACTCGTCTCCTGCTTTTTACCCATCAAGCTGTTTAAGGTGGAAAACAACGCTCCAGATCCCTTGCAATGACCCAGTCGATGATATTTCCTGATCTATGGGTTGGCTCGAGAATAAACTATTTAAGATCAAAAGTGTCATGGAATGCCTTTAACGTAGTAACATTCTTATAAATTTTATTTCAGGCAGATCCATGCTCGTTGCATCATAAACTGTGAATTGAATTTACAGAAATGAACAAAAGAAGTAAATCCAATTAGAATAAACTTTCACATTTTCTCCTGATGATTGTATAACCATAAACTACGATGTATTTAACATGAGAAAAGATATCACCTCCAATGTAGAGATTAAATTATCATTTGGGGTTGCTATATTATTTTTGCTACAGTGAGTGCTTCGCAAACATGCCTGAATAACTGTAACGTCAACGAGACGACTGTCATCGATTGTGATGGAGTATGCACGGAAGGGTGTTTACCTGGTTACTATGGCGACAGATGCACTTTGACATGTGATGTCCACTGTCAGACCGTTACATGTCAACAGCTGGATGGGGCATGTCTCTGTGATCGGGGATACAACCTGGTAGCTGGCTCGTGCATCATTAATAGAGGTAAGTAGTATCTGACTTATCTGAGTTACTTAGTTAATTGGTTTGTGCTATGTGAGTTAATCAGGTAATTGGTTTATGCATCATCTACAGAGGTGAGTACTATTTGAGTTAATCAGGTAATTGGTTTATGCATCATCTACAGAGGTGAGTACTATTTGAGTTAATCAGGTAATTGGTTTATGCATCATCTACAGAGGTGAGTACTATTTGAGTTAATCAGGTAATTGGTTTATGCATCATCTACAGAGGTGAGTACTATTTGAGTTACTTAGGTAATTGGTTTATGCATCATCTACAGAGGTGAGTACTATTTGAGTTAATCAGGTAATTGGTTTATGCATCATCTACAGAGATGAGTACTATTTGAGTTAATCAGGTAATTGGTTTATGCATCATCTACAGAGGTGAGTTATATCTTAGTTAATCAGGTAATTGGTTTAAACATCATCTACAGTGGTGAGTTCTATCTGAGTTAATCAGGTAATTGGTTTATGCATCATTTACAGTGGTGAGTTCTATTTGAGTTAATCAGGTAATTGGTTTATGCATCATCTACAGTGGTGAGTACTATTTGAGTTAATCAGGTAATTGGTTTATGCATCATCTACAGTGGTGAGTTCTATCTTAGTTAATCAGGTAATTGGCTCCTGCATCATATACAGAGGTCAACATCTTCTCAGTTAAACACATACTGGGTTCATGTATAATTTACAGAGGTGAGTACCATCTGAGGTAAAAGCTTACTTCTCATACACTTGAATCGAACACCGTTTGCATAATTACCGTAATCGATGTGTACACTATATATCCTTTTAAATCATTTTTCTGAGTGAAGCATGTCTATGTATGTCTCAAAGGTCATGACAATGAAATAAACTACTTGCAAATCCCAAGGAACACATTTGGATTAAATTATCGTTGAATCGATATCAATTCAATATTACACTCCTCTGGTTTTCAAAAGCACTATCTTTATATATGTTGATAGGTGTGAAGTGTAAACAAAATAAACACTGTTGGAACAACACCTGCGATTCAACTGCGAGAGAAGAGTGTTTAAGTGGATGCACACCTGGTCGATTTGGAAGCTTTTGTAGTGAGACATGTAGGGAACACTGTCTTTGTGAGCAGGAGTCGGGGAACTGTACTAGCTGTGAAGCAGGGTGGTATGGTGATGAGTGTCAGTCTCAGTGCAGGCCAGGGTGTCGGGAGAAGAGCTGTCACAGGAACGGTAGCTGTGTTGGTGGCTGCACGCCTGGACTATACGGTGAGAAGTGCGAGTGGACATGTCCAAACCAATGCTATGACAGTAGATGTGATATCAATGGAATCTGTATATCTTGTAAGCGTGGATTCTATGGGACTGTCTGCCAACAAAGGTGTCTGAAATGTACAGGCAGTGTCTGCAGTCAAACCACTGGAAAATGCACCAATGGATGTCAGAGCGGTTTCTATGGCGAAGAATGCAGTATGATGTGCGGGAAGTGTATAGACAGTGTCTGCGAACATATCACTCGAAAATGCCCAAATGAATGTCAAAGCGGTTTCTATGGTGAAGCATGCAGTATGATGTGCGGAATGTGTACAGACGGAGTCTGCAATCAGACCACAGGGGAATGTCCCAATGGATGTCAGGACGGTTTCTATGGACATGTCTGCGCGAAGACCTGTTGGATGTGCATAGACGGAGACTGCAATGATACAACAGGAGAATGTACAGAGGGATGTGAGAGCGGCTACTATGGATCCTTCTGTAACCTTACATGTGAGGATTGTGAAGGTGGCGACTGTGACACAGACACTGGGGAATGTAGATATAAAGGTACTGTACCATCATTAAAATTACTCATTGATATGTATAAGTCGAGAGGACTTGTGATGAAATACAACTATAGGAACGGGTGTGTGAGCAATAAATATCAATTCGTGACAGAATATGATAGAAAAAGGTTATTTGAATATTTCAAAGACACAGGTAAGCGATTTTGTATCAGGCATCATTCATGATATGTTTTCAGAGGAGAAGGGAGACCCGTGGAGTGGAGTACAGTACTGGGTGGGTGGAGGTGTGGCTGTTGTCATCATCATTGCAGCAGTGCTGGTCTACATCGTATGTCGTATGAAACGGTCAGTGTTGATTAAAAACTTTCTGTTACATACAGAACAGTGTGGATTAAGGACGTTGTGTCACATACAGGGCCATTTAAATAAACGGCGAGTCATTTCTATCAGACGTGTACCAATTTTATTAAGGCAATAATGTATAATCATATCATGTTGAAAGTACTTGTAATGTATTTTGGTTCATATATTGTTGCATGTGTCAAATGTTGAAATTTATTAACAATACTTATATTTTCTCTGCAGAATGCATGGTGTAATCTACGATGCTGTTAAATGGAGAAGGCGTCCTCCTTCTGTTGTTCAAGATGCAAGTCCTCGGTTTATACAAGATGCATGTCATGGTATTGTACAAAGCGCAAGTCCAAGTGTTGTTCAAAGGGCAAGTCCTGAATACGCTGAGGTTGATGACGAGGTGACAGTTACTTCTCCAAGAGTTTGTCGTCGTCCTATCAGACAAACCAGCTACATCCGACCTAGACACAGCGGAGGCTATACAGACAACCTTCAGATACAACCCCAGGCGCAGGCTGCTGGAGTGTCTGTTCAGGAAGGCGAGTCACAGGCGGCAGCTGCTTCACCTTCAGAGAGACGACTGCACGACGTTCTACGAGGCTCTGATGAGTGGTCGGGTAGACCAGACAGCTACGTGCTGCCTAATTATATTGAGATAAACGAGGCTCTCATGGTCCCCCTTCCACAACCCTCTCAAGGAGCTGAAGGATCCGCCGCAGTCGTCAACAACTCCTCATTCTCTGTTGTAGCTGATGTACATGTACAGGTGGAAGATCCTGATGATGGAAATGCAACTGGAGGCGACATCAGAATTCCCCTTATAGCTGAATGCTTTGGGAACACTGAGATTGAGGACTCGCCATCAGGTGATGAACCGCGACCTGATGTTGAGAATTACGACTATCTATTTAGAGACGACTATGAGCAGTCTTAATAACGGTTACATGGAAGATGTGCGCGATATCGAAATACTATTGAATTTCTATTGTCTCTTGGTGTCTTTACCTATTGAGATATACATTGTAGATTTGATAACTGTAGTGTCACCTTTAATGTTGTATATATTAAAATTTGTCATTTATAATACATGTTTATGCAGAACTTAATCTCATCAGAGCTCAGAATCCTTGAAATGTCTGTAGATGTGCTAACCCTGTGGCATTAACATATTTTTTACATTATTTTACTTGGTGCCTCGAAGGCCCGTTAAAGGAACCACACGGGTCATCACCCTAGCAACTTTGTTCCTTTCCTTTTCAAGAAGTGAATGTTATTGTTTTAATCTAATTATTATAATATCCATTTCAAATAATAATAGATAATCATCTGCATAATCAAGATCTTTAGGATCAGAACTAATGGTTGGCTATCAATGGTGGGTAAATTATTATTACTGCCAGTATTGGGAAAATAGTTTCATGTAATTAGATGATAGTTTCATCTCATTAGATGATAGTTTCATCTAATTAGATGATAGTTTAATTTATCACCCAAAACAGTGTTCTACAGGAGATATCGCTTGTGTGAGATCAAGCAATATCTCCTAGGAGATATTGTTTTGGCAGTAGATTTTTCACACTGCCCTGCCACCGTCAACGACATGACATCACAATGCTTATACATTATCGAGTAATTACATCACAATGCTATGACGTCATAAGCATGATGAATAATAAGTAGGCTTTGGTAAGTAAGTAAGATGGTTAGAATTGAGATTCGTGGATAACTATTGATACATTTGGTGGCATTGTTATAACGTGTGTGACAATAACCATCAATTCGAAATGTGTGTTTACAGGGAACATGAAAGACAAAACACGAGTGCAAACCCTGGGTACGGGGGAAATCTCGTTTAACTGTAAATGTCAGCTGTACAATCTTGTATCTAAACAAACTCTTTCAGAATGGTTTTCATATTCCCGGTAGATGTTGTAAATTGAATCAAACGTTGACAAGGTATCAACAACAAGATCATAAATAAACCCGCCAGGACGTATTTCAGTTTCAACTCCTTGTAATAAATCTTTCCTTCTTGAAAATCGTATTGCCTTGGATATATGGTAGACCAGTTCTACACTACCAGCTGCCTCAGTGAACAGAAAATAGCCTTAACAATAGTATTTGACTACTGCAGGAGAAGGAGAAGATATGGAAATATTTCCATACGCCTGTGACATTGTGAAGATGATAAATAACCTGCTTTTAAACATTTTTAACGACAAAATTATTTGTAATTTTCTATAGAAGAATATAACACTTGACGAGAAGAACAATGTGGTTCTTATCGTTTCACGATACCAATGTGCCACCAGATTTAATAAAAATGGATTTCTTATTTTTTATCCAAAACAAATTAATCATAACATATAATAAATAAAGTGCTTTTTAACATTATCTTAACATTTATCGATATGAATATATCACTTGACTAAATACATAAGGTGCTTCTTAATATTTCTTTTTACGAATGTATAACTTGACTTAGTAAATGAATAATTTATAATTAGACTTAATGAATTAAGTGCTTCTTAACCTTTCTCAATAAGGACATATCACTAGACTTATTGTATAATGTGCTTCTTAACTTTTTCTCTGGATGAATACATCACTACACTTAATTTTTTTATTCTCAACTTTCTTGATACCAATTCTCAACTTTCTCGATTTAAGACATATTGGGTTTCTCAGTTTTCTCCAAACAAATAAATCACTACACATAATAAATAATGTGCTTTTTAACATTTATCGTTATGATTATATCACTAGACTCAATATAAAATGTGCTTCTTAACATTTATTGATATGAATATATCACTTGACTAAATATATAATGTGCTTCTTAACATTTATCGATATGAATATATATCTTGACTAAATATATAATGTGCTTCTTAATATTTCTTTTTACGATTATATAACTTGACTAAATAAGTAAATAATTTATAATTTTATTCAATAGCAATTTCCTTTCCCAAATGTGGTGCCTTGTGCTCTGGCATGGTATGTCTTCATTCAAATAACTTAAAATGAAGGAGTCTGGGGAGGTGGAGGTTTTATCCTAATTTCATACTACTTACTGCGCTGAACATGACTTAAGTTCCAATAAAAAACTTACGTTTGACATGAGATTTTTAATTGCTCTTAGTCATATGCATAAAAAAAGTCTCAGACTTCAGTTAATTACTTTATTAGTTAAACCGTTAGCAGGCTTTCATTTGGATATTTCTATGATTGCCTTGTTCATTTTTTGACAAGGCAGCATATGATAAGTATACATACGTAAAGTAAACGAGAGGAAGGAATTCACACATCTAAGGATATTTTTCTAGTCCCTAATGTTAACGAGTTCAAGTGGAAGTCAGTGTTGCTGCTTTTCCCCCTTGGAAACGATGCAGAGGCATGTTTATAACCCATGGCCTTTAGTATTTTCAAATTACCTAGCTAAGTTTCAGCTTAGGCTCTTTGTGAAGGCAAACTTAAGTTTTAGACTTATTAAGTCAAAAACTAAAATCTAAGTCGAAACTTGAGAACAGTTTATGATTTTTTTGTTTTTAGAATACGGTCCTTGATTGCTAATTTCCATTGCGCAGTGAAGCTAAGGGCGGGTCCAAAATAGATTTAATTTTTGCCCAGCGTTTTTTTTAAAAAGAATTTTAGATTGTAAAATTATATTTATCCTCAGTCCGCGGATTACCTAAAACTGACCAATTCAGTCCACTTGTTGATTGAATATGTTAACAGGATACATCTATCACACGCAAACATTCTACCAAACCTTGAGTCTGAACTGAAAAACCCATGGAATGCGTTGAGGAACATATGTTTGTTCAAACGGTTTACTAATAACCACGTTTATCGCTCTTGTCATTTCAACCAAGATATCTTCCGTGATGGGCACTTTATTCTCTATACTACTGTGTAAGCTGGTAGCTCCTTGCAGCAACTTTTGAACAATAAAAGTATTTTGATTTATCCTCTAAACCGCGAATCTTATGTATGTATCCCAAAGCAGGTATGTATTTCTCATCGTAGCTGGATATAATCTTCTATGAAACATAACATAAATGGACTGACTATGGGATTGTCAACTGTTTACAAACACAACATCACAAACCATGTGCTATTTTCCATAATATAGGCAGCAGCGCGTGAGAAACAATGGCCGACAAAAACATACTCAATAAAATCCACTTAGTAAAATTATTGTCAAAATTGTATCGGATGAAATCAGGGAACAATGGTTTAAGAAGTTAATCTATCTGTCAGACACATGTATTGTGTTCAGTGCAACTCAATACCTACATGTACATATTCAAATAATAAATAACTAAGAAGTATTATTTTGTTCTTCTATTTGTCTCATTTGTATTTGTAGTATTCTGTCAATCTGTCTCCCTCTGTGTCTATATATCTCCTGGGTATTTTACTTCCCTTGTAATAATAATAATAATAATAAGGATTCTTTTAAAGCGCTAATTTCCACTCGGAAAGAGTGCTCGAAGCGCGTATATAAAGTGTTAAAGATGCGAGCGGGGATCCTGATATTTACACAAAGCTATACAGAAATGTTTTCAAATGTCCCTTGAATGTTTCGAGATTTTCGATATCTTTTAGTTCTTTTGGAAGGATGGTCCATTGTTCAGCGGCTGAATAGGCAAAGGAGAGAGCTCCAAATATTTTCAGTCTGATGTTAGGGACTTGAAGCTGTTGTGTTTAACTGGATCTCAGTTATCTGACTGGGTGATAGGGTGACACAAGGTCACACAGTTATGCAGGAGCAGTGCCGTCTACGCACTGATTTGACAGTAACAGAATTTTAAATTGAATTCTCTGTCTTACTGAGAGCCAATGTAAAGACTTCAGAATTGGTGTGATGTGGCAGGTCCGCCGATTTTTGGTGACCATTCTTGCGGCAGTGTTCATCATACTTTTCAGCCGGTTTATGTTCTCTGATGTTGTGCCGGCCAATAAACTGTTGCAATGGTCTATCCGTGAGATGATCAGTGACCTTGCTGCTGCATCATGGGTAAGTAAATGGCGTATGGAGCCAATGTTCCTCAGGTGGAAGTGGCATGTTCTCACAAGCTCAGTGACGTGTCGTCCCATACTGAGTGAGGGGTCGAGAACAACGCCAAGGTTCTTCACATAGAGTGCAAAAGGTATCTCTGATGTATTGGCCTTAATGTTGCTCGTGGAGATCTTCTGACGTCGTTGTTGTGGTCCCACCAACATAGCTTTCGTCTTGTCATTGTTCACCTTCAGCATGTTCTGGCTCATCCAAGTTGGAGATTGAGTTCTCCATATAACTTATGCCGGCGTCCTGTGAGGTGAGCTCAATACCATGGCGAGCTGGTTGTCATCTGCATAGGAGTGATGCTTAACATCTGATTGGCAGATAACTTTAGAGACAGGCGTACTGTACAGCGTGAATAAAATCGGACCTAGCACGGACCCCTGTGCTACCCCGTAAGTGAGATGGACGAGGTTTGATCGTGTACTATTGATTGATACATAATGATATATGTATGTGAGGTAGGAGGTAAACCATGATAGAACCACTCTGTCAAGACCAAAATCATGATGGAGACGATCAGTCAGTTTTGCATGATCAATGGTGTCAAACGCCGAGGACATGTCAATAAGTACCAATAAGGTAACATTACCATCTTCAATACTGAATTGCAAATCGTTGACCACACGGTTCAAAGCAGTTTCGGTACTATAGCCGGGCCTGTAAGCGGACTGAAAAGTATCCAACAGGTTGTTGACGTGGAGATATTCCAATAGTCGGTTCTTAATAGCTTTTTCAAGCAAATTGGAGAGAAATGTTAAATTTTACACAGGCCTGTCATTTTTTTAGATTATTTGGGTCTAGTGAGGCTTTCTTTAACAGCAGCTTAACAAATATCAAACAATATTAACGTGGCTGATTAAATGTCTCCACGTATCAAAGTCGCCCCGAGAGTGGTTATCATCTTCCTGATACCATGTTCTGAATAGTGTCAACTCGCTCAGACGAACTGATAACTGAGATCATTAAGCGACCACGAGGCACTTTATAATCATGTGATGATTTTATCAAGTGTCACGCGTCTTTTTAATATCAGAAAAGTCGACTTGTTTGTCCTTGTATGGCCCTGATGAAGACTGTTGGTTTTAAAGCTTAATATTGCGCCGTGAAAGTGATAAATATACACTACAAAGATGGTCAGGGATACATGTTCTTTTTTAAATTGTAATGACTGATTTATTTATCGGTCGACACAGTAATGAAAAATCGATCATAACAACTTCAAGTTCCCAACATTTACTCCATAATAGTATACAGGGAACATTCTGAAAGGTTTTTTATTTAAATGGATCCATAGTGATAACACTGCAAAACACTTTATCTGTGTCCTTATTCCAGCGGGAAATATTTTATTTTTCACAAATGATATTTCTAATAGGGAAACCACGTAATTTTGTTTATGAGGTGAGGTGAGGTGAGTATTTCACTTATATCGTGGCTGCTAGTATTATGGCAGGCAGAAAGCCCGCAACACCAGGTGTTTATGCATTGCGGTAAAACCTGCGAACATGGGCTGGAACTAGCGAACCATGGGTGATACTACGCTGAAATTCAGTGTAGCATTGCATCCAAACCTTACTGCCTGTAGAACAGTTCTGTTCTGCAGACAAAGTTGCTGTGCTCCTGGCGGGATTCGAACCCCGAACCTCTTGATCCGATTGTGTTTATGAATGCGTTGTGTTAAAAAAACACATACAAATGGACATGTGATTTTGGTCCAATTTCAACCATATGTTTATGTGAAACTTGTCGACCATGAACATATGCAACGAATTAAATAAACTGTCCATAGTCTTTTATTTACAACTCCTTCTGTAGACAATGAGTGTTTTCTTTTTCAGAACTATTTCCCACTCATTTTGTTGAAAATCCTTGTACAGAAGTTAAGACAAAACAAAATATTAATGTCAAGAATTTAACTTGTATATGCTTTTGTTTACAGGCGATACAAGATGAATACCATGGTATTCTCGTATGTCCATATTTTGATAATCTTAGAAAATTGTATGTACATTCATTTTACATCAATAATCCTAATAGAATGAAACTCTGTAAGTTAATATCCTGTGAGAATTTATCATTTATTGAAAATGTTGCTATCTTTTTTAAAATAACTCAGGTATTTAAATGATGCAAATGCAACGCCACATCGTACTATCGCCATTAACTCATTATTTCGTTTAAAGGCTAGATGTTCTCATTGTAATTATATCCCCAACCAACTGTCCGGTGGTATGAAGTAATATGTCCAAAAAAATGTTTCTGACCGACTAAAGAAAAACTTTCCATCCAATATTATCCAAATCTTCTATGCTACCAGAGAAGGTATATTACCGATTTACGAGCAGTGAATTCGTTATTTTTAAATAATAATAATAATAATAAAAATAATAATAATAATGATAATAATAATCTATTTAAATAGCGCATATATCGATGCACATTGCATGCTCAAAGCCCTGGTTGACATATTACCCCTGGTCAATGAGTACAAAACACTCCCGTAGGAGATTACAACCTGTCGCCTGTCAGGCGCTCAACGTTCAAATTCAGACTACCATCGTACCCATTTACTGCTGGGTGTTAAAGAAAAACACTTCGAACGAAGTCACTTACCCAGGTTGACACCACAAGTCTCTCAACTCATGTCTCAGTGTGGGGCAGGGAGTGACCCTTAAAACTCTCAGTTTATCCAGCAATGTAGCGGGTAACCCACCCATGCGGCGAGCCACGCCAATTGTTGCTGAACTGCACAGGACCACGTGATATATATATATATATATATACCAGAGTGGTTTTGTGCAGTTTGGCCTAGTTACAAAATGGGAAAGTGCTCAACATTTGGGAAGTGGATCAGTATATAATGTAGAAATTCAAATTAGTTTTCTACAGAGTCATAGTGTGTCACTACAACGCTGTTTCATGCTCGTGCAATTTTCAAGTGACTGTTTGCTTTGTTGCCTGACGGCTGGTTTTGTTGATTTGGTGCTTGGGCTTGTTGGTTGATTGGAGGCATGTGGTTGTGTTTGAATGATCACTGTGAACAATTTAAAAGGAGTTCGCAATTCATTCTACAATGATATTTGAAAATCCTTGGTTTTGATTGGTTTAGTGACCTGATCACATCCTCACTGTGTATTATCGTACACCGGGTGTAGAGACCGGTAGTACATCGATGATATGTTTGTAGAGAGGAGTAAAATAGCTACTTTTTCAGCTTTATTTGGAAATAACATCAAGGACGGATAATGATCATAATAAAGTTTGCCTTGAATGTTTTCCTTTTGCGTATAGACAAAGAACGAAATTGCTAGTGGGTTAGTATATATAGAGGATATTTGGCTTTTCTTGACTAATGTTTATCTCATCGAGTGAGGTAGAAAGGTTATATTTTCACGAGTGCTCTGTCTGGAGGTTGTATTTTGAATGACATATGTTCACATATTTTAATCATTTAAAAAATTATATGTTACATTCTGATTCTCTCACACGAGAAATGTCTTAACTAAGCATCATATTAACCTAACACAGTGTGAATTCTAACAATATGCTATTCAAGTTTGTTATTTCAGTCTGTAAAACATGGGTGTTAAAAATAGGCATTTAGATTCGAACTGAACCTTTAATGGCTGGGTTGATTGGCTCCAAAAGCTTCACAGTTCTATTGCACAATACGGGCTATCAGAATGTACATTTTAGCTGCATTTGCTTTAGCTGTTTTTGATGAATCTTGCTGAACATACTCTTGAAAACATAAAAAAATAAACATGTCAATAACAATAAGCATTCAGACAAATGACTGACCCTTGATACCCAATCACACAGTCTGGTCATTGTTAACTGTAATGACCAATCTAAACATTTTCATTAACTGTTTGAACTGGGGGTGCATTCAAAATCGAATGTTATAGTCATTTTAACAATAGTTGTCAGTAACTGTTGGAAGAAGGACATTTCGCCAAACGGTTACTTCATTATTTTTCAACATAAAATATGTTTTGATGTGTGAAAGTCAACTTGGTAACAAAACTGAAGTTATGATATCTGAAACTAAAAATTGTTACGCTGTTTAGACACAAGGACAATAGCTATTTTGCTTTAAAAAACTCAGTACAATTTCAATGTCAGTTCTTATTTTCTAAAATGTCAACTTTGGTAATCAAAAAAGCAAATACAACTAATGCTGAGACATGTTTTGAATACATTGTTTAGTTGTTGGTATGCATTTGATTTTAGTTAGGGTATGTAGTATATGTAGTAAGCATAGTGTAGTGTAGTGTAGTGCAGTATAGTGTATAACTAACCTACAGTGCAATGCAACAACAAAGGTATGACATCGGGCCAACATATTGCCAACAAAATCACTCGAGTGTTGGCCATTAAAGCTATCAGAATAGAGAATGTCTACAATTGACTCTAGGTCAATGCCTAATTTGAGATTATACAAATTAAGTTGTATCCAATTGAGAACTGATTGACATGTGTTTCGCCTCCTTAAAGTACAATGGCAATAAATTGTATGAAATCGCATTGCACCAACCAATGTCAAACATTCCTTATAATTACACAGTCAACTAGTTTTACTTGGAACATTTACAGACATCTTATATATTTGTCTTTTAACACAGAAGACAGTGACTTGTTACACGCAACAGCACATGGTTGAACAAATCTAAAACCGCAAAGGATTTAATTTTGCTTTTCTCAGCTTTCAGGTCCATACAATCAGTGTTAGTTCTATTCTTCATTCCGTTTTTTTTATCAACCCTCATTGGCATAACACACGACGTTAAGAAATGGCTACGTATGTGAACTGCTGTGAGTGAACAAACTTAAGGACTTACACTTTATTGAAAAGAAGTGTTCCCGGTGAAGGAAACATAATGTATATTCCAGTTATCGATGTAGTCTTTGATATTTATTTTTTATTTTGCATCGAAATGTTACGTTCAGTTGTAAAAACCGAACCGACAGTTTGTTGGAATGGATTGTGGCATCATAAAGTATGAATGCAAGTTTTATATGAATGTACATTTTATCGCATCGAGAAATGGTTTGCTGTTTTTGAGAGCTCTCGACAAATCAGAATATCAGAAATAAGTGTAACAGAATTGTGTTGTAATTATTCAAGTTTATAATCCTTGCAAGGCTTGGGGCTAGACATCTTCGTGGACCCTAAGTAAAACTTGCAAAAATGATAAAACATTTCTCTCTGCATGGATTTTTTTTTATTTACCATTTAATGTCAAATGATGACTTTTTACTATACCAACGTTTGGGAAAATCCTATTCCCGGAACACCAAGAAACAATTTACAAAGGAAATTGTTAATCAACTGCACCCAATTAAGCAGGACTTGATCTTCATGCTTGAATGGATTTATATACACAACTACTATGTTTAAAGATGACACACCATTTAAGAATATGAGTGAATTTGTCCTAAATGGTGTATCAACAGAGTCGAAATATTTCCCATAATCATTCATCAAGTGCATGGAACTGGACTGTGTCAGTGTAATCCATGACGTCATAGTCTAAGTAATGGGTTAGTTACTTCTCCTATACATCTTCTTGCAACAATTTTTGTTTATTCTTATGATTAATTGTTTGTATTATGAGTCAAATCCTGCTTTTATCACCTGCAGATGTAATTCCATCATTAAAATAGTAAATAGCAACTGAATTGTGGCAAAAATGTCAATGTTAATATCGTGTGTAGATATTGTTTCATCTCAAATATTACTAACGCAGTTCACACATGTTAAGACATCTTGATACGTTTACATGTATTATGTATATATTGGTTCATTAATCACAGAAACTATTCACTCCCAATCCCTTTGAAATGAATATAAAAATTAAATAACTGCCGTAGAAGCGTGTGATTAATTCTACCAAACTATCAACATGTTCGCATTCTTGATTGATTACATATCATATCAACTGGTTTAAGAATATAACTGATAACCAGTGTGTTCGACATAGATAATATGCCACGAGGTAACACAATGCGCAATTAGGTCGGTGTGACCTGGGAATGGCGGATAACTTATCAGAAAGCTTCACACTCACTGATGCTGACTGAAGCTTCATGAGAAACTATCCGACCTTGTAGATAAACTGTCAATAATATACAGACGATCGGCAACATAAACAGAAATTACACTTCATTTTGAGAAATTAAACAAACTTTCCATACTAATTCAGTTTATACAGAACCTATATTGGAATAAGCAATCAGATTTGGAATCCGATTTCAAAATGTCCAATCTCATGTTAATGATAACGAGAGTTTATTACAGAAACGTATGTCAGACTGACAGTGTGTCACTGCTAGAAATAACACAGCAATAGATAACATAACAAGAAACAACCACGGGTTCAGATCAACTACACTGATTGATTCCATTATTGATTGTTTTGATTAGGAAAGTTCAATGTGTACATCTTTTTTTTTTCTTAAACTGTTGACATCATGTTAACATGGTGAATGGCGAACTAGAAAACCAACTATATCCGTAGGATAGCTTTCGGGCATGAACATATTTAATCAACTTAATTATGACAATTGCTGGTTACATATCAAGACGACATTAATGGTGGGCTTAATTATGACAAGTGCTGGTTTACATTTCAAGACGACATTAATGATGACGATAACCCCTTGCTGAATTACATTCACACAGCAAACTTGGAAGCATGATTAACCACGATCCATTAGGACAGAAAAAGGTAACACGCCCTAAGTAGAGGGGGTTGGCGACATTCACACAACAAACATGGAACCATGATTAACCACGATCCATTAGGACAGAAAGAGGTAACACGCCCTAAGTAGAGGGGGTTGGCGACATTGACACAACAAACATGAAACCATGATTAACCACGGTCCATTAGGACAGAAAGAGGTAACACGCCCGAAGTAGAGGGGGTTGGCAACTAGTAAGGAAAGGAGGCGAGCTCCTCCCTCGGTGGTCCTGATTGAGCCACAGCTAGCCGATAACACTTTGTGATCTGATACTAGAAGGCTCTCGTTAACAGTATTGGTAAGTCCTATCTTCCGTCAAGGATGAGAGACAATAGTGACTAAACGGCCAAAGGAGTCACCAATTAATAAACAATGAAGTGTGATTGGAAGTGTATTAGTAATAAGACAATTCGCCTTAACAACGTCGTACAACGTCATCAACCGAGGCCGCAACCAAAAACGACGTAAGCCCAACAGCTGCACCTAGACGACAGAAGCCTGAGTTGAGGGTCCAACTAGCGGTCCGACGACCAAGCACCCGATTCATGATCTTGTGTATCTATTAAGTGTTACAGATTTTAAACTCTAAAACAAAATATTCCTTCTTGAAAAGATTCCAAATCATCTTATTGTCCAACATATTCATCAATGGTCATTAAAGGAGCACATAATTAGCATCATTATCATACTTCTTTGAATTCATCAAATGTTCAAGTATACTTTTTTAATAAATAATGAACATAATATTTTTTTAAAGACCAGCTTGTATATATTTAGAACCACTTTAATTAAATTAAATTAAATTAAATTAAATTCCATGTCCAGGCTATATGTTGAAGCAACATTGGATATTATTATTGCATTCATTTGCTCCAAAAGATTCTTCTACTCCCTCAAAAGATTTTAAAATGATTTCTTTATGAACATTATTTTGTATCGGGTTTAAGTATGAAAATCGGGCCACAGTGGATGTCCCTGAGTCATGATTTAAGTTTTTGAGCCTTGTTAAAATGTTAAATAAAATCGCTATTTTCATACCTTCTAATATTATGAGACAAGCATCATTTATCCATTCTTTGCGTATTTTATATTCACATTTTCAACTGCCCCAGGTTTTATGTCAGTTATGTTACCACAGCAAACTATATACACCACGATTGCTCCCTTGATGTCCCAAGTCAAGTCAAGTTGGTTTATTCATGATTCTTGGCCTTGGGCCCATATACATGTTCATGTACATTTCAACATTAATTCATATATAACATTTTCACTAATTACAAGTTCAGTAATGATCATCTGCCTGTGACGTCACGTGTGGTCTTGTACGATCAGCATTGGTGTCAGTTTGTTGAAGTCGAGTTTGTTAGTTACACACAGAGACGAGAGTAACAGCTGCATCCTACTGTCCTGATGTTCAGATTGACTTAAATGTGTCACAGTAATTTTTTCATCAGCCCCTAGTCCGGGAATAATTTTAAGGTACCCACAAACTGTCTTTATTAATTTTTTCGTGTATAAATTAAGTTTACAACAATACAGTAAAGAATCTGCTGAGTTAAGGTTAATGCATGTCCAATTTGTTCCTATATATATTGAAATAGTAAATTTCCTGATCAAAAAACGGTTTAAACCTCAATATCACAGAACATTACAGATCGTCCATACCACCCAAAGGGAGTGGAACAGGTCAGCCTAACACGATATCAATCACAAGGGCTAACAACATTTCTTTATATTTTCTGCTTGGTCAAAAGAGATTCAAAGGTTAAAGGTGTAATAAAGGCAATACTGATTCATGTCATAGCATATTACATATATTCATCTTAGAAAGGGTCTTACTGACTATCTAACATTATGATTTAGTGTTTCCTGTACGCAGCGTCATGTTCTAATCACAATATCTTATCTTACACTTAACTGCTTCAAACATCCTACTGCTGGGAACAGTATACCAGTATACCAGTAACATGAGGACATCAAATAATATGCAACAGTACAATTGAATCCACTGTATACACGTTGGTTATACATAGTAATGAATAAATAAATATAAAGTTTGTGTACCTTAGTTCAATGTTGTATCCTTCCGAAGACAAGCACTATAAAGCACATCGACTTGAACCAGGTAGACAGTTACTGTTTTGCACACACCTCACCTCAATTCTGAACCAGGTAGACAGTTAGTGTGATGCATGCACCTCACCTCGACTGTACACGAACTATCATTAAGTTAGACGAGTGCAAATGATAATGTACCATCGCTCTCCACCTCTGATATGAGTGTGAATGCCGATAACGTGTCCAGTATCCGTGTTAAGTAACGTACAGGTATTACAGTAGTCCCGATAAGGGTAGTCTACAATGTCTGTTTTACATTGAAAACGATACTTGAATACATTAATTGTATGAACTGTATTTCTGCAGTAAATACCTTGTGCATGAAGTCCGCCATATTGGTGTTCAAGCGTCAGGTGTCTCACTCTGCAACACTGTTGTGTTTAATGGCGCGTTTTGTCATCTTTAAAAAAAATTTAAATCGAAAATCAACTAAAGGTTTATCTTTTTATCATTTTCCCGCTAATCAGGAGCTTATGAACATCAATCGATCATAAAATATTGACAATCAAAGCTTACCTGTTATTTATAAGTATTAATCATGAAATATCCATTGCAACGAAAAAGGAGATTGAGCGGACAAAGGGAGCGGTTTGTAACTACTACTACTACTACAATACTACGTTTTGATAGGATAAGAAGTGATTATTCTTACAAAAAGACCAATCAACAATCTTCATTTGATACTATTTTTAGACATCAGCGGAAGACGCACATCGCTGAGTTTGCTATGTTTTTACAGGCCTCAACCACCTTTTTAGGCTATCCACCCCTACATACTATTTCGGGCTGTCAAATATTGCATTTTACAAAATGTTTTCTTTCATCAAAATAGGAAACAATATTAACAAAGATGTATGTCACTAAAAACTACAGTGCGCTTGAAGTTTGAAGACCTGGGAATCAATAATAAAATAACAATTGTATCTTCGAGATATGTTGACCAAAGGAATCGCCGATTTATGACCTTTTACAAGTAGTGATTGCAGCTTCTAGCCACATATTACAAAGTTGTGAATATATTGGTTAGAAAGAATAATGTGTCTAGTTTCCGAAAAAAAATAGTTCATCAAAATATGTTGACAAATACCGGAGATATGTAGACGGTAAATCCTTGTACACTCTGTTGACAACTTTTCAGGTTTTTGCTTAACCGTGTAGATTAGTGACATACAGGGTAAGGACAACACTGTTTCAAGCTGGGAAACACGCCATTGCCAAAAACAAGCTAGAGCCTATCCGAGGCGGGCGGTCAGGTTGATCAACAATTCTACTTTATTAATACTGATGACGTGTGTTCGAATTAATGTTCATGTGCAGTGTTCGAATTAATTTTGTTTGCCAGTTTGCCATCAGGGCATGCAGGTTTTTAAATCTGCAGGCCCTAAATAACATCTGAAGGCCCAAGTTCTAGAAACACACTAAAGAAGAAACAACAAACAAAACTCAAAGTTACAATGTTAAGTACCATAATTTGGAGTATACATACTACCAGGGCTGTGTTCCATAACAGCGAGCGCTTATAATCGCTCATTGAGCGCTACATTGAACCTCTCTTGAAGCGAGCACACCTCGAGGAATATCACCGTGTCGTTCAGGAGGAATGGGCCCTCAATGTAGTGCTCAATGAACAACAAAAGTAAAATAGCAAATTATGATTTGTGGAAACAGTTATATAAAATGAAAATAAAGGATACAGATAGAAACTATAATATTTAAAGGGTGATTTTAATCTAAATGATGACGAATATAATATATATCACCATTTTTCAATATTTTGATTTAATAATACTTGTTTAAATGTATTTTCCAATTACCGACCCAAACAAGTTAGGTCCTGAAACTCAATTATCTGTATCAAACCCTTTTTGCAGTCAAATCCCTCTTCTATATTGCACATTGTATTGCATGCATGTATACATCACTAGACTGTCTGTCTTTAGTTAAGATATAAGCCTATAAGCGAAGCGTATGACGCTGGGAAGATTTATATTCAAAGACCTAAACATTGCTTGGCTTGTCTGTTGTCATGTACGATATGTAATAGCGAAGCCTATTATACAGAGTGAAGGTTTATTTCGTGTAACTGGTGTTTACATTCACATGCGCATTGCGAATGAAAGTGAAACTTAGTTGTTTTAAGATATGGATCGTAAAGATTTGGAAATTGGAAATAAAAATATTCAATCAATAGATTATTGACTAAAGGCCATAAGGGCCTGCAGATATTTGATTATGGTCATGTGCACAAGTTATATGTCCACATATATAGTCCTTGTAAATAGACATGTACCGACGCATCAATGTCAACAATTCAAAAAGTTTAAAATCCAAATACATAAATATTTATATTAAGAAAAACATTTGATACAAACCCTTAGCTATGAAGTGTGGTTTGTCAAACTTACATATATATAGAAACATGATGTTTTATAGATATCATGCGATTTTGAAGATCATCATTACAAATTCATTCAATTAATGCATCATCCATTTGCATAGTGTTTAAGAGCAATGCATGCTCATAACGTCTACAACAGTCTGGGTTTCTTTAGAGAGTAGCTGTACTGGTGAACAGGGGTTTGTAAGAAACTTTGTTCAAACGACTGGGTGAGAGGCACTGGACGCGAGTACCATTTTGTGGGGAAAACATCTGTAGGAAAATTAAGTATTCTTCCTTGCTGGTATTACCAGTTTCTGTTGATATCCTCACCTCAGAGACTGTGGTGGAATGCATATGCACATAAAGGTACGATTTGGCAGGGCAGAAGCAACTACACTCTACAACTGCTGGGTGTCCACGTATTGACTTCAGCATAGGTGCCTGAGTTTGTACCTGTAGAAGCTTGCTGATGAGGTTTGTTGGAATGTTGGAATGTGTTACAGCCACATCATCGTTTCAGAGACGAGTTCTTGTAAATAGTAATCACTTGCTGTTCCCTCGTTCTATGTTCAGCATCATTTGGGACGCCAAAACTTGTAACTTTAAAGGTTCGCCTGTCCGACTTAAACAACAACTTGTTCTCAGCTTCAATAACGGCTTATTCTGTCTACACTCCGTTGAGCTACAATAACATATCTAATTGAAAATACAGTTGATTTCAACAAACGCTGCTTTTCAAATGAGGCGATTTTCACAGAAACACAACATATACACACTGCATAGTTACAGTGTCAAAACCGAGTTTCAAGGCAGGGTTTGTCAGGTAGATACAAACATTGTGTATATTAAATAGGTTGTTAATATATTCACCTGTCATGAAATATTTTCTTATCTTATCTATAAGTCTTTAAAAAAATTATTTTTTAGTTCAATAATATATTCCGCATTCCCCTCTCAACTGAACTATTTTACCTTGATAATGCCGACAACAGAATACCTAAAGTGGTTGATCAATTTACATTAAACATATACCAAATTTAGCTTGTTGCAATCATAACATATACAAATGACATCTTGAAATGTTAATTTAGCTATTTGATATTATTGTTAATACATTGAATTGTAAATTCTGTTCCATTGATATTGTTAATTCGGTCGACTATACTGTCAGTTCCTGATGTAGCCTCAACGCCCAACAGTCAGCATTATTGGACATTATTATTATTATCTTGAAGAAAAATTTCAACAACAAAAATTAAATTAAAAAAATGTTTTGCTCGGAGAGACTTGAAACCTAGTTCAAAAGATTCGCAGTCTCAGGGCACACACAAACTACAACTACGCACCTTGTCAATTTTTTAAAAAAATCCACAAATCTCCCCACTCAATGCAGCTTAAGACACATTTCAAAGCTCCTGACGGTGCCAATGCTTTAGGCTGAATCATTTTATCGTCGCTTTCGACTATATTTGGACATTATTATTCCACTCATCACCTACCATGACCAAATTGCCATATGCTTTGATTACACTAGCCAGGGGGAGGGGGATTCACTGCTGAATCGCAAAAAACAACACTAAGGAGAGATTGATACATTGCTTAGCTGGCGATTATGGTACAATAACAATAATGTGGCACAATATCATTAATACCTGATAATAACGTTACCACATTATGACACTAGCATAATGACATGCAGACAACATGCTTATCTGTGATCATTCTTCTACTTATCTCGGCTTCTTGAGAAGTATGCATTCCAAACAGCCTTGTATAGTTTTTTTATCTTATACTTGTAACGAAAAGAAACGCAGTATCTGACCAATTCGACAATGTTGTAATGATAAAATATAGACATTGATCGAATGTACAGCCACTCAAAGTGCCTTTGAGATGAAGTGAGGTGATTTGGAGTTTAATGTCTGCTCAAAAGTTGGTCACAAAGATGCAGCCCGAAAGTTTATTCACCTACATGTCTATATTTGTGCAAATATCATGTAAATTAATAATCCATGTAACGTCAATAAAATGGCATGTTTCGTCGTGCGTTTAACGTCACTTTCATAGCATTGTTTGGTTATGTGTATAATGTCAGATGATGTCATAGCATTGTTTGGTTATGTGTATAATGTCAGATGATGTCATAGCATTGTTTCGTTATGTGTATAATGTCAGATGATGTCATAGCATTGTTTGGTTATGTGTATAATGTCAGATGATGTCATAGCATTGTTTGGTTATGTGTTTAATGTCAGATGATGTCATAGCATTGTTTGGTTATGTGTATAATGTCAGATGATGTCTTAGCATTGTTTGGTTATGTGTATAATGTCAGATGATGTCATAGCATTGTTTGGTTATGTGTATAATGTCAGATGATGTCATAGTATTGTTTGGTTATGTGTATAATGTCAGATGATGTCATAGCATTGTTTGGTTATGTGTTTAATGTCAGATGATGTCATAGCATTGTTTGGTTATGTGCATAATGTCAGATGATGTCATAGCATTGTTTGGTTATGTGTTTAATGTCAGATGATGTCATAGCATTGTTTGGTTATGTGTATAATGTCAGATGATGTCTTAGCATTGTTTGGTTATGTGTATAATGTCAGATGATGTCATAGCATTGTTTGGTTATGTGTATAATGTCAGATGATGTCATAGTATTGTTTGGTTATGTGTATAATGTCAGATGATGTCATAGCATTGTTTGGTTATGTGTTTAATGTCAGATGATGTCATAGCATTGTTTGGTTATGTGCATAATGTCAGATGATGTCATAGCATTGTTTCGTTATGTGTATAATGTCAGATGATGTCATAGCATTGTTTGGTTATGTGTATAATGTCAGATGATGTCATAGCAGTGTGTGGTCGTGTGTATTTTACATGTTCATGATGCAGCTGTTTATCATGTTGCTTTTATTATTGCAGAGAGAAAACAAACACCAAAACAAAACAAAATATCTGTAGGGAGATATCGCCAATCTCACTCAGGCAAGACCTAATTTCTGTGAAACACAGTTTTTCAAGATACATTATTGACTCATCAAGATGTAACACTGAGCTTACATAAGTGGATTGCAGATCAAACAACAAGTCTATTGTGGGAGGTCTTCCAACACCATTTATTGAAACACATGGATCATGGAGTTCTGAAATAATAATAAACACTCATAAGTATACAATAAACTCTTAATTATACTTTCCCTATTTGTTATACATCTTGAAATAATAAGTCTCTCAATAGTTCAGAAAATCTTCCACACCAAGTCACTCATTTACAATGAAGCGCTCGTATAATCTCTATGAAGTTACGACTGACTCTTTCTGAACATATGAACAATAAAATAAATAACCTATTTTCTAAACCCTGAACATACTCTATCATACTCTAAATATGTTAAAACAATGAATAATATTTACTTCAAGTCAAATCCGGAGAAGAAACTCCACTAAATTCACTTATAAACAAACGTCCCTCTCACACGCTAATTCTCAGAAATAGTGTAGCGCTCACTCTCAATTCCAAGAAATGGACTACTCTATTTTGACCTAAGGGGTGACAGGTTGTCCAATCATGTTGGACGCAATTCAAACAATACTGAATATAACACTAATTTATGAAGCTAAACTGTATACCTACTCTAAAATAAATCAATAATAATAATGATAATACTAAACTCATGTACCAAAAATACATATTTCTAACAATACCTCTACTCTGAATAATGGAATCTTCCAAATCTTAGCCTGTTGCACTGCACTCACATTCAAATGCAAAATAATGCTAAAACTACACTTTTATAATAATAATGAACATCATATTCAAATTCTACATCTAAATAAATACCTGAAGAGTGTGTCTCCCAGCAATAAACATACATAAACTTCTTGTAGATTACGAACATTACTCTGCCTCGTGCGACTTCGCATTTGCTCTCTGTACGACAACAACATGGCGCCAAAACAAAGGGAGCGCTTATTAAAGCGAAACATCCGGGAGAAATCATTTCGCAAACAATTATTTTATACTATAATCTAATCTAAAAAAAATTAAATAACACATGCTGTCCAAAATCACAAATCAGACATTAAATCCATGTGAAGCATTCTCTTGATCTGTAGCAATATATGAGGGGTTATTGGGTCAACACACTGTTGTGCGACCCCGAGGGTGCGCTTCACACCCGTGAGCACTTGTTGTACACCCAATGCCTTTGCAGGACTCACTTACCCTTCAGAACTTTGCAAGTGAGTTATCACAGTTAGATATTAACATATGACAGAATGATATTTCAGGTGTCAGTCTCTCAGACACTAAGTATGCTATATACCGCTCTAACATATCTGACTCCAGAGGCACAGCACAGATATTCATCTTAGCACAAAAATCGAGGTATGAGCGCAGGTGGACAGCATAGGTTCGTCTCGTCGACTTGGCCCATGCGTTTGATTTCAGCATCGAAACTGCTTGGGTTACCCTTGCTTTTAACTGCGATTCCCCATCTGTGAGAGAGGAAAGCACAAGACATGTGGTTAGATAGCTCAGCTCCTGTGAATTTTGTGAGGCACAGACTAGGCAACAAATAATACAATTTAGTTAGACTACCATGTGAAGCCATTCTAGAACAAGTGTCAGCATGTGTTTTATCTTTGCCTGGGAGGTATGTGGCACTCAGTGAGAAATTATAGGTAGCGCTGATCCAAAACAGCTGTCTTAAGTACACCATCAGAGGCACATTTCGGGTTGACCATTTGTTGATAAGGCTCATTGCAGTGACATTATCTGTGAATACTCTTATTTTCTTATTAGTCCACAAGTGGCCCCACCGCACAGCTGCAGCATATATTGCAAATGTTTCTATATAATTGATGGGCCACTCTTGAAGCTCAGGAAAGTCACATCTCCAGTGTCCAGTATAATGTCAGATGATGTCATAGCATTGTTTCGTTATGTGTATAATGTCAGATGATGTCATAGCATTGTTTCGTTATGTGTATCATGTCAGATGATGTCATAGCATTGTTTGGTTATGTGTATAATGTCAGATGATGTCATAGCAGTGTGTGGTCGTGTGTATTTTACATGTTCATGATGCAGCTGTTTATCATGTTGCTTTTATTATTGCAGAGAGAAAACAAACACCAAAACAAAACAAAATATCTGTAGGGAGATATCGCCAATCTCACTCAGGCAAGACCTAATTTCTGTGAAACACAGTTTTTCAAGATACATTATTGACTCATCAAGATGTAACACTGAGCTTACATAAGTGGATTGCAGATCAAACAACAAGTCTATTGTGGGAGGTCTTCCAACACCATTTATTGAAACACATGGATCATGGAGTTCTGAAATAATAATAAACACTCATAAGTATACAATAAACTCTTAATTATACTTTCCCTATTTGTTATACATCTTGAAATAATAAGTCTCTCAATAGTTCAGAAAATCTTCCACACCAAGTCACTCATTTACAATGAAGCGCTCGTATAATCTCTATGAAGTTACGACTGACTCTTTCTGAACATATGAACAATAAAATAAATAACCTATTTTCTAAACCCTGAACATACTCTATCATACTCTAAATATGTTAAAACAATGAATAATATTTACTTCAAGTCAAATCCGGAGAAGAAACTCCACTAAATTCACTTATAAACAAACGTCCCTCTCACACGCTAATTCTCAGAAATAGTGTAGCGCTCACTCTCAATTCCAAGAAATGGACTACTCTATTTTGACCTAAGGGGTGACAGGTTGTCCAATCATGTTGGACGCAATTCAAACAATACTGAATATAACACTAATTTATGAAGCTAAACTGTATACCTACTCTAAAATAAATCAATAATAATAATGATAATACTAAACTCATGTACCAAAAATACATATTTCTAACAATACCTCTACTCTGAATAATGGAATCTTCCAAATCTTAGCCTGTTGCACTGCACTCACATTCAAATGCAAAATAATGCTAAAACTACACTTTTATAATAATAATGAACATCATATTCAAATTCTACATCTAAATAAATACCTGAAGAGTGTGTCTCCCAGCAATAAACATACATAAACTTCTTGTAGATTACGAACATTACTCTGCCTCGTGCGACTTCGCATTTGCTCTCTGTACGACAACAACATGGCGCCAAAACAAAGGGAGCGCTTATTAAAGCGAAACATCCGGGAGAAATCATTTCGCAAACAATTATTTTATACTATAATCTAATCTAAAAATAAACTTAATTGAAATATAAATTTGTTAATTCTTCATACATGTAATTGGAAACATTATTCAAAACAATAAGTTATCAGTGCATATTTACCGATACCAAGATTAAAGCAATAAAGAACAAGCCAATATCAACACTGTATGTATTATGAATCTGACAAGGCTGGTATGATTGTCTGTACCTGTCTTTGCTGATGATATGTCTTGTTGCTGAATATATCGATGTTGATCAACGTGATGTCGGAGAAGAACAGTATTTACATGTA
The DNA here is from genome assembly GCA_936450465.1 of Gibbula magus. Classification (NCBI taxonomy): domain Eukaryota; kingdom Metazoa; phylum Mollusca; class Gastropoda; order Trochida; family Trochidae; genus Gibbula; species Gibbula magus. Next base: position 33,363,460 of record OW388298.1, read on the forward strand.
CCTTTCACAACTATCCACTTCTCTTCATCCGCTTACTTCAGTCTACATAACACCAGATCAGCAGCAGACCGTTCTATCATCCCCTTACTTCAGTCTACATAACACCAGATCAGCAGCAGATCGTTCTATCATCCGCTTACTTCAGTCTACATAACACCAGACCAGCAGCAGATCGTTCTATCATCCGCTTACTTCAGTCTACATAACACCAGACCAGCAGCAGACCGTTCTATCATCCGCTTACTTCAGTCTACATAACACCAGATCAGCAGCAGATCGTTCTATCATCCGCTTACTTCAGTCTACATAACACCAGACCAGCAGCAGATCGTTCTATCATCCGCTTACTTCAGTCTACATAACACCAGACCAGCAGCAGATCGTTCTATCATCCGCTTACTTCAGTCTACATAACACCAGACCAGCAGCAGACCATTCTATCATCCGCTTACTTCAGTCTACATAACACCAGATCAGCAGCAGACCGTTCTATCATCCGCTTACTTCAGTCTACATAACACCAGATCAGCAGCAGACCGTTCTATCATCCGCTTACTTCAGTCTACATAACACCAGACCAGCAGCAGATCGTTCTATCATCCCCTTACTTCAGTCTACATAACACCAGATCAGCAGCAGATCGTTCTATCATCCCCTTACTTCAGTCTACATAACACCAGACCAGCAGCAGATCGTTCTATCATCCCCTTACTTCAGTCTACATAACACCAGACCAGCAGCAGATCGTTCTATCATCCCCTTACTTCAGGCTACATAACACCAGATCAGCAGCAGATCGTTCTATCATCCGCTTACTTCAGTCTACATAACACCAGATCAGCAGCAGACCGTTCTATCATCCGCTTACTTCAGTCTACATAACACCAGACCAGCAGCAGATCGTTCTATCATCCGCTTACTTCAGTCTACATAACACCAGACCAGCAGCAGATCGTTCTATCATCCGCTTACTTCAGTCTACATAACACCAGACCAGCAGCAGACCGTTCTATCATCCGCTTACTTCAGTCTACATAACACCAGATCAGCAGCAGATCGTTCTATCATCCGCTTACTTCAGTCTACATAACACCAGACCAGCAGCAGATCGTTCTATCATCCGCTTACTTCAGTCTACATAACACCAGACCAGCAGCAGATCGTTCTATCATCCGCTTACTTCAGTCTACATAACACCAGACCAGCAGCAGATCGTTCTATCATCCCCTTACTTCAGGCTACATAACACCAGATCAGCAGCAGATCGTTCTATCATCCCCTTACTTCAGTCTACATAACACCAGATCAGCAGCAGACCGTTCTATCATCCCCTTACTTCAGTCTACATAACACCAGATCAGCAGCAGATCGTTCTATCATCCGCTTACTTCAGTCTACATAACAACAGATCAGCAGCAGACCGTTCTATCATCCCCTTACTTCAGTCTACATAACACCAGACCAGCAGCAGATCGTTCTATCATCCGCTTACTTCAGTCTACATAACACCAGATCAGCAGCAGACCGTTCTATCATCCGCTTACTTCAGTCTACATAACACCAGATCAGCAGCAGACCGTTCTATCATCCGCTTACTTCAGTCTACATAACACCAGACCAGCAGCAGACCGTTCTATCATCCGCTTACTTCAGTCTACATAACACCAGATCAGCAGCAGACCGTTCTATCATCCGCTTACTTCAGTCTACATAACACCAGACCAGCAGCAGATCGTTCCATCATCCGCTTACTTCAGTCTACATAACACCAGATCAGCAGCAGATCGTTCTATCATCCGCTTACTTCAGTCTACATAACACCAGATCAGCAGCAGATCGTTCTATCATCCGCTTACTTCAGTCTACATAACACCAGATCAGCAGCAGATCGTTCTATCATCCCCTTACTTCAGTCTACACAACACCAGATCAGCAGCAGATCGTTCCATCATCCGCTTACTTCAGTCTACATAACACCAGATCAGCAGCAGATCGTTCTATCATCCCATCTGTCGAGGGCAGACTCTTGTCTGGTGAACGTGGTAATGCCAGAAACATTGTCAAGTTACACTATTAACACTCTAAACATGTATCTATTCTGGTTGATTTGACACACCTAGTTGCTATAGGTACCTCTTAAACAAGTTCAGTTTTTGGGTTGAAGTGGAGAATTAGAAAAAATAATATAATATTGAAATCGAAATGCACACATAAATAAACGAATTTGCATCGTAAATAAGCGATACGGAATGAAAAGACGGGAATCTGCACACAAATAAGACAATCAGTAGGTAAAAATTAAGATCTTCCCAACCGATTTTCTGGTTTTGCACCTATTGACCTTTAAGGTGCGCCTTATCAGTGACCCTTTTGATCCCAAAGTGACGTCATGAGAGGTGTGCCAACAAAGATGTGACCTATTTTTACATTCCCACGCACTGTGACCGTCCCTTTGTGCACGTGTTCACTCTCAAACCTGTTTATCTAGTAGTTTTTTGCGACTTAGAAATGTGTGGGAACCACCCACGTACGGTGTGCCAACACAGATGTGTCCTTGATGACATTCCCACGCACTGTGACCATCCCTTTGTGCACGTGTTCACTCCTAAACCTGTTTTTCGAGTAGTTTTTTGCGACTTTGAAATTAAGTGGGACCACCCACGTACAGTCCCTTTAATTTTTTTATTTTTGACAGGGAAGTAGGTTATTGCGACTAAAAGAATTTAAAACCTGAGACGTTCCCACGCGCTGTGACCATCCCTTTGCGCACGTGTTCACTCTCGAACCTGAATATCAAGTAGTTATTTTTACATGTTCCCACACACTCAGACCATCCCCCTGTGCACGTGTACACCCCCTAAACCCTTTTATCAAGTAAGTTATTGCGACTTTTTGAAAATAAGTGAACCCCACACCACCCCTCACGTACACTCTCCAATTCTAAGATCACTACTAATTTATTTGGTCTTTTTCTGCACAATGTATACACCAATAAAATTTAAAAAATTAAATTTCGTTTTCATAAAGTTGATGTATTAACATAACTCCAATACGTTTTCAATGAATATGAAAATCATAATATGAAAATTATAATCTTTCCATGTTATCAAGCTGTATAGCAAAGAAAACCAAACGTATTGATTAGATAGTATATTGAAACACCATCGTATAAATACAAAAACATGTTCTAAATATCATCATAAGAAATGAATCAGCCATTGGAGTTACACCCTCCCAGTCCTACTCCCAGTCCTATTCCCTCTGTTAGTGTGAAGTGGACATTTGGGAACAAACAGATACCGAAAACAGAAACAGTATTTTTCGCACAGATTATTATAATTTACATCGTTGTCATCACGTGTATCGTGAATCTCTCCTTGGACCATGGCAATTCTAATCTTTGGACAGCATTACTGAGCAGTTGCCTCGGATATTTGTTACCTAATCCGAGACTTAAGAGAAAGCAAACATGAACCAGTGTACAAATTCTGCTGATGGATTGAAATTAAACGTTTACAAAATCGTTGAAAAGGTACCTAAAAAATATCAATGGAGGTGTGCTAGACTTTTACGTTTTCTGGAAAGAAATTCGGCTGAGAATATTCTGTCTTGGGATGCTAGAGGTCGATTGGTGTACAATAATCATATGATTCCAAGAAGCAATATTGTGAGATTGATGAAAGATTCGCAATATATCGCAAAATGTTCATCCTCCCAAGCAGGGTTTAAAAAATTCCATGCTGGGTTGAACGAATTGAAAGTTCCTGCCAGATATGTGGGAAACAAACAAAGACTAAACTATATCATGTAACCTCCTTAATCACAGACATTTGAATTATTTGAACCATCCCAATACATCTGATCAGATATATATTCTATACGTGATATTTAAGTTGATGAAAAGTTTGTTGACAATATATCTGATGTGAAACCAAAGATATGAATGATTTGCAAACGGTTAACACAGTTATGCAAACATTCTTGAACCAGATTTTGAATTCAACCAATTCCCATGATGCTTCATTTTATCCACATGTTTTTTGAATGAACCAATCATGGAATAGGATATCGCTATTCAAGTAAGTTATAAATCCAGACAGTCCAACGTCGGTTTTTAGTCAAGCTCAAGTCACAGATCAAATCGCATCTTAACAGATATCATGGGAACAACATGCATAGACAGGTTAGTATTTTCTCTTTTTATTTTTAAACCTGAAATTATTATCGATGTTGTTAAAAGCTGTCTATGGTCATTTCAATTCAAAGCGAAATGGGTTTTTTTTATTTTGTATTATTTCCATCTAATGGTGAAATATTTATTCATTGACAGAGAAGCTGACAGCAAAATCACCCTCTATTCGTGGAAACAAGTGATGAGGGATCCTCATAGTTTGAAAGAGTCCATCGTTTCACAGTCCAACGATTTGTTTCAAGTTCGCAGTGAATGCGTGAAAGATGCTAAAAGGAAGTTTGAAGATGATTCAGGGACAACTAAACGAATCATCGTCAAAAATAACAGAACATTACCAGTTTGAATTGACGAAGTCGACAGGACGAATATGGTCACCCATATAGAGAGACTGCTCACTTTGTGTTACTCTCTAGAAGTCGCAAAATGTATTCAACGACTTTCATTGGAACTATGTTTTGGTTGTATGTTTGACGAAGAACAAGTTCATACTTGTCAGATCTTGCCAGAACAGGAACAGGTCAGCAAATACTTTAACGCTGCCATGAACGAGGTCAATGAGGACAGGGTGCTAGATCACTGGTTTAAACTGTTGGACAATGATTCATCACTGAAACCGGTGTCTACTTTCGATTTAGTTCCATATCAGTGTAAGGACTATCGTGACACACATTTCAAAACAGCTCAATGGTTGACGGATTTGAAACCACTTGTAGTAAAGATTTTAATTTTAGAGAAACGCTTTCAGTAAAGTCTACTTTTATAAATTTGTGCAAATAGGAATTTGAATGTATCTATGTTTATAACATGTATTAATAAAACATTTATTTCACCATGTACGACTTTGTGTTATACATTACTATGCCCGAGTATAAACCTAAATAGATATAAAATTGAACAGCGTGGTTAAGAACAGATCATTCTGAGTTTCAGTCATGAATAAGAAGGAGTATTCCTGGATCATTGTGGCTCATCCAACTGTAGAGTCAGAAACTACATTACATCAATGTAAATTCTGGTATCCAAGTAAAACGTTGGCTATGAACGACCTCAAACGCCATATTGCTAATGGGATAGACATACCAAACAGATGGGGAGGACCCTTTTACCACGTGCTTAAACAAACCAGTGTACTCTGCAAGTAAACAACACCAACCATATGAACTTGCTTGATTGAACAACGATAAATCATTTTTTTTACTTTGATGTTATTTATTGTTTAGCTTGGTCAATTTCCCATCACTTCACCATGAATTCTCAAAAGCATAAGAATTCGACTTCGAACAAAGCACTGCAAGTATTATTTTAATCCACGCAAACCAGGTGGTTATTACAGTGGAACCAAACTACGTGATGAGTTAAAGTTGAACAAACAAGCAAACATTCGACTGAGGTCTGTGAAAGGTTTTGTGAATAAGCAGGATGCCTACAGTTTACACAAACCTGTCAAATACAGATTCAAACGAATGAAAGTCAGGGTGAATTATATAAATGAAATGTTTGATGTGGATTTAGCAGATATGTCTAGATACACGAACTGGAATGATGGTGTACGGTATTTGCTTGCAGCTGTGGATATTCTTTCAAGATTCGCATTCGTTCTACCTTTGGAAAATAAGAGACCAGAAACAGTGTTGAGAGCTTTCAAACAAATCCTCAAGCAACGACGTCCTAGGAAGGTACGAGTAGATGGTGGAAGTGAATTCAAAGGGGCATTTCAGGCATTCCTACGAAGCGAAAATATAAAACTTACCATAGCTCGCAATGAAAATATTAAAAGTAATTATGTGGAACGTTTTAACAGGACACTAAAATCACTGATCACGCGGTACATGAGTCATAACAACACCAAACAATATCTGGACGTCCTGCAGGATTTAGTTTATAACTACAATCATACCACACATTCTTCTTTGCCTCATGTATCCCCTGCTCGTGTCACTAAAGCCAACGAAGTGAAAGTGTGGGATCATATCTACCTGAAACCTCTGAGAAAGGCCAAGCTTAAAATCAAAAAGTACTTATTTAAAGTAGGTGACCTGGTTCGCATCTCATACCTCAGAAAACCTTTCAGCAAAGAAGCTGATCTCAGGTGGACCGAAGAACTATTTAAAGTGACCCAACGTTACAAGAAACAGTCGTTTCCCCAGTACAAACTGAAAGATTTTCATGATGAGCCCGTGATAGGTTCCTTTTACACGAATGAGCTTCAAAAGGTCAACAAAGATCCAGATGCATTGTGGCAAGTCGAGAAAATTCTGAAAAGGAAAAAGGTTAAGGGGAAGAAGTATGCCCTGGTCCGCTGGCTGGGTTGGCCAAAGTCTTTTGACTCATACGTGAAGGAAAGCGAATTGAAAGACTTATAAGTGCAACTATGGAGAAATATGTGTTTCTTAAAAGCTCGGACTCCCAAGCCACATACTTCAAAGACAACACATCCTATCATTTCCGAACAAAACTCAACCAAAGACTAATGTTTGACGGATTCTGGGTGGTATCTTTAACAGAATTGAATTTTGGTGACTTGAATCTCACTAAAGTCAAGAATTCGTATGTAGACGTTTTATGTAATCTGTGCGACAGTTCATTAGTAGGTGACAGACAGTTACCTTTGTTGAGACGCATTGACCTCAGGAACGGTCCTTACTATTCATTTGCTAATGAATACAACGTTCATGTGAAGGTTAAAGAGTCTCCTGATATAGAAATCTGTATAAAACCATTGTCATTCTTGAAAGAGGAAACACATGCAACACTTCATTTGAGACGCTACCCATTTGTTGATTGAAAACAACAAGAACAACAAATATGGAGTCTCAACCTCTCTACATACCGGATTATGAAAAATGGAAAAATTATTTCGAGAAACACATGACAGGAAGTTCTCGTCTTGTCAGAGGAAAGGTCCAGCCTAAAGTCATTCCTACTACAGTCATGACTGAGGAAGAACCGAAAATCATGCTACACGTGACATCGGAGTCACAGAGTACAGTGGAGAGAGCAGTTGCTAAACAGAAACGTAAACGATCTTTAAAAAGAGCGGCAGATAATCAAGTTGTCATAACCAAGAAGATTCGTCGAGCTATCAACACCAGACCTTCCAAGACAGCCAAAGCACTCAAGACCGCCCCCTTGAAAGCAGAATATTTCTTTGTTTAGAACATCACAAAAAGAAGAGATAAAAAAACAACTTAAAAAAACCCATCATGTCATTGCTCAACGACAAAGCCTTTGAAGAGGTCGTGATGGAAAATTTAAATGTATTCAGCATGCCCGCCTATCAAACTGGAATTCAGAAGCATTATTTCGTCAATGTACGTCCTTTGAGTCAAATCAACGATTCTTCCCCTCTCGAATTTAATGTGTCAAATTCTGGAGGGGATTACATTGATCTGAAACGCACTCGTCTACACGTCAAAGTTAAAGTATCCCAAACTTCTGGCACAGCACTGGCAAAAGACGAAAATGTGGCCCCGGTCAATCTGTTCATGCAGTCGCTGTTCTCACAGGTAGCCGTCTACCTACAGGATCAGTTGGTGTCTTCCACAAATAATCACTACGCTTACAAAAGTTACATACAGGTGATACTGGACTATGGAGAAGAAGTCAAGAAGACTCAGTTGACCTCCCAGTTGTTCTACAAAGATTACGCCGAATCGAATGCGGATCTGGAAAGTAGCGACGTGACAGGATCTATCAATTCTGGAATGATCAATCGATCACTCTTCATTGCGGGAAGCAAAGAACTGACCCTCTCTGGACCGATTTACGAGGATATTTTTAACATGAACCGCCTCCTCATCAACGACGTGGACTTGACATTGAAAATGTACAGATGGGAACCAAAATTCTGTTTGATGAGCAGCGTGACCAGTCATGCGTTCAAAGTACAACTCATGGATGTCTATCTACAAGTGTGTAAGGTGAAGGTCAACCCCGCTTTGATTTTGGCTCACAACACCCTATTCAAGAAAAACAATGCGCTCTATCTCTACATCAAAAGCGAAGTCAAAGTGACTAGTATTCCTACCAGTCAGCTGAGTCACACCATTGACAACGTGTCCAACCCAGTGGCTAACAGATACATCGTTGGATTGGTGGAAAGTGCCAGCTTAAACGGAAGTTACACCGGTAACCCATTCAATTTCAAGTCCTCCATGCTTAAAAAGGTCACACTCTCTATCAATGGGGTCAGTGTACCGGGACAGCCCACGGACGCAGATGATGTAGGAAGTTATGTAAACATGTTAGATGGTATGGGTTTATGGAAGGAAGACAAGGGAAACGGTATCAGCAGAAGCGAATTTCTCCTGGGGAATGCATTGTTTGTCTTCAACATAGACAACATGTGTGCAGAGTCTGAATACCTAAACCTGGTAAAAACGGGGGATGTAAGTCTTGAACTCGAGTTCAAATCAGCCCTCACAAAGACTCTCAGCTGCATTGTCTTGACTCAGAGAAACTCTATCCTCGAAATCGATCAAGCCCGCAACGTGTTTGTGAAGTAACAAGACGAGATGAAAGCTACTCAGTTGACGTGTGCCATACAGTGTGACTCGAGCTTACACAGACATGTTTTAGGTGTTTATGCGAAAGACACTCTACCCATGCTCTCCCCTTCTATGTTAAAAAGGGGAGTTGGTCTCGTTGTCAATACAGATGTTAGAAAACGCACGGGTTGCCATTGGATTGCAATGCATCTGAAGGGGAATAGAGCAGAACTGTTTGACAGTTTATCAGAACTGATTGATGGAGTTTTCGATCGCTATTTAAAGTCTTATGTTGGCTCTTACACTAACAATGTTCAAAAGTTACAATCTTCAGATTCACAAGGGTGTGGCTTTTACTGTTTGTATTTCCTACTGTGTAAATTTAAAGATCATCTAAGATTGAATCAGATTGTCCATCAGTTCAGTGCTAATGAATTACTTTGGAATGATACTTTTGTTACTCGCTACATTTGTAACTACTTCAAATACTGCATCCATGCTTGCACAACTTGTATTGACATTTAACAATGTTATTCGTCTGTCATGGGAATAAAATTATTCAGTTAAAACTATGTTTTGTTGTGTATAAATACCCGCTTCAATTGTCATATGTAAATTGTCTACATAGAAAGTACAATAAAAGCTAGCTGTAGCATGGACTGACAGTTACTTTTAGTCTTGTCTGCTGAGAGTTAAGACGTCCCCTTTCATGAGGAAACCTTAAGGGATACAAGTATTTACAAAATGTTGGGTAAGACCAAGTCACTGTCATCAAAAACACGTCAACGAAAAATATTGACAACAAAACAATCCCTTAAGAGACGGTTTACATCTAACAAGGGAAAAAGAATCATAAAGAAGAAGAAAAAGACTGCACTTAAAATACAACCCATGTCAAGACAAAAGACTGTTGTTAAACGAGCCAAAGCTGTCTTGAAACGTCACAAGGCTGAAGGGTATAAAAGAATGCTTCCACTGATCTAAGTGCTTACTTGCTACCTTATCACCATGGGGGTTACAACCTGTCCCGACTGTGACAAGGGTTTTACAAGAAAAGATAATCTGTGGAGACATTGGAAACAGATGCATCAATCGACTGAAGATTCGTCTCCTTCTCCCCCTTCTACTCATACACTTCCGGATAAACAACTAGCTAATAATGATAATATACAAGGTCCTCCTCCTCTGAATAGACACCTTCGGACATACACTCCCCCTCCTCCTCTGAATAGACACCTTCAAACACTCACTCCTCCCCCTCCTCCTCTGAATAGACACATTCAAACACTCACTCCTCCTCTTCTGAATAGACACCTTCAAACACTCACTCCCCCTCCTCCTCCTCCTCCTAGGTCTCCTCTTCGTCCGGATAACCTAGTAACTCCTCCTCATGAAAACCAACGAGAGCAGGGAGGGTTCAAGTTCCAGATTCCATCAAATAGCATTGTTGTTGGACCGAGTGGATGTGGAAAATCAGTCTTTGTCTTCAATCTATTACGATGTGGATTCATTCACCCTCTACCCGAATGTATTATCTGGTGTTATACTGTGTGGCAGCCTCTTTATGATTGCATTCTTCAAACATTACCTCAAGTAAGCTTTGTTAAAGGAATACCTTACAATCTCGAAGACGATAACTACTTTGATGCTGATACAAATAATATGATGATAATGGATGATTTTTTGTCTGAAGCAAAGAATGATAAGAGGATTTCCCGCCTGTTTACGCAAACTTCCCATCACAAAAATGTCATTATCATGTTGCTGCTGCAAAATCTTTTCCCGAGACGAAAGGAATCTCGTGACATTGCTCTTAATTCCCATTACATAACACTTTTTAATTCACCAGTGGACAGACAGCAGGTGAAGCTGTTTGCCAGAAGGATATTTCCTGAAGACATTGGTAAATTTATGACCCTTTATGGAAGAGCTGTTGAAACGCCTTATGGAAACCTCACATTGGATCTCAAACCCGACACAGGTGAGAAGAATAGACTACATGTGAACATTTTGATAGCCGATGACATTAGCTGTGATAAACAGAATGGTTCACAACATCAGCCACAACGGGTAAAAGATGCGTCTCCAGCATTGGACGTTCAGACAGCTCCTGACATTCGTCCAGATCACACTTCCACTTCTAAAGTAAGGTCTCTTGGCGTGGAAACAACATCTATGTCCAGTGACGACACGGGACCTTTCAAAATGGCCACTGCTTGTATGGACTGTGGTGTGTTAATAGAAAACACAGACGATTTACAGCGACACATCAAGTCATGGTGTCCAGCAAGTGATAGTTTGAAAGCTAAGAGGAAACGTGTCAGATACGAGAGCGATGACAATAGTGAAGATGAAGATCAGAAGGGAGGAGGTCCTGGCATCCAACACCATCGTGGGACTAACATGGAAGCAGAGGAGTGGCAAAATGTTGGTTTACAACGCATCTGGAATCGTATGTACAACATCAAAATTGACATGATGAAACTCAAGAGGAAAAAGTACAGACAATATGGTCGAACAGAAGAATGGATTGATAGAAAAATGAAACAAATGTGGGAAAAGGAATTGATCAACAGTCTTAACAATGTTATTGAGTTCACTCAATACTTCTGACAGGCACCTCTATTCAAACCCAGTCTAGAAAGCTTGAGTGATCTGGATCTTGCCACTGATCAAACTATCATCAAAAGCAAGATATCACGTTTCATGAGAACTAACATGAAAGACATTATGACACGTGTGGATATACCGGAAGAAAAAAGTGATACTGAATCTGTCATCGCTGCCGAGGATGGGGATAATGATGATTATGACAACGATGATAATGATGATGATAATGCTAACAATGACGGGAATGATAAGGAATAGATAAACATTGCGAACTTTCAATTATGTATTCCGTAAGATGGTATACTTTAACCCACATCACCTGTAACTGAGTAGTGTATTTCATATCAATAAACATTTAACATATAATGAATATAAGAAATGTAAATGAAATTACATTTGTTTTGTAAATCATTTCATTATTTGAATCCTACACTTGTAAACATTACCGCTCTCTGTTGTTAATGGAAAGACCTGATTTACATTTTATATTGCTGTTTATATTCTAATGTTTGTAAGGTTATGTGCACAATAAATGTAATTTTCGACAATAGTCATTGTTTTTGTATAATGCTTAGTGCTTCTGGAATATACAATGTACGATGAACAACTTTAAATGATGACACATGGTGTATCATGATATTGTATGTGAGGTTTTCAAAATGAAGACAAACACGCGCCACTCACACACGCTCGTACACACAGAGTAATGTGAAAATTAGATAGTTTAGTTCGATATTCTAGAAATTATATCTTTTTTGTTTGTAAAAGTCGTGCAGAACTCTACCAATAGCTTTAAAAAAAAAAAGGATTATGTTGCTGTTTAAAGAAAGCTCACAACAAACCTCAATACCACGGTCTTCTTTTCAATAACATATTTATTATTCACACACAAAAATGGGAAGGGACAAGATAGGTAACCCACCAAAGGCGTCAACACGCATCCCGACCTGGTTGACCTGGTCAGAGACAAATAGAGAATCAGAATGTCCATGTACAGATTATTTCTAAATTATATGTCTTTTTTTCAGTCGTATAATAATTATTTAACATGATGCAACACCGCTTTCAATGGACAGGACTCGTGTATTGAGTGTGGTCTTCCATTCAAACCCTGCCTCCATTCAAATCCCGTCTTTATATTAATATTAAAAAGGTCATTTCAATGCAGCGTACAAAGCGCTATTCAATATATCACTGCGCCATTCAATATTACAATAACCTATTCAATATCACAATGAACCATTCAAAATCACAATGCGCTATTCAATATACGAATGCACTATTCAATATATGAATGCACTATTCAATATCACAATGACCTATTCAATATTACAATGGACTATTCAATATTTCAAAGTGCTTTTCAGTATTACAATGGCGCTGTTCAACATCTTAATGAACCATTCAAAATCACAATGCGCTTTTCAATGTATGAATGCACTATTCAATATGTATGAATGCACTATTCAATATTACAATACACTATTCAATACTACAATGCACTATTCAATATTACAATGCACTATTCAATATTACAATGGACTATTCAATATTTCAAAGCGCTTTTCAGTATTACAATGACTTTATTCAATATCAGAATACACTTTTCAATATCACAATGAGCTATTCAAATTTAACAATGACTCTTTTGAAATACTATTGTCTTCAAAACAATCACTGGTTGCAAAGTGGGTTTTTTTTTTGGTGCTAGTTTTTCCTCTACTGGTGTATACATTGTTCAGAAAAAGACCAAATAAATTAGTAGTGATCAAAGGTCGCAATAACCTAATATATAAAAGGGTTTAGTGGGTGTACACGTGCACAGGGGGATGGTCTGAGTGTGTGGGAAAATGTAAAAATAACTACTTGATATTCAAGTTCGAGAGTGAACACGTGCGCAAAGGGATGGTCACAGCGCGTGGGAACGTCTCAGGTTTTAAATTCTTTTAGTCGCAATAACCTACTTCCCTGTCAAAAATAAAATAATTAAAGGGACTGTACGTGGGTGGTCCCACTTAATTTCAAAGTCGCAAAAAACTACTCGAAAAACAGGTTTAGGAGTGAACACATGCACAAAGGGATGGTCACAGTGCGTGGGAATGTAATCAAGGACACATCTGTGTACGTGGGTGGTTCCCACACATTTCTAAGTCGCAAAAAACTACTAGATAAACAGGTTTGAGAGTGAACACTTGCACAAAGGGACGGTCACAGTCCGTGGGAATGTAAAAATAGGTCACATCTGTGTTGGCACACCTCTCATGACGTCACTTTGGGGTCAAAAAGGTCACTGAAAAGGCGCACCTTAAAGGTCAATAGGTGCAAAACCAGAAAATCGGTTGGAAAGATCTTAATTTTTACCTACTACGATCAGCGATTATAAATACACGAGGACGTGAAATGAAGGACGCGAAACGCAATTCTTTTCTACGTTGTAAAATTAAAAAGCAGATTTTGGCTGTATTAAAACATACATCAGAATTGGTCAATATAAAATACATTTTTTCCAGATCTGATTCATATAAACATGGCGTCATCGCCTCGGCGGGAAAACAACGTCTGCGCATGCCCGTTAGGTAAACTAATATTCTAGCTAGAACATAAATAATATTCATGGATCCCTCTATCCGGGCTAAGCCCCGCCCCCTTGGTTACTGTTGCTAGTTCCACACGCTTTCACACAAAATGGCCGCCGTGATTGCATTCCTGAAAATTTGATGTGTCCTTTTTACCGAACTCTGATCAATATCAACCAAGGGTTTGGACAAAAGGACTTAATTACTAGCAACAAGGTTACATTCATGATGTACTATTACATTACCAAACCATATCCGTCCCCAAATGTTGGCCATCGGTATCGCTCCAAAAAACGATCCTCCTCATTTGTTTTCACTTGAATCATCGAATTCAAAAATCCCTTCGTTTATTGTTCATTCAAAGCAGGGTAAGCCACACACACAAAAAAAATACCTTTGAGAATTGTATTATATGATGTTACGGGAATTGCTTCAGGCAGAAATTTGAGGATAATTTAGACCCAAGCGACCCATTAATTCGATGGGTCCTCAACCCAATTTTTGAAAAATAACCAAGATGTTTTTCTTTATTTTTCTGGTGTTATTGAGCTGAACTTAATTTAAAATTAAAAGTATTTCAAATTTAAGTTTAGAATTACAGCACGGTGCCAAAAGTGTTGCAAGAATCGCCTTTTTCCCATAAGGTCCTATATGTTATTTCAGCATAAATAATTTTCATGATCGTGACAGTGAACGAAAACTTACAAAATTCAACATGACTGTAATCTAACATCTAGAGATTTTGTTTATAATATTCAAATTCATTAATTTTGAGCATGGTTTTAGAAAACGTCAACATATTGAATGTCACTTCCCGATTGCCACCATTATATAAGCAAACCTAAGGGGCTGAAAAACGGACAGACCTCAGTAATAAATTAACCATTTAGTTAAAATAATGTTGTATCCAAAATGAACAAACTTGTGTGTGTGAAAAAACGAACGAACAACTCACAAAATTGAAATCTACCCATCAACGATTGAACAATTTGTAGGTAATATTTTAAATGAAAAACAGGCCTGTTAATTTCATTTAGGCTATTTTTTTCTCATTTTTATCATGGTTGTCATGAGTCGAAATGTCAAACACTACTGTAGGCCTACTCACAACAGAGACCTAACACAGTTGAATAGATGTCTATATTACATTAATATTATTCTTCGAGATCTGAAACATGACATAATTTTGTAAGGATCATTATTACTTACAATTTTCCA
Organism: Gibbula magus; assembly: GCA_936450465.1. Classification (NCBI taxonomy): domain Eukaryota; kingdom Metazoa; phylum Mollusca; class Gastropoda; order Trochida; family Trochidae; genus Gibbula; species Gibbula magus. The sequence goes on from OW388298.1 coordinate 33,378,543, forward strand.
CCTTGTATTGAATTTTATTTGTAAATATGTTTATGTTGTAAATTTAATTGAACAATGTTTATGTCCTTACTCTAATAGTGGTAGGCCTATTATTTTTCTTTTGATAAATAGACAGACATTTTATTCAGTAGCCTACATGACCACTGACTAAAATACATACATTAGCAGATAAATATTCCATCAGTTTTTAAAAAATATTTTCTGGCATGAGCCGGGGGATATATCTACCCTGAGATATATTTAAACATTGAGCGCGGCCTTGAAAAGTAACGAACTTTAGGTTATTATAGAGAGATAATAAAAGTCTTGGGAGAGGTTATCAGACACTTGCACTATCAACTGCGAAAACACTAAATTAAGAAAGTCAAGGATTTCACTTTTTTTTAAAAATTTAATTTGTTTTTAGTGTTTATCTGGATAGATTGCGTTGTTCACGACGACGGCCACTTGTTTTTATCCAGCGATTGCATTTTTCTACATTTTTCTTTGTAATACAGTTGGAAAATTGACGAGTAATGTTCCTTCCAGTCTTTCAGGATAACACTGGTCACCATTACATGTTCCCCACGCGCACCATAATAACCATTTTGGTTTTTCGACAAAACCGTAACTAAGGCAGTCGGGAATAGCTTGTGGGAACAACATGGCGGCCACTCATTGTTAAGAACGGGCAGAATGAAAGTTTTTTTCTGATTGGCTGATACCATACCCGGTCACTGCGCAGGGATCCGTGAATAGAACAGAAAAGCGAGCCATTATCTGGTGAGGGATTCTAAAGTTCTGGAGCGTTTCAGCTCGGTAATCTAAGAACGTTGGTTTTTCTCGAGTGGAAGAGCGAAAGCCAACTGCATTTTGAAAGGCTATCTGTGGTAACTGAAATAAACATGATGTATCAGTTCGCGTCGATTCGCCCCATTTACTCATTTGCTTGAGTTGGTATTGATGTTCAATCAAGCATGAAAATATATAGCTAATGAAAGAACAAGAGAGAACAACCACAATCTTGGCTCAACAATTGTAATGCTTAAAATTGCAACCTCATTTAATTTAAGAGAGAGGTAAAATGTAAAACGCTTAATGAATTGTAAAGTGGTAAGTTAATATTTACCACCCCAAGCCCAAATTTGTGATTATTTTACAAAGTTGAGTGGATACCCAAAAAAGTATAGGATAAATAAATAATTTCACTGTAAAGTATAATTAATGGATAAAAATGTATGTTTTGAACATAGACAGGTAATAAGAAATTGTACGTTGGGAACAATGGAAGAATGTTAACATGTACATATTAAAAAAAACCTCAACAAATATAATGCTTCAGATGAGGAAAACATTGGCATGGTAAAACACATACAGCTTGGCAGAATAGTGAAATCATATTTCCACCACCATTTGTTTAACCGCTGCTTTTTGTTGGTCAGTATCAGTGTCAATATAGCGAACAAAGGCATCACTTGACCAACAGCCTAGCTTCTGGATAACTTCTCAGGGAGTCCACACTTATGTGCCCATGTGGCACCTCCTCTCTTGAATGAATGTCCTCCAAAGTTCTGAGAAGGCAAACCACATCTTGTAAGCACAGATTTTAGCTTACCAAGGAATGTAGAGTAAGCCAGTGGCACATCGTGTGAGTACATAAACGAAGGTTGGAGGGGTTCTGCACTCTGAGTGGCCTGCAAGTAGGCCTGCAATAAAGTTACTGGGCATAGAGAATGTCCAATCACAAAGGGTAGAGTTATCTTCACTGTGTTTTTTCTGAACTGAACAGTTTTTGTCTTATGCAGAGACACTAGATAGCCATCCGGGATAGGTGTTACGTCAACCCAAAAAAATGAAAAAACACATGCTGTCCAAAATCACAAATCAGACATTAAATCCATGTGAAGCATTCTCTTGAACTGTAGCAATATATGAGGGGTTATTGGGTCAACACACTGTTGTGCGACCCCGAGGGTGCGCTTCACACCCGTGAGCACTTGTTGTACACCCAATGCCTTTACAGGACTCACTAACCCTTCAGAACTTTGCAAGTGAGTTATCACAGTTAAATATTAACATATGACAGAATGATATTTCAGGTCTCAGTCTCTCAGACACTAAGTATGCTATATACCGCTCTAACATATCTAACTCCAGAGCCACAGCACAGATATTCATCTTAGCACAAAAATCGAGGTATGAGCGCAGGTAGACAGCATAGGTTCGTCTCGTCGACTTGGCCCATGCGTTTGATTTCAGCGTCGAAACTGCTTGGGTTACCCTTGCTTCTAACTGCGATTCCCCATCTGTGAGAGAGGAAAGCACAAGACATGTGGTTAGATAGCTCAGCTCCTGTGAATTTTGTGAGGCACAGACTAGGCAACAAATAATACAATTTAGTTAGACTACCATGTGAAGCCATTCTAGAACAAGTGTCAGCATGTGTGTTATCTTTGCCTGGGAGGTATGTGGCACTCAGTGAGAAATTATAGGTAGCGCTGATCCAAAACAGCTGTCTTAAGTACACCATCAGAGGCACATTTCGGGTTGACCCTTTGTTGATAAGGCTCATTGCAGTGACATTATCTGTGAATACTCTTATTTTCTTATTAGTCCACAATTGGCCCCACCGCACAGCTGCAGCATATATTGCAAATGTTTCTTTATAATTGATGGGCCACTCTTGAAGCTCAGGAAAGTCACATCTCCAGTTAAGATAAAAATAGTCACCATCATAGATTCCACCACAACCATCACCACAGGCATCAGTAGATTTGTTATTGGTCGCTTGTCCTGAATTTTCACAGTACCATTAAAAATCTCACAATAGTCTATCCACCACTGAATATCAGCTTTGAAATCCTCTGACAACAGTATTTTATGGTTCCTATGGAGAACACTGTCCTTCAGTGTCAAAATGCGGCGCAAAAACACTCTTCCCCCACTGACTACCTGGCTGGCCCAGTTCAACTTTCCTGCTAGCGTTTCAGGTTGATGCCTACATGCCCTCTTTCTTTGTGAATAGTCATTGAGCAATTGTTTAAAATTAGTGAGCTTTTCAGCAGGAAGAGAACGGGTATATTTAACAGTGTCTTACAGCACACCTAAAAAAACTAAACTTGTTGTAGGACACTCAGTCTTCATCCAATTAATGCTGAAACCCAGATAGCGCAAAACTTTTATCAGCATATCTAAGCCATGTTGACATTGGTTCTTCGTGGAAGCGATAACGAGAAAGTCATCAAGGTAAGCTATCACCTGAACCCCGAAATGATGAAGCATAATGTCACATACTGCCGAACTAAGAGTTTGGATTATTTTATGGCTTCGTGAAGAACCAAAAGGCAGTTTTGTATCCACTAAAAAGGTACCTTTCTGATCAACCTTAAATTTCCAAAACAAACCAGTTAATGGATAATTGTATCTGTGAATTGGTACCGATCGGTAGGCATGTTTGAGGTCCACCTTGGCCAGATAATCCCCCGGACAAATGATATCACATGCAACCCTTATATCATGGTAGTTCAGAGATGTATCACATACATAACTATTCATAGAAGAGTTCAGTGGACGATTACCATCGTGTATTAATCTCACTGTTCCGTCTGATTTCGGAATAGCCGCCAGGGAACTCACAATGTCAGGTTGGGAATCAACTTTCACATAATTACCCAACTGTATCTCTTTCTTCAACTGTAATTCAACCGCCTCAGCATACTGTTTTGTTGAAGCCGCATTTTTAACTCAAACCCCCTTTTCAATAGTCCTTTTCGAGTCTATGATCCGAAAACCTTCCCTGACCCCTGATAAGATAAAGTCTCTGTCCTTGTGGCATTCAGGGAGTAGAGACTCCCATGCTGGCAGGTTGAGGGTTAATGTTGATGGTAGAACGTCTGCCGCTGCGGGTGAGGAGGGGCGTCCTGGTTCTCCCCACGAGACTGTCAGTTTTTTGGGGACATTACCGTGCATATGTCGCATCTCTGTGTGACCTTGATAACATAGGTCACAGACGTGAGCAAGTTTGCAATCTCTCCTCATACACTGCTCTCTGTTGAAATTTGGCATATTTCGCGTCCTGCTGGTGTGAAGGGACCCTTCTTCCGTGTTGGGGTTTGTTGTTGTGGCATTTTAGAAGGTAAGTTTTGTAGAGTTTTGGGAATGAGCTGAAAATCACGGAGTTCCTGCAGGTATGTCCCCCAGGGAAACTTTTCTCTCACTTGCTTTTCTCTATACTCCCTATCATAGTTGAGGATGCTTCTCCATGAATAACGAGTTGCCAGCCTAAAAGTATCAGCAGTATATTTCAAGTATGCTTCGCATTCTGGGAAAGTGGATATTTTCCCTATTCTTAAAAGTTCAAGCAGGACTTTACTGTTTCCATAACCCCATTGTTCAATAGTTAAATCAGAAGCCTTGGTTTTTTTCCTACCAAAATTTATTTTGGCACCTTGACCAATGTCTATCTCAACGTCCTGACTGCCAGATTCCTCCCACACAAAGTTAACCACTTGCAATGGTTTCTCACCTGTGTGTTCACTGTTCATGTGTTGTGTAGATCTACCTGACAAGTCGATCCCAGTCCTGACCTGTCCGTTGGTGACGGTGTCTGTCTGTGTGTCTGCAGTCGACAGCGGTAAACTGTTTAGTTGCAAGCCTCTAATTTTCGCCTTTTCTTCAGCTATCTCTGTCTCTGTCGTAACTGCACCCTACAACGTTCTAACTTCAACGACTCTAATTCGCAACTGAGTTGACAACATTCCTCTTCTAACTCCCGTTTTGACACATTACTTGCCAGACTTGAAAACGATGTCCGTTTCGGTTTGGCGCCATGTTGTTTTCCCTCGTTGTCGGGTCGCTGTGTCCAATCGGCCTTAGCCTCGTCGATAACATCGCCTCTTTCCGCTTCCAAAAGATGGTGGTCTCACCATTTAAAAGAGTACAAGTGCAAGAGCAAGCAAAAACATAAGCATCGGAGGTTGCGATGCGACCCAGCGTCTACAGCAGCACAGCTCGCAAGATGAGCAAAGGGAAGCAACTCTAACTGAACTGTTTGAGAAAAGGGGGATAACTGCGCCACTCGCAAAAATTATTTTATTTTTCCACGATTGCAATGGACTTTCATATTAATCATTGTTTCAGTATAACGTGGAGACCACCATATAAATGTGAACAAATTGAGGAAGGTATCACGCGAAGTAACTGTAAATAAAAATACTTGTCACTTACCAATCAATCAAAGTCTGCTGTACTTTGTTTAAGCTACCTATATATTCCCCATGTTGAAAATGCTCCACTGTTGAACAGACTTGTAAACAAGTCAAAATGTGACGCATCCAGTCATCATTAAAATGATATCTACAGCCTACAGCAAGTGTCGTCTAAAGTATTTAATATATATATATATATATATACTTTCTACTATAAAGTGAGTTAAATGTTAAGTGTAATAGGATACAATAAAATAAATTAAGATATATATGCAGTAAATGTTTAATATGTTCTTTAAACATATTTGTTATGGCAATTGTTAGATTATTAGATCAGACTTTGCTGCTGAAAACATTGTCACAAGAAGTTAGCGATCGATAAAAGTGATTACAGTACAGTAATTGATTTCCTTCCTGTTGCATCGGTAAAGTTGATGAAGTATCTGCAAAATATTTACTGACTGTACCTCATATATACTACATACTCAAACAGGAATGCTTTTACATCGATTGATGTTATATTTCTTGTCATGAATATGGAAATTCCCGATGCTGAAAGCCGGAGTAGTCAGTCAATGAAAGTACTTCGTACTTCACGTATTTTGACCTTTATCTGTCATCCAATGAACATTCAGTACCGTGACAATTTTGAATAAATTAATTATCGGTTGTACGACTGAAATTGTCTTGGAAGGGAGGTTACTCTAGCTAGTTTCGTTTTCAAGTGACAGTTGTGTTGCATTAAATGATGAAAACGATCATATATTTTACATTGTATATATTGTAAAATGTCTTTGCGCCATGAGGACGCGGATAATTATTTTTCATGTGCCATTTAAGTATAATTAGCATAAATGCGAAGTCGAGAAGAATATATATATATATATATATATATATATATATATATATATATATATATATATATATATATATATACTTAAAAACCATACCATGTTGGGTCTTGCAGATAATACCTATATAGTGGGACCTACATGAAGGAGAGGTGTTACGGCCATAAATCTTCTTGTAACGCTTCAATGGCAGCCATGGGATACCACGTATACTTTCAGATCTATTATATATACCATTTAAAGCACTCAAAACTGATCACTATTTTAGGACCCTTGTATCAGGTCCGACCCATTAAATTTTCGGGAGGACCCAATTAACTTCGGGAAAATGTCCCAATATGCGTACCGTGTATATTATACCCAACTTCCGGTCTGGTTTCAACGTTTTTTGTAAAAACTTGTGCAATCTGCTTACATTTGTGGAGTCATTAAATGTTCAGACAAATATGACAAGTGACTACTCGAAGAATGTGAGTGATCCTAGACAAGAAAACAAATAGACAAAAATTGATATGAATAGAATTATAGAAACCAATCGGTAAAATGATAAAGTCGTCTACCTCGAGTGATTCATGTGGGTTAGTACATGTAGTGGCGGATCCTTGGGGTTGGGGTTCAGGATATAACAATAGGGGCAAGAGTTGTCCCCCCTTTGACCATGATTGGATTTTATACCGAGCAACACAAAATATTGGGTCTTTATCTTACGTCCCAGTATTTCAGTAGTAAAACTCATTCCATTTGTATGACCCAATTAACATATATAATGAAGTTGTGTATACACGTATGACCCAATTAAAACTACCATGACATTACGATATTTACACGACCCAATAAAAAATAAATAAGACCCAATACATCAAGATTTATCAGTTATACAGTAGTATACAAACTACCCAATAAATAAATAAATGCGGTCCAATACATCGGTGTTGCATCGCTGAACAAGGTGGTATTGTATATCTGTTATATACACAATAGGGGCAAGAGTTGTCCCCCCTTTGACCATGATTGGATTTTAAACTGAGCAACCCAAAATATTGGGTCTTTATCTTACGTCCCAGTATTTCAGTAGTAAAACTCATTCCAAAAGTGACTATAATTTTGTGACATGTTTTATTAATTCAATCGGGAATATCTATTGTCACATATACACCATATTCTGCTAATTCTGATAATTTGAAACCCTATTTCCAAGAAAAACAGTTAAAACGTGTAATTGGAAGCTATGTATTCGAGAAAGGTATTAAAGATAACAGCCATTGTCTCTGTTGATCATTGGCCTTCAAATATATTCCACCCAAGAAGTAAGGGAATATAATAGGCCAGTAAACAAATGCAGATGCAAATGAACATGAGAACACGTAATACAAATTCATTAATATGAAATTCCACTAGAAAAAAGCTTCATATACATGGGTCTATAACTGTATTTAGTTTTGTGATTTGCAAGTACTAGTTGTATACTAGCAGGATAGTAGGGTTTAAAAAGGGTTACTATATATGATGCGACATGGTCACCAAATCTATTCATTATAATCCCAATTAGCCAATAAGTCTGTATACAACATTTCAGATTCTTGGCGTCAATGGTAGAAGATAGGAAATCGAGAAAGAGCAAAGTTTATACACAGGTCTTTTTATTATTAAGAAACTAGAAAAGTTTTACTGTACTTTATATAAATATAATGAGAATAATATACGAAGAATAAATGTTTATTGAAAACATTTGTAGTGAATAATGTTTCAGGGGATCCTGCAATAACTTTCTTCTAAAATTGTGCAAAGTCGTAATCTTTACTTTTGGATGTGAGCAAACCTGCCATATTAACAACAAACCGTTTTCAATGACACTGAATTAGCTTGCAATTAACTTATCTCTTCATGACTACCTCGATTACTTGATTGTAATATAAATCTCGAAGTGCATGTCTTCCTGTGCCTCGTTGGCAACAATATGAAAGAATTTAATTGAAAGTCAACAGAACAATGGAATAGAATGAAATTGACATCTTTATTAAATGATTACTTAATACAAACAGCCATGTTGAGTATTCGTATTCACTGCATGCAAATAAAGAATGACAATGCGCCAACACAAAAGCTATTTGATTAAACCGTTTAAGAAAACACTGCTTAAGTAAACGAAAATTACAAGCAGACAAGGTCGGCCATATCCCCAGCCAAGTGGGAAAAGTTTGAAATACAATAACCAAACTATTTTAACATTTTCATTGTTGATATTTTAAGCTATTCATTCACACTGTAATGGGTGTTCCACATACCAAGTTTGATTGACCAATGTCTTCAGTCAGATCAGTTACAAGTTAAATGCACATGTCACAAAGCTGTACTACACATCAAGATGTGAATGACTTGAAGAACGTCAAACACTATGTAAGCACTATGAAAGTTTGGTATGGTGCTGTGGATTTTTAGGATTGTGCAGTGAAAGTTCCAGGAGAGTGCATGTCAATGTAGGATTCACTTGAGCAATTATCCATGGACTTCCAAGTATTTGGAGTTGGATGTGGGGCAAGCAGTACCCTCGGTGACGGTCGCAACGATCGTGGTGGAAGACGTGGAGGACGTGACCTCAAAGACTTCATTTCACTTTCAACTATTGATAATCTGTCCATATAAGAGCAATGTTTAGGACATTATGCATAACAATAAAGTTTATCAATGTCCCTGATAATAATCTGCATCATACAGTCCATGCTATCAAGTTTCTCTTCACAGGTGTTCAACCGAACATTTAAATTCTTACCACAACACTGTCCCATTCTGAGTCTAACACTGGTCGCCATTTACATTACCGACAAGTCCATGCAGACCCAACACATGTAGAATTTTGCATTGATAAGTACATCTGGGTTGCAACTCAAAATACAACAAGTGTTTGTCACTAATGTGACATAATCCCCCGCCGCAAATTATCAATCAATTATATAGAGAACAGACAGGAAAGTACACAGTCTTAGAAATTCCAAGTTTCACTGTGACCTTGAAAACAAGAGTCATCAGTAGATGACATATCCCACCGGTCCCCCATTAACTCTATTAATACATACGATATATCTTAATATAATAGATGATAAATTTGTATTCAGAATTTTAACAAATCTGAAAATAACATCACTCCATTAAATGGGTAAAGCACACACAAAGTTTCAGAAAGGTATGATGAATGGTTTTCGAGTTCTGCTCCGGAAACGCATCTATCCCTGAACAGTCCCATTTCAACTCGTTTCCATGGAAACGATAACAATTAATATTTTCAGAAATCAGAAAATAATAAAGGCACCACTCCAGTAAATGGGTAAAGCACACCCAAAGTTTCAGAAAGATATGACTAATGGTTTTCGAGTAACGCTCCGGAAACGAAATGATTACGGACGGGGTGATGACACTATCCCACGGTATTACAATTACTTGAATATATTATATATATATAATATAAACATTGTCAATTATTTTTCATGATGGAACACTGGTAAAATTGAAACAATCAAAACCGAGAAAACACTATTTACTATTTCAGTTGTGTTGTAACTCATTCCACTGAGGGTTCCCTCTGGCTAGGGATGATCTACCGAAACATGTCTGAAGCCAAACAATTATTAACATTGCTTGACTCAATAAAAGATTATGCCTTTGAACACTATGGACTTGCAACCCTCAAGCCTGTTTCACTATCAAGAAACTATTAAAACAAAAATGAAGTTTCAAAACATAAACCAGCTTTAGCTGTTTTTTTGATAAAATTAAAAAGATTCTGGGCACCCTGGCATTGTAAGCCTAAAAGGCCCAACAGTACTATATAGGCTAATTCCATATCAAATTTGCAAGTCATATAGTATTTAAGTTATAATCCAGAAACAACTTGTTGTAAAGTTTTTGCTCTGAATTTAGTAAATAATATAACCTTGAGGCGCAAAAGCACGGATGCACGCACACCCAAAGCGCTATTAACCCATGACTACATCCTAGCCGGGATATAAAAAGGTTATTTTAAAATTCAGAGTGGCTCAGGACAACACATGATTTCAGACTTTAAAATCTTCAATTGCCAATGTTTCCCAACATTTTCATAACTTTTGGTGCATTTGCAATTTGACAAGAGAGACAAACAAGTTTTATGATGGAAAGATTCCTCACAATGTAAAAAAACTAATCAATTAAACGAAAGAAATGTCCAATCAGTATTGTTAAAAAAGTATTTGGTTGAATTATGAAAGTACCATAATCAACATAATAAAATCAACTATTAAACTACTAACTAAAATCAATAAATCTTATTTCCCTCCAAAGATATTCATATTTTCCCAAAAATTTAAAGTTGATTGTCTCTCTGTATGCCTGTAACTGGTACCTGGTATGAGTAATGGACATTCATAATAAACACTTAACAAAGTAACTGGATACTTTAAACACTTTCAACAATCAGATTTTATCTGAAAAAAAGCCATATAACTTTGCATAATGATAGCAAACTCTGTTAAAATAAACTCTCTGTAGAATTCTGGGATTTGCATCAGTTAATATGATTATGTTTGATGCAACCCATGAATTTTTTTAAAAACCATTGTCAATGTTTTAAAATCTTATATGAAAGTCACTGAATTGACATTTTCTAAAAGACAATCAAGGTTTCACACCACGCCACATAAAATACTATAGTGTGTTTTTTACAGTCGTAACACACATTTATAATCAATCACAAAAGGAATATGTTTCTGATGAATAATGATATATAAATGTTAGTGTCATTTCGACCAAATCTCATAACAGTTTGAGAAGAGATAAGAAAGGTACATAGCTAATGGGATGACAAGACCAAATATCCAACAGAATCTTACGCAATAAACATAATCATGTATCAAACTCGAGGGAAAAATGTAAGCACCCCACGTTTTTAAACAAGCAAACATTGTCTTTAAGTCAAAATCGCTAGTTAAAAAGCTTTGACTCTTAAATTGCAAATTCTAAAAAAACAAATGCAAAAACAGATCGCCTAGTTACAAAAACTGCAGTTTTCTGCACAAGGGCTGCACACCGAAAGTATGGTCAGTTGGTGTTCAAAAACATGCAATGTACAAAATATAATACCTTATGTCATTTTGATTTGCCATGTCTCATATTGTTAACTTTGCTTCTTATCTGCGGCAGAGTTCTCAATGGCAATAATTTTTGGATTTCTCTGAGATCTGCCTGGTGTACGCTTGAAATTTTTCCAATGAGATGACTCTTGAACTTTTTTCTGAGAAGATTGTTCTCAGCTTCACTCCACGCTGTCCTCTTTCTCTTACCTTGAAAAAGAATAACATTGTCAATGGCTCATTAACACATTTGTACCTTTATAGGATAATATTTATATAAATAAATGTACTAAAAATGTATTAACATGTGATACGGGGTGTAGAAAATGTTTTTAAAGATGTTTTGTTAGTTGGTGATGAGAATCGGAAAATAAAATTCCCATTTTAAATCTTAATGCATATAGTTGATAGAATAAAGATACAAACAAGTCTTTAGGTAAATTTTTGATTGGCATTCTAGAGGTTGACGTTATGAAGGATGACACTTTTATGGATATACAACTCATTTTGTAAATGCAACGTTTCAACATGGACTCTAGTGTTGTTGCTGACAACTACTTTAGAATCGATGTCGAAATGTCACCTTTAAACAATAAGGAATTGCATATCCATAAAAAAAAAGACTTCATCTTTTATTCTTCAGGTACTGATCTGTATAATTCATGCTTATCATCCAAGCTTCATCTATGTGAATATCAATTACCTTTACTAGTTACACTGTCAACCTCCTCAGAGCCAGAGCCAGTGTTTCCCTCCATAGATCCAGAGCCAGTGTTTCCCTCCACAGATCCAGAGCCAGTGTTTCCCTCCACAGAGCCAGAGCCAGTGTTTCCCTCCACAGATCCAGAGCCAGTGTTTCCCTCCACAGAGCCAGAGCCAGTGTTTCCCTCCATAGATCTAGAGCCAGAGTTTCCCTCCACAGATCCAGAGTTTCCCTCCACAGATCCAGAGCCAGTGTTTCCCTCCACAGAGCCAGAGCCAGTGTTTCCCTCCACAGAGCCAGAGCCAGTGTTTCCCTCCACAGATCCAGAATTTCCCTCCACAGATCCAGAGCCAGTGTTTCCCTTTAAAGAGCCAGAGCCAGTGTTTCCCTCAACATCCCCAGAGTAGTTGAGTGTGCCAGTGTTCTCAAAAGTGCTAGCTTTCCCATTCACAGTGCCAGGGTTCTTGTCCAAATCTGCAGGCTTTACACAGAAGTCTTCTCCAGAAGAGATCTCTGCTTCTGAAATGTTATCAAACACATTTAGTTCAATATTTTTAAAGAATACATATTGGGGTTTTATGGTGAAGATTAATTCATTTGAAAACAAGTGATTGTCACTAAGGTGACATAATCCCCCGCCGTAAATCATCAATCAATTATTATAGAAAACAGGTAAGTACACAGTCTGAGCAATTCAAAGTTTCACTGTGACCTTGAGAATATGTCAAGGTCACAATATCTAATCAGTGAGTTGTCTTTGTTAGGAGTTAAGCTATCAACAGAATCCAGTCAGAGGTTCTTGAGATATCGCTTACAAGGGTAAACCTGCAAGTTCACATGTGGGAAAATTCAAAGTTCCGCTGTGACCTTGAGAATAATGTCAAGGTCACCAAAATATAATCAGTCCGAGGTCTTCCCCAGGAGAAGCTATGTGTAAAAAGCAGGGTGAAGATTTGTTTTAATATTTTGCTCATCCTAGCCTCTAGACTTCCTAAATCAAATATATTATCAACACTCGTTGATTAAAGTAAAAATACCCTCTGCAAGCATGTGGTATTTGTTACTTCAAATTGTGTTGATATAGTTGATATCGGAGACACTTTTATATGTAATTTAAACATAGGTATAAACCATTCTAATTTGAAAATATATGATACATTGTACATGAGGTTTTGCTTACTACTTTAACATAAGGAACACACAAGTCAGTATGTTAAGTAATCAACATGTCGAATTTTCAAGTAGAATACATAAGAAAAGATAGCAAAAATCGAAAAATAAGTTTATGGATACTTTTCGATTTTCTTGTGCAAGGCTACATTTCCATGCTGATGAAGTGAACATAGTCAACATCGTCTTGTCACAAAAAAGGCATTGTCTAGAAATTTTGGTTTAAATTATTGTTAAATTATTGGGACACTTCTCAACCAGACACGAAACAAGTTTTAGAGGTGATAACCAATGTATTAGAAATTAATTAATGGGTCACTAATTATATACATTACAACACCAAAGAAAAAAGCTGCTACTCACTCGACTCTTGAGTACATTCACCTCCAAGGGGATGGGGAGTTTGTTTGCTTCCATCCCATGTCCACCTCCTCAATTCTGTGTGGCCTTGGTTCATCAGCTGCTGATGAAATCATAATGTCAAAGAACCTTTGCAATAGATGTATTGTTGGGTCATGTATATACACATATACAAAATGGTGAATTATTGGGACTTCTCTGCCAGACAGTGACTCGAAATAAGATCTAGAGCTACTCAGCTTTCTGCAAAAAGTAATTATTGGGACATTGATAGTTATATAACTTATATATAGAATGTTAAATTATTGGGACACTTCTCAACCAGACACCAACCAAGTTTTAGAGTTGATAACCAATGTATTAGAAATGAATTATTGGGTCACTTATTATATACATTACAACACCAAACAATAAAGCTGCTACTCACTCGACTCTTGAGTACCTTCACCTCCAAGGGGATGGGGAGGTTCGTTTGCTTCCATCCCATGTCCATCTCCTCAATTCTGTGTGGCCTTTGTGTCATCAGCTGCTGATGGAAATCATAATGTCAACGAACCTTTGCAATAGAGGCATAGTTGGGTCATGTATATACATATATACAAAATGGTGAATTATTGGGACTTCTCGGCGAGACTCGAAACAAGTTTTAGAGCTACTCAGCTTTCTGCAAAAAAAAGTAATTATTGGGACATTGATAGTTATATAACATATATAGAATGTTAAATTATTGGGACACTTCTCAACCAGACACGAAACAAGTTTTAGAGGTGATAACCAATGTATTAGAAATTAATTATTGGGTCACTTATTATATACATAACCACACCAAAGAATAAAGCTGCTACTCACTCGACTCTTGAGTACCTTCACCTCCAAGGGGATGGGGAGGTTCGTTTGCTTCCATCCCATGTCCATCTCCTCAATTCTGTGTGGCCTTTGTGTCATCAGCTGCTGATGGAAATCATAATGTCAAAGAACCTTTGCAATAGAGGCATAGTTGGGTCATGTATATACATATATACAAAATGGTGAATTATTGGGACTTCTCGTCGAGACACAAAACAAGATTTAGAGCTACTCAGCTTTCTGCAAAAAAGTAATTATTGGGACATTGATAGTTATATAACATATATAGAATGTTAAATTATTGGGACACTTCTCAACCAGACACGAAACAAGTTTTAGAGGTGATAACCAATGTATTAGAAATTAATTATTGGGTCACTTATTATATACATAACCACACCAAAGAATAAAGCTGCTACTCACCCGACTCTTGAGTATCTTCACCTCCAAGGGGATGGGGAGGTTCGTTTGCTTCCATCCCATGTCCATCTCCTCAATTCTGTTTGGCCTTTGTGTCATCAGCTGCTGATGGAAATCATAATGTCAAAGAACCTTTGCAAAAGAGGTAAAGTTGGGTCATGTATATATACATATATACAAAATGGTGAATTATTGGGACTTCTCGGCGAGAATCAAAACAAGTTTTAGAGCTACTCAGCTTTCTGCAAAAAAGTAATTATTGGGACATTGATAGTTATATAACATATATAGAATGTTTAATTATTGGGACACTTCTCAACCAGACACGAAACAAGTTTTAGAGGTGATAACCAATGTATTAGAAATTAATGATTGGGTCACTTATTATATACATAACCACACCAAAGAATAAAGCTGCTACTCACTCGACTCTTGAGTATCTTCACCTCCAAGGGGATGGGGAGGTTCGTTTGCTTCCATCCCATGTCCATCTCCTCAATTCTGTGTGGCCTTTGTGTCATCAGCTGCTGATGGAAATCATAATGTCAAAGAACCTTTGCAATAGAGGCATAGTTGGGTCATGTATATACATATATACAAAATGGTGAATTATTGGGACTTCTCGGCGAGACACGAAACAAGATTTAGAGATACTCAGCTTTCTGCAAAAAAGTAATTATTGGGACATTGATAGTTATATAACATATATAGAATGTTAAATTATTGGGACACTTCTCAACCAGACACGAAACAAGTTTTAGAGGTGATAACCAATGTATTAGAAATTAATGATTGGGTCACTTATTATATACATAACCACACCAAAGAATAAAGCTGCTACTCACTCGACTCTTGAGTACCTTCACCTCCAAGGGGATGGGGAGGTTCGTTTGCTTCCATCCCATGTCCATCTCCTCAATTCGGGGTGGCCTTTGTGTCATCAGCTGCTGATGGAAATCATAATGTCAAAGAACCTTTGCAATAGAGGTATAGTTGGGTCATGTATATATACATATATACAAAATGGTGAATTATTGGGACTTCTCGGCGAGAATCGAAACAAGTTTGAGAGCTACTCAGCTTTCTGCAAAAAAAAGTAATTATTGGGACATTGATAGTTATATAACATATATAGAATGTTAAATTCTTGGGACACTTCTCAACCAGACACGAAACAAGTTTTAGAGGTGATAACCAATGTATTTGAAATGAATTATTGGGTCACTTATTATATACATAACCACACCAAAGAATAAAGCTGCTACTCACTCGACTCTTGGGTATTATTCAAAGTAATAAAGAGAAAGATTGCATGAATGCCCCCAAACGCATCCTGGAGCAAGGTCAAATATCATGGTATCATTGGTATCATCTGCACAGCACAAGGGATGCACATGTCAAGTATCTCAGACCTGGCTCTGCCCAATCAATTATGCTTAAGTTTAAAGATTATGTGGCACAACAGAAAGACAGGTGAAAAACAATATACCCCCGGAATCAACGACTTAACAATTCACCAATTAAAAATTCACAATAAAAAAACCCACACTAATAGGCCTGAAAGGTGTCTTTCCCAATCCCAGAAATGGTAAACATTTTTGTTGATTACTGAACTCAAACTTGAACATATTTTAAAAAACTGTCAAGATGGTAATTAATAAGTTACTACTGTGAGCATCCTCAAGATATTCTGCAGCCCTAGCTGTAACACGATGTCATTTTACCACCTCTGTTCACCTCTGCCAAAAAATAATAAATATCAACTTGAACAGCTGAAGATGAACATTACAAGGAACATGAAATACGCATCTGCTACCATAGAATTAAAATGATTTAATTAGAAACAAAAAGGTACTTACTCAGAATTTTCACTTTTGTTATAAACAATAACCATTTGCCTATGACTCTATGAGCCTATTTGGCCACCTTTCGCCACGGCTCTCACGGTTTTCATAAAATAGAACATCTAAAAATAAAAGATACTACATTTAGGCTATTTGTATTATACATGACCGTAACAGAACTTGCTCTGTAAGAAAATATCATGAGCATACGAAATGTGAACATTTAAAAATAAGATACTTTCAGAAAGTGTTGTCTGTTGACAGCCACTGGGACACAAAATTAAACGCCTGAATATATTAGTTCAGGCTATCATGGGACCATATGTCCGAATTAGACCTACTGTTTTAATTATGAATAACTTACAGATTGAAGTGTGCAGCAATGATAAAAGTTATAACATAGATCTTAAGTAGATATTGATCATACCTTACAGAGACAGTCTCGCTTGTATGCATCGCAACACAATTTCCGGTGGCACTGCGCGGCTGTAGGAAAACTCGTACCTAAAACGAACTCGTACCCACACAAATCAGAGAACTCGTACCCATATCCGCCGGAGAACTCGTACCTACTTTTTATTTTTGGTATTAGATGTATACATAATATAAATATATCTAATGTATTATATTATTATCAATCTAGAATAATGTATTTGTCTATAACTACAATTAGAAACAATAACTTAATAAATAATAAGTAACAAGCAAAAAAGTGAGCGTGGCTCACTAATACCCCCGACTGTTTAAGTTTGACATTTTTATTTTACTTAAAGAGAGAGGTGTTTGCACACCTAAGGATTGATAAGCTATGAAATGTTATTGCTAAGATTAAACTGTTTGTGAAAATGGTAGGACAAGTCTCAATCTTCATGTAAAAAAGGAGGTTTAAGTCAAAATAGGAATAAAAGTAACTTGAAAAGGTATTGGTAACATAATACACTACTGCTATTACCACTGATTTCAACTTTATTTTGGAAATTAATCCATCATAATGATTCATTCAAGTGACTTTAAACAACAGGTACATGGAAGCACACCCCTGAAGGCACAGTGAAAGATATAAAGCACTTTATGGCTGAAAGGAAAGAAAATTTAACTTTTCCCAAAATATAACCAGTGGAAATATAAAATAGTAAAATCAACAAGAACAAAGAAGTAGCTTTTGATGAAAGTTACATGAAAAAGAAAATGATGAAAGTCAACAAATCACAACACAGAAGTAGCTTCATTCATTCTAGCTATGATAAAGTACAAAAATATAAATAATCGCCAAAAATTCAAAAATTCACCAAATCGTGTTACATTTTGCAATGCACCTCTCCTAGTGGAGAAGAAGACATGTGCCAAATTTGAAAAGGATGAGATGAATAGTTTTTCTGTAATCGATCGGACAAAAAATGTTCAGAATTTGACTAAGTTAAAAAATATAAAAAATCGCCAAAAATTCAAAAAATCACCAATTCGGTTTAAACTTGGCACTGCACCTCTCCTAGTGGTGAAGAAGACATGTACCAAATTTACATTATTCTGTTGGCGACTTACCCGTTTCATCGCATCTACGAACCTGTTTCATCTACGAATAAACCTACACCCTACGAAATACGAAAGTAATTTCTATTACGAAAGTATGTATCTATATTATTGTCTTGCCTCTCCTATTTATCTATATAAAAATTAGTGGGTACGAGTTCTCCGATTTTTTGGGGTACGAGTTATCCGTGGGTACGAATTCCCGGTGGGGACGAGTTCGTTTTGGGTGCGAGTTTTCTGCATCCCCACTGCGCAAACTCAATCAAACAGGAAATGAAACGAGAGTTGAATATTTGGCCGAATGTTCAATGCATATAGCGCTAATTAAAACACATTGCCAGTGTATATTTCTGACGTTTATATGGTGTATACTTTAAAATGTTAACAAGATCATAAAATCTCTGACATGACAACGAAATCTTTACAAATTCACGGACTAAAATGTTGAGGCGAAAGGAACGCAAACGCAACGATCTCTGAAACCAGTTTACATTCGGTAAAGCCATTGCGATGTTCAGGCACATCACAGCGATGATTTCCGCATGTTTATATAATGTTTATATAAAATACGGGTTATACAAAATTGCGATTTACGGTGTTGTACCCAATATATCGGTTTTATTGCACATGGTTTGAACTATTGACTTAGACATTGTTGACAAAATGAAAGCCACTTGCATTATTGGGTCCCGGAATTATTGGCTCTGACCCAATACATTGAAAATGGCCCAATATATCATCAGTGACCCAAGAATTCGAGGCTTAAAATCACGATTGCACCAATAACACATGTTTTTTAAAACTATATATATATATATATATATATTAAAACAGGTTTGAAATATTTATTAGAGAATGACAGTACAGAAAGCAGACAGTATGAATATATGCAGCAGATGTAGGTGCATCTAAAAGCTATTATTATGCTAGTATAGGCTACAGAATACTACAACCAGAAATGTGTTATACTATACCTTCAATGTTGAATGTGTTCAAGTCCGTTACAAATTTAAAATACACCATTTACGTCATGTTTTAATTATCATCAACGAATGTAGAAATGTTAAAAAATGCTATAAAATAATCAATCGGGGAAAATATATAGATCTAGACCTACTTTTAAGTATTATAAAACAATGTTGGATTTATTAAAAATACTATAAATAAAATGCCAAACGTGTTTATTATAGTTTGAAATATATAAGATTATTCATATCTCTAGTCACATTTCAATCTTTTAATATATACACAATCTTATTTTCATTTTAAAAAATTGTTCTTATAATATAAAGAAATACGTTTCAAAAAATGAAAAATAACCTTCGTTCAGGGAGATGAACATACTGCTTTCTTGCGGCCATGAGAATTCCATAAGCGTCTTTTTTGCCTCCTTCATCATCTCTTTTTACTGTTTTGGTCCCGACAACAACATTGATGTATCTGTTTCCAAAGCTGTGCAACACACCGCATGGGGTATCACTTGGTGTTTCAGTTTGAACACCACCTCTAGTGTCACTTGCAGTAATGCTTGAGATTAACAAGGTCTGATATTCCTCTTCGAGAGGTGATGTCACAAGATCTCCTACAGTTTGGGTTTTATCACATTTTATATACTTACTTTTGGAAAGACTTTGATGCACAGAAGATATTGTAAGTTGGAAAAAGACCGATGAATCCGCCATTTCCATAGTCCATACCATATATTCAAAGGCGGGAAATTTAAAACGGAGAGTTACTTCCCTTGAAACTGGTTTCTGTATCACAAATGAAAAGCGCAAAGAGAAAGCGACGGTTAAAAGGAAAACCAGTTATACTACGGCCGCAATATACTCCAAACACCGAACTTGGAAGCGCTGTTTATTTTGAGTAAGAATTATTTTTTTAAAAAAAACGTTGTGATGAGCTGAGTTTAAAGACGATTGAAAAATACTGTGGCCTATATTATATACAGCTCGTGACTTATGTATTTTTTTTTAAATTTTTGAACAGACATTTCATTTGCGGTTATGAAAAAAATGTATCTTCTAGCCTTATTTTTATTTTTTTCTCAAGTCTGCCTGAAATAGGGTCGGCGGATCCGTTATCCAAGAAATAAAAAAAAGTCTGGCCTCAGCTCTCTAGACCTTTTGGAACTGGAGAAGATGATGAAAATAGGTTTTTAAGGTTGTGACCGCTGTGACCCTATTTGTGTTGAGGGGTCACCAAATCTACAATTTAGAATCCCCATTAGACAAGGAGTTTTTAAGGTCGTGACCCTATTTGGGGATGGACGGACGGATGGACACCATGCCATGCCGTGCGCCCTTTCAGGCTAGATGAGCTAAAAAGAGATATTACAAGTAGTATAATTTTTTTGCGCTAGGGGATTTTGTTAGAATAAATAACCAACAAGCAGTTGTCACTAAGGTGACATGAATCCCCGCCGCAAATTAATACTTCAAATTGGAAAAATAATGTCAAGATCAGCAAAATCGACTTGGCTCTGAATCTTCCCTAAAAGATTGGTGTTAGATAATGGTGAAAAACCAATGAACAGTACTTAGATGACGATTCCCCCTGACAAGCTAAACATGTCGAAAGTTCTGCTTTGACCTTGAGAATAATGTCAAGGTCACCAAAATCTATTCAGCTCTTTGTCTTCCCTAGGAGAAGCTATGTGAGAGATATGATGAAATTCCTGAGAATACTTCATGAGATATCCCACTGACAAGCTTAATATACACATTAACATGTAGAAAATAGCGCCATGGGCTCTGTAGCTCATCAGGATTTGATTTATTATCTAAGGTTGAATATCTAAGTTATCTCAAGTAATACATTGTTAACAAGCAAAAAATAGGTTTTTAGATCATGACCCCTGTGACCAGTATTTGGCGTCACAGGGTCACCAATCCTACAATTAAGAATCACCTTTCACCAAAGAGTCTCTACACAACTTTTCAGCTCTCTAGACCTTTTGGAACTTGAGAAGAAGATGAAAATAGGTTTTTGGGGTTGTGACCCCTGTGACCCCATTTGGGCTCACGGGGTCACTAAAACCTACAATTTAGAATCCCCATTGGCCAAGGAGTCTGCACACAACTTTTCAGCTCTCTAGACCTTTTGGAACTGGAGAAGAAGATGAAAATAGGTTTTTAAGGATGTGACCCCTGTGACCCCATTTGGGGTCACGGGGTCACAAAATCTACAATTTAGAATCCCCATTGGCCAAGGGGTCTGCACACATCTTTTCATCTCTCTAGACCTTTTGGAACTGGAGAAGAAGATGAAAATAGGTTTTTGAGGATGTGACCCCTGTGACCCCATTTGAGTTTACGGGGTCACGAAATCTACAATTTAGAATCCCAATTGGCCAAGGAGTCTGCACACAACTTTTCAGCTATCTAGACCTTTTGGAACTGGAGAAGAAGATGAAAATAGGTTTTTGAAGATGTGACCCCTGTGACCCAATTTGGGTTTACGGGGTCACGAAATCTACAATTTAGAATCCCAATTGGCCAAGGAGTCTGCACACATCTTTTCATCTCTCTAGACCTTTTGGAACTGGAGAAGAAGATGAAAATAGGTTTTTAAGGATGTCACCCCTGTGACCCTATTTGGGATCACGGGGTCACGAAATCTACAATTTAGAATCCCCATTGGCCAAGGAGTCTGCACACAACTTTTCAGCTCTCTAGACCTTTTGGAACTGGAGAAGAAGATGATCAGAATCATCACATCTCCCTATCACTCTTAAACTACGATCACCTTATGTACGGGAAGACTCGATAGATAACACTGATTGTAGTAGTAGATTAAAGTTTGTTTGGGACGATGATAAGTTTGAAACGTTTCGGCAAAATAAATTGTCTGATCCAGTACAGGAAATATTAGATAAGTCTGTTGACTGTGCATTAACATGTATCGACACTTTCTTACAGAGGCTCTATGCCTCGTAGGATCAGATATGAAAAAGACATGCAAAAATATGAAACATAATGTTAATAATTGGCATGATGATGAATGCAAAAAGATTAAGTCCGACAGGTGTAAATTATTGAACAAATTTCCTAAAACAAAAGGATAAACAGTCATTAGAGCAGTACAATATTGCAAGAAATAAATACATTTCTGTTTGCAAAAAGAAACGAACCGAGTATTATAAACACAAGCAAGATATTATTTAACGAAATATAAATAACTCCAAAAAGTTTTGGTATGAATTAAAATGTTTAAATAATAGAAAAACTGAACAAAACAATATACCCATCAGTGCATGGTTTGAGCACTTTAAAACTCTGTTTGAAGTTGATGACGAAAGAACAGGCGATAACGATAATTTCGAGAATTCATCTCATTCTATAACAGATGATCTTACTCGAGAGATCCTTGATTCACCGATAACAAGAGAAGAAATACTAGAGAGCATAGATAATCTCAAACTCAATAAATCTCCAGGCATTGATAACGTAATACCGGAGTTTTTAAAGTATTCCGCTGATTTGATGTTACCATATCTTGAGCTTATATTCAATTTTATATTGGAAAAAGGTACTTTTCCTCAAGCGTGGTCGGCTGGACTTATAGTTCCCCTTCACAAGCAAGGAAACTTGAATATTATGGAGAACTATAGAGGTATAACTTTGTTAAGTATATTTAGCAAGGTATTTACTGCGATTATAAATAAAAGATTGATATTCTGGGGCGATACCATGGAGAAAATAAGCGAATCACAGGCAGACTTTAGACAGGGATATACCACAATTGATAATATGTTCATACTACAGAGTGTTGTACAAAGATATCTTAATTCAAAAGGAGGTAAATTTTACGCTTTGTTTGTTGATTTTTCCAAAGCTTTTGATTCTGTAAAAAGACACAAACTATGGCATCTATTTAATGCAGAGGGATTGAGTAGTAAAATGTCAAAACTATTAAATAGCATCTATTGAAATGTGAAAGCTACCGTTAGGAATAGAAATGAAATCTCTGAATTTTTTTATGTACAAATTGGCGTCAGACAAGGCTGTGTACTTAGTCCCTTTTTGTTCTCATTCTTTATAAATGAACTTGCTTTACAAATAGAAAAACAATTGCAGAAATGGCATCCATCTACATCCAGATGTATTTCAAATTTTCCTACTTCTATTCGCAGACGACATAGCTCTTATTTCAAGCACTATTGTAGGTCTACAGAAGCAAATCAACGAATTAGAAACCTATTGTGAACAGACGCACCTTAATGTGAATATGAGTAAAACGAAAGTAATTACATTCAAGAAAGGGGTGAAATTATCTCGACATGAAAAATGGTATTTTAAAGGTAACCTTCTTGAATAGACCACGTCATATAAGTACCTAGGTGTATATTTTACGTAAAATCTCTCTTGGTCAACCCATGCGAAGTACGCGTCTATCCAAGCACAAAAAATATTAATAGGTATATTGAAAAATTTAAAAGTACTTGGAGACCTCAATTTAGCTTCCTTTTTTAGAATATTTGATGTCAAGATTAGTCCAATTCTATTGTATTGATCTGAAATATGGGGGTACCAATATTTTGACCAAATAGAGAGAATTCATCTATTGGCATGTAAAAAGTTTCTTGGGGTGAAAATGAGCACACCAAACGTAATGATATATGGGGAATGCGGGAGATATCCGCTCATCATAAACTCCCAGGTGAAAGTTGTTAAATACTGGCTGAGACTCCTAAGTATGCCCTCTTATCGTTTACCAAAAAAATGTTATGAAATGATGATTCTACATGACTGTCATGGACACAAAAACTGGGTATCGGACATTAAAGAGCTGTTATATAAAACTGGTTTTAATCATGTGTGGTATGAACAAACTGTTGAGTGTCCTTCGAAGTTTATAAGTGATTTTACGCGAAGACTAAAGGATATATACCAACAAAACTGGCTCAGTAAACTTACACTTTCTTCAAAATGTGACACTTATTTGGGTTTTAAGCCATATATTTACACTGAGTACTATTTATCATGTATTACCATTAAGAAATTTAGAGTAAGTTTATCACGTTTCCGATGTTCATCTCACGATTTATTGATTGAAAAGGGCAGATATTTTAATATGAAAAGAGACGATAGATTATGTAAATCATGTACTACAAATGTAATAGAAAATGAATATCATTTCTTGCTCGTGTGTCCGTTATATTATAAAATCAGAAGACAATACCTTAAGGAATTGTATTATGTTCATCCCTCGTTGGAGAAATTTTCATCCTTAATGAAATGTAATAAGTATGATGTTATAACAAATCTTGCAATGTTTGTGTACCATGCCATGAACATTAGGAAATCCAAATGTTAGTTATGATTGTCGACATGATTGCCATATATTTTGTATTTTGTATTTTTTGTAAAATGTACTATAGGCCTGTGGCCTCTCAGTATTGAATAAAGATTGGAAGAAGATGAAAATAGGTTTTTAAGGATGTGACCCCTGTGACCCCATTTGGGGTCACGGGGTCACAAAATCTACAATTTAAAATCCCCATTACCCAAGGAGTCTGCACAAAACTTTTCAGCTTTCTAGGACTTTTGGAACTGGAGAGAAGACAAAATTGGGTTTTAAGGATGTGACCCCTGTGACTCCTTTTCGGGTCACGGGGTCACGAAATCTACAATTTAGAATCCCCATTACCCAATGAGTCTGCACACAACTAGTCAGCTCTCTAGACCTTTTGGAACTGGAGAAGAAAATGAAAATAGGTTTTTAAGGATGTGACCCCTGTGACCCCATTTGGGGTCATGGGTCACGAGATCAACACTTTAGAATCCCCATTGGCCAAGGAGTCTGCACATAAAATTTCAGCAATGTGGAGTCATTGGTTCTGGAGAAGAAGTCGAAAAAGCGAAAAGTTTACGGACGGACGGATGGACGGATGGACGGATGCCGTACACCATGCCATGCCATAAGCCCATCGGGCCTTTCAGGCCTGAAGAGCTAAAAAAATTCAAAGTTCCACTATGACCTTGAGAATAATGTCAATGTCACCAAAATCTAATCAGCCCTTTGTCTTCCCTAGGAGAAGCTATATATTTTTAAGATATGAAGAGAATCCAGTGAGAGGTTCTTGTGATATCCCACTGACATGAGTAAAATGACAAAGTCTCGTTGTGACCTTGAAATGAAGGTCAAGGTCACAAAACTCTGTTGGAACATTACTCTCCCTATGATGTACCCATATGCAAAATATGAAAAAAAAAATCCGGTGAATAGTTATACCATTTCGTACATGGACACTAAGCAGAATACTATATCCCCAGCTTAGCGCCTAGCACAGGGATAACAAACAAGTAGACAGAGGTTAGGAGCGAAAATTTGAAGATAGTAAACTCTGTGAGAAGAGAATGAGAATACACAAGTCAGGTCAATCTGTTGCAAATTTGGCTGCATTCAAATTACATCAGTTGTGCAATAAGAGGCATTTGTCAATGGCGAATCTTCATATGGGAACAAAAACGTTGGATACGAACGTTGGATACGAACGTTGGATACAGGTTTTCTCTTGCTTGGATACACATCTCGTTTAACTTGTTCTCTTCAATGTCTTCATAACTCGCACAAGCTTAAATAACAGGCTATTGTAAGCCTTGCTGCATTCCCTCAACTTGTATTGTATGTGCTAGTATAGTGGCTCGCTGCACCTGGACTTCATAGTGCGCTAGGCTTGAATTAGCCAGTGATGGAAACTGGCGAGAGCAGAGCTGCCTACCCTCCTATCGGGTAAAGTGTAGATAAATAGCAATTTTGGAGTATTTTGTAATGTTTAGGTGTGCAACTCGATGAAGTTAATATGATACTATTAGTTAGTAGATATCATGCTCTGGTTTGACAACAGTAATCATTGTCTGACTTTGTATACTGGGGTTAACTCTTGAACTTAGTTGTAATCTAACTCTTTAACAGTCAGAACTCCATTACTCTATACAGACATTTATGAAATTAACATTTTATATATTTCCAGAGAAGAGGTGTACAATTTGGCATTTGCAACATTGGTGTACAATCATATTTCAGGACTGTAAAGTGTACAAAATACTCCAAAAGTGTACAAGTAGGCAGCCCTGCGCGAGTTATGTCTTGCGAGGAAGATACCTTGATGTGTGCTATGTACATATGTGAAAACAGTTTTCATAAACATGAGGTAGTCAGAGCTATCTAAAAACTATTATATTAAAACTGCCTCTGTGATAACTATCCACTCAAAACAATTATTAAATAAATAACATCAAAACATTATAGACATTCATTTATTGGCAATGTAACTGGTTAAATTTCTCAGAACGTTGGATAAATTCCTCAGAACTTTGGATAAATTCCTCAGAACTTTGGATGAAATCCATAAAGGAAGGAACAACACAGGGAGGGTTTCTCGTAAACTTGTATTGTAAATACAGCCACGTTCTGTAACAAACAGAAACAACACTTGTAACTAACAGCTCTGTTCTCAAAAACATTTCATATCATGCAGTTACAAATAATCATTATTACAGTATAAACAGTAAACACTACTAGCAAACTATCTCTGAATATAAGTTAACTCTCAGTAATATATAGTTGCATAGTAAAGTTATTTTACACTTGGTTACTCTGAATTACTTACTCTGAAATGATCTACTCAATATATTGTGAATAATATCATGATCCATGTAATTCAATTTAAATGGAGAAATATAAGTAGCAAACATGAATATTACTTGAACAAATGCTACTTGCAAGGAAAACATTGAAATATAACTAATAAACTTGTGATAAACATCAATCAGGAATATTTACTACATGAAAGTTGAGCACAATTACATCTCTGCTCATTTTACACATCAAATGAAAAATATGCCAGTAGTTTGCTTATAAAACATATTACATAGGCTGAAGATAAGAGTAAAGCATTAAAAACATCACTATACCTGAGGGTGGACCCTCCCTGGCTCTAGAAATAGCTAAAATGCCCATAATTTGTCGCTGAAAACTTTAGGCCATCTTTGTTTATATTCCCGCCTCACTGATGTTGACGTCTGCTAAAACAGAAGCTCCAGACATTGCTGGACTATAAGAAAAACTGCAATAAACCCTGCAAGGAGTTAGACTCCTTGCACTGACCCTAGCAATGATGAGCTAAAGGGAAAATGCAACACACACTGCTGTAGAGCTTGAAAGTCAGGGAAGCACTCATAAAATGAATTAAAACTACCTTATTTTAGGAAGTAATGTTATTAGAAAATACAACAGGTGGAAATTACCTTGTGAAATGAAAGTAAATAATTAATTTGAAAGATATTACATAAAAAGATAATTTAGAGGGAAGTATTTTAACCAAACCCTCCCGGCCCCAAAATATGAGCGAGGATAATTATTGAAGCATACAAATAGTGGAAAACATCACCACTCAAACAATGGCAAACAGGAAAATACAATATGCAAACTTGAAATATATCTACACAATTCTTTTTTTTTCAGTCACAGTGTCAATAGAATTGCATAATACTCTGCAACATTACAATTAGATTGCATAGTAAAATATTAACAATAGATGATGATGAAATCACTGAAACATTGCAATCTTAATAAAGATGTTGAACTTGTCAGGAAGTTGAGTAATAACAAATGTCCATATCACTCTATGGTAAACTCTTTCACTCCATGGAGAATTTTTCAATTCACTTCACCATGGAAAGTCAGTTAATTCACAGTAACTTTATCACGCAAAGTTAGTTAACTCACTTCATCGCTGAAAGTTAATCAGTTCATTTCATCACGGAAAGTCATAATCAATTCACTTCATCACCGAAAGTTAGTCAATTCACAGTCACTTCATCGTGGAAACTTGGAAAGTCAATTAATTCACAGTCACTTCATCATGGATAGTTTATAATTTCACTTCATCACAGAAAGTAAGTCATTTCTCTGCAATGAAAATCAGTTCACAGTCAATTGAATAGATAAATTAATACATTTGAATCAGTTCTCATCACAGTCTCTGAAAATTAACTCATTTCAGTTAATTTGAATATTTAAAACACAGACTCTGACTTACACTCTAAATCAGAACACATTTTCAACACTGTGTGCTGAAAATCACTGGATTTGTTCTCACTTTCACATTTCTCACAACACCATCTGAACCCGGATACACTTCTACAGCTCTGGCCAGCTGCCATTTACCCCTATTCGATACACATGTAAATATGACACTTCTATATTTGAACTTCAAGGGTTGGAACAGGTCTACACCTGTCATA